>CM028130.1:1227950000-1228365000 GCA_016271365.2 Neoceratodus forsteri
TTCCGAGCATTGCCATTCTAGCACTTGGGGCAACATAGTCTATCCAGGTCTCCCAGTCATCCTCCCCTTGGGGGTGGGGAGGTGCCAGAGAAGATCCTCAACCTTGGTAAGAGTCGTGACTAATGGCAGGTGCAGAAATAGGAGTCTGCATTGGTTCAGCCACCATTACGGGCACTGGAGCAGGAGAGGTGTTGGGGAGGAACACCCCAGGTGGCAAGAATAGTTTCTTCAAGTCCTCCACAGTTTTCCCTCTCCCAGCAACCATTCAGCAAATTTCTCCTCAAAGTTTCAGATAGTGGTGGGGGCTGATTCCCCGGTCTTTACTGTCCTTAGTTATCACTCCAAGCAGTGAGGGCTCCCTCTGGGGCAATGGTCTGTGGCACTTTGGAGCTATCTATGGGATCCTTAAACTCTACTAGGGCCAGGAAAGTGTGGGTGAGCAGATTAGCATGCCGACCCACCACCACAGGGTTTGTAAACCTTCCACCTTGGAAAGTACTCCCTGCACAGTGTCCGTATTGATACCCAGGGGATGTCCAGGATAAGCATAGCATTTTGGGGTCGATCTCCTCCTCAGTACACCACTCCACCAGCCGGTGCACAGCCACTTCTGTCGGGTACCCATTTTTTCTTAACAGTGGTTCGTAAATATGGCCACTAGAGGACACAATCCCGCGGTGAGCCTCCAAGATGTAACCCTAGATGGCGCTATCCCAGGGGCTACTACCCCTGCCTGATTTGCCACTAACAGGTTGAGGGGCCTGGATCCAATGGCGGGTGCCTCCACCCAGAGGTCAGGGTTTGCAATAGTTAAACTAACTTGGTCACAGCCCTGGGACACTGCAACCACCCTTCTTCCCACTAGTGGCCCACACAATATATCAGAATTACCTTCACAGTATACACTTACCCCAGGTCTGGTTCTCGTCACTGGGACCTCCTGTGAAATGAGATACAGTGCAACAATCACAGTACAGTACTTTAACATAGACAAATACCTCAGGCAGTACAACTTTGCTGAAACAAGTAGCTCTGATTTATTTAGGGGATATAACAAGGACAGGGGAAATCAGGTTAATTAGCTTATCACTCTAATAATCTACCTATGGCTCTGTGCACAGGCCTATCCCTATCAGTTACTGTCCCTGGGTACCCAAGCCCTAGTGGCTAGTCCAAACCGTGGCAGCTGGTAGGGCCCTTTCACACAGAGAAAAGGAGAATTAAACAGTTAGCAGTACAGTAATTCCATTTGGATTTAATGTGGCAATTCAACAGGAGCAACCCTGAATTAGTATTCACGACCTCCAAATAAGATAGGGTCCTTCAATGTCAGCAGGGCTCACTTGAGGTACACAAACCTCTTCACACATCCATATAAAAGAAAGCACTATACCAGGCAGGCTGCATCTGTATCCCATCGCAATTACTGCACAATACCTGGGAGAACACACAGCAGATTCAGTTCCTGACAGACCGAGTGCAATTTTCAGCAATTCTTCCAGTCTTCTACAGGGTGAGCCTGGTTTCTACTCTTCAGAGATCCTTTGATTCTTTTCACAGGACTGATTCAGTCCTAACAAGCTGTTACACAAGCTGCAGACCGAACTCTGGCCTTACACACGTTTTTGACTAAAACTGCACACTGAAAAAGCACAGGGCTCCTTCCTTCTTCACTGCCAAAGCTCAACTGAAACTCCAACCGACAAAACCGGGCACTTCCTTTGAGTTCCTCCCAGTTCTTGACTGGATTGGCTGTCAATCACAATAGACTGCTGCTGTTGGTCCAAAAGGTGCTGAAGTCTAAACTACATCTCCCAGAGTCACTGCTCATACAATCCTCTTGTGGCTGGCTCAGATTATGAGTCCAAGTTCTGATTCGTCCAAGGCACCATTTTGAGCTAGCTTACCCCACACTGATTGGTCCAGTTCAGCAGTTCAAAACTAGAATGGGGAACTAGCAGACACAGTTCTGACTGCAAAGAAAGCAGGTTAGACAAACTGTAATTTCATTATTACTCTAAATAATTTCTGGCAAACAGTTACATCTGTCAGATAGGTTCCCTTTGCACTCCTAGTGACTGCAAAAATGAAGTGAATTGGCAGCAGCTTGAGTGGTACTCAATCAAAGAAACACACAGTCCCCCATACAAACTAATTATGTCTGCAAGCAGACAGCTCTTAAAGAGACAGTACCAGAGGTTCTAAAAACACTCACTGATAAATGGCTTAAATGCCAAACACCATTCAGGCTTGGAGCATTCAAGCAAGCTCCTGGAAGTCTTTTGGGAACCCCCATTTGCAGGGGGGTTACACTTGTAAACCCTTTGAGCCTCTAGCTATGTGGGATCCCAAGTTTCTGACCTGGAAAACCACTTTTCTGGTGGCCATCACTTCCACTCATAGGGTCTCTGAGATATGTACCTTGGTCACAGACACTGCATATACTGTCTTTCACAAGGACAGGGTGGTTCTCCATACACACCCTAAATTCCTAGCTGGAGTGGTTTTGGAGTTCCACCTCAACCAGCCTTTGGTTCTGCCTACTTATTTTCCTAACTTCCAGAATAAGGGGAATGTACTCTTCACTCCCTGGATGTTAAAAGAGCACTTCGTTTCTACATTGATAGATCCAAGGACATCCGGCAATCCAGATAGCTCTTTGTGTCCTTCAACATCACCCGGCTAGGTCAGCCAGTATCCATTAAATGTATTTTGGCCTGGATAGTGGCATGCCTTCATCACTGTTACTCTATGGTGCAGGTCAAGGTGGAAGGCGAAGTGCATGCCCATTCTACCAGAGCTGTTGCTGCGTCTTTGGCAGAGATCCACTGTGTTTCCATTGCTGAAATCTGCAAGGCAGCTACCTGGAGCTCAGTGCATACTTTCATTAAACAGTATGCTCTATATGTCTATGCCAGACAGCATGCTTCCTTTGGCAAGACAGTCCTTAATGGAATGCTGTCCTGAGTGAGCTCTGTCTCCTACTACCCTGCTCAGGGGATTTTGTTTCAGCTTGGTACTTTAACCCAGCAGTATGAATAAATGTTGAAGACTTAAGTCCAGGAAGATATGAAAATGATGTACTCACTGTAATTCTTGATCTTCTTGAACAAGTCTTCACCCTTTATTCATATGCCCACCCACCATCCCCCAAGCACACTCAGTCTGTTCTTGGTCTTCACCTCTCTAGTTTCGGTTTGGGCTGTGAAGACATTGTTCTTAGTTGACTCTTCTTACATGGGTCAGAAGGGCTATCTTATGCCCTTGTTAAGTAAGGTGTTTCTTTAGTTAGTATATGCTGTACGTCCTTGGTAAAAAAGGTACTGGGACAGTTGGAGGGTCGACGCCAAGATAGCCTATACAGTGCAAGCTAGCCTTGTGGTTCTGCATATGCATGGTCCTACCTCAGTGCTGGCCCTCCTGAAGATTTGTGGCTTCTGCGAGGTCCCAGTGCCTTTGGCTTGAACCCAGCAGTATGAATAAATGGTGAAGACTTGTCCAAGAAGTTCAAGAATTACGGTGAGTACGTCATTTTCATTTATTGCATTTGTAATTTCTAGGATTAACTATTGCAATGCTTGTGATTGGGTCTTCCAAATTGTAAACTTGATAAATTGCAATATATACCGAAAGCTGCAGTGATACTAGTCTCAAATGTAGGTATCTGAGAGCATATTACTTATGTACTCAGAGATCTTCATTGGTTGTCGATCAGATTCTGGCTTAATTAGAGTCTTGCTTCCTACATACAGATGCTTACATGTCTGTGTCCTTAGGTTCCTGTCAGATTTACTTGTGGAATGATGTCCTACTAGAGCTCTTCGCTCTGCACATCTTAAGCTGCTAGTTGTTCCTAAATCTGACCTCAAGACGGTTGGTGGTAGAGCTTTTGAGATCAGGGTCTTTGCATCATGGAATGCACTTCTGTTAGAATTAAGGTCAGCAAACTCATTAGAAAGTATCAAATCTACTTTGAAAACTTGGCTTTTTTCTCAAGCCTTTGCCAGTGATTTTATTCTATATGAGGTCCTTTTAATACATATCTCAATACTTACTTTTCTTCAGTTATATTTGATATATACTGTTGTTGTGATGTATATTCATATGTATTAATATTGTGCTTGATGCTTTTACTCTATACAGCGCTCAGAGCTTTTCTGGATGGGTACTTTTTTATAAAGATGGATTGGATATGTGTTTAATAAATGCAGGTAGCAATACCAAGCAGACTTCAAAACAGGGTTTATTATTCTATAAACCAAATAACTGCTCCTATGCAAAATGTGGTTCTGAGAAACGGAGAGCTAGCATTGAGTCAAGGTCTGCTCAGGAGAAGTCAGTTATATGCTGGTGACTGCGCTATACACCTAGTCATTAATTAGATGTGTACCTTGTCAGGGCACCTTCGGTTAATGGTTCAGGCTTTAAGGGGCTTATACATGTACTGCATAGTTATGCATTGGTAATGAAGCGATGTGAAATGATAAAGCACACACAAAACACATAGAATGTTGATGGGGTTACAGTACGAAATTCATACAAGGGTCTGAAGTACATTTTCAAAATATTTTCAAATTATGAAATATCTTCACTTCCCTTGCCAGAATGGACACCCTCTGTAACACTTTTTTCTACTTTGCTACATACTGCCTCCCTGTACTCACCACTGCTCCCTCTATTCCTCCCTATCTATCATTCCCTGCTCACTCATCTCCCCAGTTCCCCCACCTCATGTTCTCTCCACTCCAGGGATCATCACACTTTTGCCACTCCTTACCCCCTGCTCCTCAGCTGGGCAGTCTGCCTTCTCCTATCAACTTCCCACAATCTGGAACCTTCTCCTGTCCACCCTCCACCTCTTCACTGTCCCTGGCTCCCTCATGCCCTGGCTGAACCTCCTCCCCCAGCCCACCTGTTCCCTTTACCCATCCTCCTGATGCCTTCCAACTTGGAGCCCCCACCATCCATGTTTGAGCCTCCATCTGGGTCTCCCCTACTGTACCTGCCTACTGGTTTCATTTCCTCACTACCTCTGCACTTCCTTCCCCCTTGGGGATAGGCATACACCCACCTTACAGGTATCTTGTCTGTTACAGTGTTTTTTTGCATGCCGTGCCTTGCTGCTGTTGGTTAACTAGGTTCTGCAGCTTATCCGTTAGGTAGGGAAATGGTCAGACTAGGTGGGCCAAGCGGTCCTTATCTGCCATCAAATTATATGTTTCTATGTTTATTTACACTTGTATAGGTGTTCCATATTGTACTGTGACTGCACTTATTTTTGTACCAATCTTTTATACCAAATTTTATACAAATGAAATGTTACTGTGTATTGTACACTTAAGCAATAGGGCATGACCTGGTGTTAGATTAACAGTCTGTTAATCACCCACTGGGGTGTAATGTGGCAAGAGGTATAGCCGAGTGCCATATTGCCCCGAGGGGGTGATTGACTGTTAATCTAACTCCTGGGAGTGCCTTATTACTATTATAAAAATATTCCAAAAGAAAAGTGTTAAAAGTATACTTTTTAAATGTTTTCCTCATTTAGAGGGAGATTTTTAATAAACTAATTCTTCCACCAACAGTTTAAGAATGTTGGTTCAAAATCAGAATGCATCATTCCAGTTATTCATTAGTGCTAGAGGATGGAATGCTGACAGGAAGAATCCATGTGCCATGGTGATCAGGCTGTACATGACAGTGTAACATGGATTAATGTAAGGCTGTTGGAATCCTAATAGCCAATCAGATTGGCATGTATGAGACTCTTTTTATAATGCTGTTTCTCCTGTTCCCTTTCCCCTGGCTCCCACCTGGAAATGAGCCTTGGCTTAGTGTGCCTCTCCCAGTTGCCAGATTTCAAATAAATAAGCACCAATGTTGAAAAGTACCATTTCTTGAAAATATGTGTATTCATGCAGTCTGCTTTGATATTTCCCAGCTATGGGGGTGTAGTAAATTTGGGTAGTGGCCTAGTAAAATGTGAGGAGGCATTTATGTGATTACAGAAAGTTAACATATAGACACAGTGCTGACTTAAACAAACTCTAGACAGAGCCAATAAGGCTGTGAAGAACTACCAAATGACCAAAGTTACACATGTGTGTAGAAATTATTCAACGTCCAGGTGTAACTTGGCCATTTTTTTGGAGGTGTTGTACACTCGTCCCAAAAGGTGATTTTGCAGAGCAAACGCGCTCCTCTGTGCCACCGATATGAAAACATGTTTTAGGCAGGTTGTGGAAAATGACAGCTGTACTGTTTTGAAGGAGGTGTGCAAAAACGGCAATGTTGAAAATGTGGAGTGAAAATATTAAAATTGGCGAAGTTAGGAGCATGCATTGAAACTATACAACACAAGATCATAATGCAGTCAGATTTTGGAATTTTTTCACAAAATTTGCAACATGGACTTTTTGGGACCCCACTTCATGTGCAGTGGCACTGTCATTTCGTGAATCGGTCCTGAAAGGTGATTCCATTCAGTGACTGCGAAATCACCTTTCCGACCAAGTAACAAAATGAGAGTGAAAGTTTTCACAAGCTGGGATCCCAAGAACACCACGATGAAAATTTGGGGGCAAAATTCTAAAAATTGGCTGAGATATCTGCACAAGTTGAAAACCCCATTGAATGGCATTACAGCAGGCTTACCTTTGACTCTTCAGTTCGTAGTTCGGCTTTGAAGAGTGCAGACATGTCACGGTCCAGAGACGATGACAGTGCTGACCTCCGGATGTAAATACAGGGTAAGCGTGTGTGTGTGGGGAGGTGGGTGCTCAGTGGGAGGGTGGGGATGGGGAGGGAGGACTGCAGCTGAGGAGGACAATTTTCTTGTTTACAGGAGAAAAAATAAAAAAGCCGCAACAACAATGAGGGACCATTTTTGGTGCACCAGGGTGGGCTTCCAGTGTGCCATATGACTGGGGGTAAACACAGGGATTGGGCACTCGATGTTGGTGGCAGTGGATGGGGGAAGGAAAACAATTAGGCACACTGGGGTGGGCTCCCAGTGTGCCACATGAGTTTGGGGGGGGGCACAGAATGCCACAGAGCTGGTGGCAGCTGACACAGCAATTGGGACCCCCGATGTTGGCGGGCAAAACAAAACCCTTTGGGCACACTGGGGTGGGCTCCCAGTGTGCAACATGAGTTTGGAGCAGGGGGTCACAGAATGCCTTGGAGCTGGTGGCAGCAATGCAACTGAGCATGCATGACACTCACACATGTACTGTTGTGATGAATGGCATCTTGCCATACATGACACTACCAGCAGAATCAGTATGCACTAGTCGTGCATGCGAAGTTCATGCCACGAAATGCGGAAGTAACAGCCAAAATAGTGCGGCTGTTATTCCATAGCACCAATCGTGGTGGAGGGTTTCAAGCTCCATTGGGCATTCAGAAGGATACTTCCAAATGTCCAACGGAAGGTTCCACAATCGGCTGTTTTCAGAGCTATGATCGCAAAAGGGCTTTAGGCTCTGCCCGCAGCCCTAAAAACAGCATACACAACATGCAGTTCCAGTAGACAAATCAGGCCAATGAAAAGCAAGGAGATAAGATGGTTTCAAATACTTTGCTAAACTATCAACTGCTTAGAAGAAAATAGATTGTATCTGGCTCAAATCTCAATAAGCCTTATTTTGTGTTGGATTTAAAATGACACACTTATGATGAGGTGATACATGTAGGTAGATTCGTAATTTATTTTTTACGAAGGTTCCCTCCATTGCTTGGTGTGCTGTAGATAATATGGAATGTGGCTGGCTGGGCTTCAAGCAGGGATGTAAGGCACCAGAAGGGCTTCTCAGAGGAAGCTCCATTTATAACCTGAATTTTCCCACATTGATGGTTGTCTTGTGTGTAGCATTAGTACTGTTTGATTCCTACCAGTGTGACTAGTATGGGAGTAATGGCAAAGGGGCAATGATATATCATTACATTGTTCTACTCAAGAAATCTTAGTGGTCACACAGAACCATACAGGACCTTTCAGGGTAGTGTAGTATATTCTGTCTGGAGACTAAAGGTACAAATATGCACACCCCCACCACACACACACACACACACACACACACACACACACTGAAAAAACTAACCAGTCTGAAGGGTAGTCCCGAAACATCTTTTTAAGTTCTAAACATATTTTTTTAAAGACACGAAATGGGTATACAGTAGCTGGCCTGTCCTCTTGTCCACTAGGATCCCTGACCTAAGTACTCAAGATTTACTGGAGGTAGAGCAGATGTAGTCAGCCCCAACTCCTCCTGTTGTTGCCAGTGCAGCCATCCACAGTTTCAGTCTTAAGACTGTTCTGGTATGAGAATGCGGCCTGGGAACTGGGGACAGATTTTTAGAATACACAGTTTCCATGTTACAGCAGTATTGAAATCTTAAAGCAGCTTGTAGCACTTTCAGATACTGGACTTTTCTTCTTCAGTCTTCCATTTGTTGAGCACCTTCCTGCAGTGGCCCATAAAGTGGCTAGAACCACTGCAGATGTGTTAGTCTATTGTATGTGGACCGCATGTTGAGAAAAACTGTGACTGTAAAAGTTCAGGACACCGCAGCCAACAAACCAAGGCTTGTGGGGCTTTTTAGTGATCTTTGCAATCTCTCCAAGTGTGAAATGTTTGATGAGTTAATTTTGGGGCTGACGCCATTGTCCTAAGGCATATAGAAATCGGAATGAGCAACAAGGCTTCTGTGGGATGCTATGGGAGCTGCCCTTGTTGGGTATTACAGAGTGATAAGCAGCCCATCAGCCCATTAACTAAGATCTTTTAGTGATGTAAAGGCAGACTGTTCCCCTGCTGAACTGGAAACCATAGCATGATATGGAAGAGCCCAACTGCGGGGGAGGGAGGGCATATTAACCCTTTGGAGATATGGGCGGATCTGGCCTGATGTTTCAGGGGCTAATAGTAGTGCCAGCCTTTGGGGGGGGGGGGAGCGGTCTGCAGCAGCAACTGCCTGAAGTGATCAAGAATAAAAGACCAAATCAAAAAATAACAACTACAAAAATACTGTATCACCCATTCTCCAAGGTAGCTTGTCAGGTCAGCAAGCACTAACTGTGTTTTGTAGCACACATGACTAACAGTCATTTTACAGGTAGGGTCTGTTGTTAATGTTAACCAAGACTACCCATCTTGACTTCTGTTAATGTCATTGTCATGACTAGCAGCTGAAATGGAGCCCTTCCTCTAATCAGTGAGATTAAACCCTCTTAAAAAGCACCAACCTACCAAATATCTGCTTAAACTACTTGGTAGTTTGCACTTGCAAACTTCTTCAGGATAGCATGGGTTTAACAGACGAGTTGCGCTCTGGCAGTGTGGAGGTGGCAGTGGCAGTTGGCCCTCCAGCAGGAACACTAGAACACTCTCCAGAAGATCTTCAGCATATGTTACAGGAGCTAAGGTTGTTTTGAGAGAAAAACCGATGTGCACTCCCTGAAATATAAGAAGTCAAAATACACAGAGATGAGAGCAGACGTATTTGAACAATGGGTGTCTGATGTTGAAGACAGAGGCTCTCACACCCAAAGTCTCTTAATGCATTTTCTAGACACTCAAGCTAGACTGAAGGCAAAGTGTGAAGATCTCGAGGGGAGATCCAGAAGAAAGAACATTCACATTTATGGCCTTAATGAGGGCTTGGAAACTCTGAACATGGCTGAATTTATTGAAGCCCTTCTGAAGAAAACATGAGCCTGCCCTCCAACTTTCCTTCAAATACAGAGCAAGTTCACCTTGCTCTCATACTGAAGCTGTTGAACCCCAGTGCCACCCCTAAGTCTGTTGTCTTGCAATTTCAGAGTTTCAGAGTTAAACAATAACTCATAAATAGAGCTTGAAAGCATAAATGAATATTGTTTCATGGCTGCAATCTGATGTTGGATAATGACTATCCCCATGAAATATTGGAACAATGGCAAACATACAGTTCATTGAAACAGGCTTTAAGAGAGCAAACTATCAAATTCCAGACTACATACTCTGCCTGCTTCTGGGTTACACTTCCAACTGGGCCACATATCTATGATTCATTACTGGAGGATACTTAGGATCTCAGGAAGTTTGGAATAATGACTGTTACATCTAAGACCTCACGATCCCCACACAACTTCTGTGGCCCTCCAGAGAGATAGCCGATAGCAACAGGTGAAGAATCAATGAATGGGATGGAAATGAGGTGCTGATTCTGTGAAGGAAGATAGCAGTGTCAGTGGCTCAGTAGGTAGCACACTCGCCTCTGAGGCCGGGAGATCAGAGGGCTGTGGGTTCAGTTCCCACATCTGGCGCTTGGGTTAATATCCCAGTACTGACACTGTAGTGCAGCATGAGAGGGGTGCTGCACTTCTGAGGTGCCATCTTTCGGATGAGATGTTAAACCGAGGTCCCATCTGCCTGGATTGGTGGTAGTTCAGGTGGATGTTAAAGATCCCATGGCACTTATCGAAAAGAGTAGGGGAATTTCCCCGGTGTCCTGGCCAAATTTCCCTCATTCACTAAAAATACCACCAACAGCTTAATCTGGTTCAAGGTCAGTTGGCATTCATCTGTATCCCCCTTCCCTGGGTCGTGCCTGAAAATAGGCAGGATTTGTCTAGTGCACCTACCCGGTCAACAAAAGCTAAAATAAAAATTAAAAATAAAAGATTCTCCTGAATACCTTCCATAGCCATAATTCACATGTTCGAGCTGATGACTGAAGAGACTCCTAAAATGGTGCTGCCACAGTGAATTGCTTGAGAGAGCATGTGTTAAGGTGATTGAGTCTCTGATCCCTGCGTTTGTAGTTGGGACCTAGACTTTGATAATTAAAAATAGATTTTTTTGGGGGGAGTAACATGCTAACCCCATGAACTTCAGACCACAGTAACTAACGTATGCAGCAGCAGAAGATGTACATAGGTGCTGGGCCTAGACTATGTCATTTTCCTAATCTGTAGCCCTGAGTACTGTGCAGGATGTTATAGGATGAGGGAGCAATCAACAGGGGACTTTCTATTGAGTGGGATCTATATGTTAGCGAGAAATGAGTGGCTTGGAGGTCCATGGAGCGGTGGCAGCTGAGATCCTCTGGTGAGGTATTTGATGTAGAAGTGGGTCTACTTGGATTATCATTTAAGTATTGGGACTGATGGCAGTCTCCCTTGAAATCTGTCTGGCCAGGAAGGGGGGGCCTGATGGGCAACCCACATGGAATTGGTATATGTGTGTTACATGCAGACTGCGAGCCCACCTGGCACTGACCTTTTAACTTTCCCTATCCAGCCTCTGATGCCAGTTACCAAGTGCAATTTCTTTCTAAGCAGCAGAGTGTCCCACTCATGAAACATATGGGGATGTGGCTCTGGGAAGACCCTGACCGCTTGTGGAGGGCTGTGTGAAGCAGAACTGTGGTTGTTATAGGCCAGCATCAAGGGGTAAGGTTCTCTAAACAAAACATGGACAATAAAAAAAAAATATGCTGCTTGATGATCTGTGAGGTTTCGGAACTTAATGAGCCTGTTAATATAGTCTTTATGGATTTTTAACCAAATCTGTATGATACAAGAAAATGGCAATAAAGCAATTATTACAATCTGTGTCAGGTCATGTCATTTACAGCACTGTACAGTTGACTCCCATGTAATTATGCTCTCTAACATTTTACTGTTCTATCAGGTACAGTGTGAGGAGAGTATATATAGCCAAGCTGAACAGACTAGGAGTGTCCTGTATGTGCAAAACCTGTATGATGGTATTAGAGACCCTAGGCGGTGGTAGTGGAGGAGGCTAGGTTGGGGGAGGAGCCACAAAGGGCAGACAGACATTGCAGTGAATTACAACCAAGGGGTCCATCTACTATAGACATAACGCAATTCTGGTGGGGGGTAGGAAGAAGTAGCTGTTGGTTAACTAGGCTCTGCAGCTTATCCAATAGGTAGGGAAATGAGCAGACTAGGTGGGCCAAATGGTCCTTATTTGCTGTCTAAGTCTATGTTTCTATGTTTCCCTCTTAGGTTGGTAGGTAGACTGTGCTGGGGGCTTTCTTTGTTTAAAGTGTGATGCTTCTCCGCAAAGACTTCATGGGACAAAAGATGGATCTTTATTCATGGCATGCAGGAGCCAACCATTCCATTGGGAGGAGCATGTCAGACACTCCTGGCCCCCAAACCTTGGGCAGTCCAACAGGACCTCCTGTTTGCAGAGAGGATCCCCCTTTTTAAGAACTCGTGAGCAGGAGTAAGAGTTTCTGGAAGACTTACCAGCATTTCTTTTCCCAGTGGGAGGGTGGATTCTGTAGTTTTGAGTTCCCTTGACTCTGCACTACTTTCAGTATTTGAATCCCACCACAGCCACTGGCTACATCTTGCCTAGGTAGTTTTATACAATAGCTGAGCAATTCTGTCTTGTCAAGGCACACAGTCTTTTGAAAACCTTTCTGTTAAAATGTTAACTCACACAACCAGACCCCAGGCAGAGTTGATAAGAAAATCATAAAAGTTTACTTAAAATAAAACACAATACAGAAAATTCTACAGTTTGGAAGAACTTTGAAATCTCATAGGTCTCATAGGTTTGTTCAAGCAAATAGAGTGACATCCTTAAAGCTTGCCTTTAAACCCAAACTAAAACAGAGTTGTTATATCCCTAAAATGCAAATCCAAGTTATCTTTAAAACTTTTCATACTACCACTATAAACTACAATCCTTGGAAGCTCATTCCAGGGACACTACCCTCTGACTGTACCAATGCTTTCATGCATTGCGATTCCACTCAGAGAGTACAAGTTGCTTATTCTGTCTTCAACTACCATACCAGTCTGTTCTAGACTGGATTCCTAGCTCTGTTCAGAGTTTAACATCACCCATAACCCTATACAACAGACACATGTCACCCCTAAACCTCCTGTAACAAAGGGAATAAAGATTGAGGGCTGTTAATCTGTCAGTGTATGGTTTATTTTTTAACCCTTGTATAGATCTGATAAATCTCCTCTGGACCCCCTCCAACTTGATGTCTTCCCTGTTTGTGGGTACCAAACCTGGGCGCTATACTCCAAATGGGGTCTCACCAGTGTTACATAGAACGTGGTCAATACCTTTGCATCCCTGCTTGCAATATGCCTTAGGATGCAATTCAAGTTTTGATTTGCCTTTTTCACCTGAGTCTTACAATGGAGACTAAACTTAAGATCAGCACTAATTACTATTTCCATATCTCTTTCTTCTTTTGTATCTATAAGTGGCAGTATTTGTGAGTTTATAAGTGATCTATTTGACTTGCCCATATGCATAACCATGCATTTTGCAGTGTTCAAAACTAATTTGTTGGTCTCAGTCCAATCAAAGATTTCATCGATGGTACTCTGCAGTGCTGTCCCTTCATCCTGATTGTTCATCACTGACCCTTCCCTGCAGTCATCTGCAAACTTATAGAGCCATATGTTTGGGTTGTTTGTTTGAAGAGAGGCTATATATATATTAAAAAGACTTGGTTCCAAAACAGAGCCCTGGGGACCCCGCTGGTGACTGGAGCCCAGTCAGAAAGTTCCCCCTTAATGGACCCTCTGTTGCCTCCCCTGCAACCATGCTGAGACCCAGTTACAGATATTAGTGTCCAAGTTGATTTCTTCTAATAGATTTAATAATTTCATATGGGGCAGTTTGTTGAATGCTTCAGCAAAATCCTGATAAACCACGTCAACTGAGATTCCATTGTCCAATTCTCTGTTAACATTCTCATAGAATGCCAAAAAATTTGTCTGGCAAGACCTTATTTTAATGAATTCATGTTGTAGTGGGTCCACCAAGCCATGAATCTCCAGATGGCCTAAAATTAAATCTTTGATTAATCCTTCCAAAACATTTCCCACCAGGGAGGTCAGACTTACAGGTCTAAGATTTTCTGGTTTTGACTTTTGACCTTTTTTAGAATGGGCACCACTATAGCTATTTTCCAATCCTGGGGTACTTTTTCTGAATCCAGAGAGGCTTGGAAACATTAGTGAATGGAAGAGCCAATACGCCTGCTAGTTCCCGTAATACCCTTGGGTGTACATCATCAGGGCCAGGGGATTTACTGACATCTAACTTTGAGAGTCTATCAAAAACATCTTCAGGTTGAATAATGACTCAGCCAGGGCTTGAACTGTATTTACCGGATTATGATTTTGAATTACCACCATTAAAAACTGAGCAAAAGTATCTATTTTGAATATTAGCCATCTCTGTAGGGGTAGCTGTCTGTGCAATACTATCCAAAAAGGACCTATTATACTGTGTCCTTGCCTCATGCTATTAATGTATGAATAGAAGGATATTTTACTATCCTTCACTTTATTTGCTAGCGTCAATTCAAACTGCGCTTTTGCTTTTCTGATTTTTGCCTTAACCTGTTTGACACTTTATCTATAGGTTTTATGGTTTAAAAGGTATGTTATGTCTCTTAAACTTCTTAAACAATCTATTTTTCCTATTAATCATTCTTTTCATCGAGATATTCAGCCAGGCAGGTTTGTTCCTCTTGGTACTGTTATGTTTATAACTACTTGGTATATATTTCTTTATAAGGTGTTTGACTCTAGTTAGCAGTGAAGTCCATGTATCCTGAGTGGACATACCATTGAAATATTTTTCCCAGACTCAACAAGAAAGTTCCCTTCTGATACTGGTAAAATCAGCTCTACCAAAATTTAACTTAGCTGTTATACTTGGTGTGTTCTTAATAAGTGGTTCAGAAATGCAAAAGTGGATGGAAGAATGGTCACTGTTCCCTAGTGGGCTTTTTATTGAAACTTTGCTGACTATATTACCCAATTCTAGTAAGAACTAAATCTAAGATTTTAAATCCCCTAGTACTATTATGCACTAGCTGATCTAATCCCATCTGCTCGAACATCTCAAGATACCTTCTATCTGTATTACTATTAGCTTGCAAACTCGTCCAATCAATACTAGGCAGATTGAAGTCTCCCACCAAAAGCATTCTGTCCACTGGGTCCAGATTGCTTATTACATTTAATATTTCCATGTCATCCATCAGAGCAGAGGAGTGTGATCTATACAGTAACCACAGGATGATGTTGATGCCTTTGTGGGGAAGCAATGTAACCCATAGTAACTCTAAGTCTCCCATGTCCCACTGTATGTCTTCGCATTTTATAGATTCATGTATGTACATGGCTATTCCCCCACTTCTGTAAGTCCTGGATTTTGGGAACAAATTATACCAAGGGACATTTTTTTCCCACATGTCCTTACCATCCCACCGTGTTTCTGTGATCATGGCCAGGTGGATGTTCCGTGTATGTAACATCAAGTTAAATGCAGACAATAACAAAAGTAAAACTGGATGGTTCACAGAAAACACTAGATACTACAGTATATTCTAAAGTATACCTTGTTTTGATGTTAGAGTTCAGACAAAATTTCAAATGTCCTTGTGACGATGAGCCCTTAAGCAGGAGTTGTGTAGCAAGTGTGTATTCCAAATCAAGTCTCTGAAATGTCCTTTTTAAAAAGTCTTCTAGGCACTTCCTTGGTGCAAAGTTTTGGTTTCCAAAATTCTGACTTAAAAATCAGAATTTCCTGTTCAGTATGGGACAAGTCAAACTTTCCGAACACTCAGGTCTGATTTTAGAAAATTTTCCCAGGCCTACACATATACTTCTTGTCTTCAAGTATATGCCAGCTGGGCAGACTATCTGCCTTCCAACTAAGCTGGTTTTCAACTGCTCTGCATCCGAAGTGTGTGTCTGATGATATACTTGAGGGTCATTTAGGACACACCTACATTATTTTTTCCTCTGGAGTGGGGTTAATGACTCCAGGACAATACAGATACAAGGGTGCAACAGTTTGCCTTCCCCTGTAGGTGTCACTGTGGTTCCATGTCAGGTTTCTTGTCAATCCCTGTAACATCTGGTCCATGCACTTGGCTTGACCCCTGACCCCCTAGGTCGCTACATTACCTTTTCCTGTCATGAAAATCCACAGTGGGATATGTTATGCCTTCCTGGGCTATGTACCTGTCTCCCTTATCTTAAAATATAACAGGTCCATACTAGCTTTTATAGAAATAACAGTTATTTTGTAGTTACCTGTTAAAGGGACAGTGGCTTGATTCTAAAGTACGTTGCAACATATACAATATGAACCCACATAAATGGATCTAGGCCTATCATGAGACAAAGCATACATCTGCGTGACAGTGTAGAGAATAGGTAATTTATTTTTTTCCATTTTATAACTGATTGAGTGTTTGCCTCCAGGAGGTCACATCTGGGGTTCCAGGGTCAACCATAACTTTGTCATGGCTTTTGTTGTAGCAATAAGCAAGCTCTCGAGTAGGTAACATGTATTGGGGTCTCAGAAACCTTTCAGGCATTGCAGGAAGAGATAAAGAGCAGGGGTTAGTGGAAGCGGCCATCCAAGTAATTGCCCCAATTCAGTCTCAAGGGCCTGTGGAAAGACCGAGAGAGAGGGGCATGCCCCTGTGATATGAGTGTGAGTGGCTCGGGATTCCCCAAAGCCTCTCCAGCACTCTGGGGAGTGATTTGGGAGTAGTGGGCTGTAATTACTGGTTTCCTGAAATACCAGATCATGTGTTTTCATGCAGACTCCTTCCACTGGTGGGATCTGGTAGGAACTGACTGGGCCTAACTGTTTGAACTATGGAGTTGATCACAGCTATTTGCTACAGTTGACTGCTTTATACACGTTTATGTCATTTGCCGTGGCACAGCACATGTGAAGTGCTGTAGAGCATGAAGGGACAGCATGAGACTACTGATTTTATTGTTACTGCAATATCATGTTGGCTCTTGTGATTACCTCAGGGGAAAGCATCTTATATGGTGCATAACTGTAATGTTTGGGGATGCACAACTGAGGGTCAACATACTGTACTGGGGCCTTACTACCTGCTTGAGAGTGGTAAACTTATAGGGGTTCTTTGCCTGCTCTTATTCCTTAATGCAGGGTCCCACTCTAATGCTACTGTGGATGGTTATTATTATCTCCTGTCCAAGGAGGTAACTGATGATCTCATTTATATCCCTTCTTGGGATCTTACATATTAAAATAGCACTGCTGGTGAGAAGAGGAGTTCACTACCATTAAAGATATGGTGAGATGTTGGATCCCCGCTATAGCCAATGACAGGGAAGCAATAGTGCATCAGTTTAAATGGTGAAGGAGCTCTGATTGCCACTGACTGCTGTTCTTCATCCAGCAGAGTTGAGATCCTGCATAGGAACCTTGGCCCTGGTCAGAGGAACCATCTATTTAGGTTCCCTCCTACTTTTGAGGTCAACTGTTTTTTAATGTTCTCATTCTGTTTGTTTTCTTACATGTTTCTGTTACTAAATCTTTTTTTGGTGAAGGCATACATAAAGACATAGGGGTGCGGAATAATGGGGATGGGTATACCACATGTGATGAATCTGGAGATAACACTGTTATAGGGAAGAAATAGTTAGTACACCATATACAATATTATGTTTTAATTGTAATGGATTTCACAATACAATAAAACATCACCAGGTCATGTGTGTGCTGCTGAGGGGTGGGATCCTTACAGGACACTCATCTCTCAATAGAGGAAAATAAAATTAGAGAACTTTGGATTCTAGAAGGGCTACCATTCAGTACATCCACTGGGGAGAAGAAGGGGAGTTTCCATATTGCTACAGCAATCTTTCATGTTTGAGGATGAGGAAGTTTGCTTGGATAGGGAGGGTAGATTTTCCTTAATTATGGGTATGGTACCAAGAGAGAAAGTCACTTTTTTAAATGTCTGTGCTCCTCGTAAAGGCCCTGAACCATCTTTTCAAACTATTTTTGATCTGCTTGCAACTAAAGGTGGAGGAGTAGTAATATGGGTGAATCTCAACATGATTTTAGAGCTTGTCCTGGATTCCACAAACTCCCAAAGAACAAAACTCACAGTGGAACAGTGATATGTCAGTAAACAACTAAGTGATCTAGGCTACTGGGACATATAAAGAGGATTGTGTCCCATGAGTAGACAATATACTTTTTTCTCCCAGCCTCACCATACGTACTTCAGAATTAGCTTTCTTTTTAAAACAGAATTATTCCCTACGGTTCAGTCTATAGAATTTCTGCCCTATGCAGTCTCAGACCAGGAACTCATTAAGCTAAAGGTAGATCTGATGCTGAAAGTAAGAACACACGTTGGTGCCTTAATTCCACCCTCTTTTATAAAGAATTACAGTGGGATGAGATTGAGGCACACATGCAGGAAATATTAAAACTCAGTGCTGCACAAGGTGTGTCAGCAGCCATAATATGGAACACACGATGTAATTACAAGAGGAAGGTAAATTAGTATGGCAGCCCATATTAGATGGCAAAACCAAAAGAAGAGAATACGTGTTCAGAGACAACTTGCAGAGGTGTGACTTGTCCATGCTTGCAATAGAACTATATGGGAGACCATTAAGACACTTAACAGGCAGCTTGGTGAGATACCTGTAGTCAAACAGACCTGTCTCTGTGTTTGCTCCTCAAACAAAATTACTATGGGGGGGGGGAGGGAGAGTGGTGAAACTATTGGCTTATAGGCTAAGACAACAGCAGAAGGGAACTCAAGTGCTGCAGATCCAACAGCCAGTGACAGGGAAAATAGAGATGCGCACCAGGACCATAGCAGATGCATTTACTTATTACTACTGAATACTCTACACTGCCTTCTTTGAGGACAAGACAAAAATCAGGGAGAACGTTTTATCTAGCGCTTCATACTCTAACAGAGGAAAAGCAACAGATATTACAACAACCCTTCTCAGTGGAAGAGTTAGACTGTGCCATTTCTGCCCTTAACTCAGACAAAAACCTGGGTACTGATGACTTTTCCAGTGAATGGTACAAAATATTTAGAGTGACACTACACCCCCCCATTATTAAAAGCACAGACAGGCCAGCTCCCATCTGGCTGGTCAGAGGCCCAAATCTCAGTCATTCCTAAGGTGAGCTAGGATAGAAAACACTGTGAGACTTATAGATCTATCTCTGTTTTAAATTTAGAGTATCGTATTTATACTAGTTTGATAGCCAGAAGACTGGAACAACTCCTACCAAATTTAGCAGCCTTAGATGACATGAGATTTATCCCAGGCAGGTGAACCCAGGATTATATTAAGAGAGCACTACATATCCTTAACCATATCCACGATAAGAACACATCAGCTCTGTTGGTGAGAATCAATGCTGAGAAAGCATTTGACAGGGTTGAGTGGCCCTATTTGTTTAGAGTTTTTCAAATTATGACCTTTCTAGATTTGTTATTAACAGCAATACAAGGTACATATTCAAGGCTCAAGGCACAGACTAAGGTGAAAGGACACATGGCAGGGAGATTTGGTCTGAGTAGGGGAGCTTATTAAGGTTGCTCCCGGTCCCACCCTGTTATTCGCTCTTCATACTGAGCCATTGGCTCAGGCTTTCAGAGAGAATGGGTGGATAAGAGGAGTGTGAGTTGAGGGACAGGAACACAAAAGTCATCTCTATACAGATGATGTTTTCCTAACCCTGACAAACCCAGAACCATCCTTAACAGAGGCCTTAGACCTACAGCAAGCATTTGGTCAGTGTTAAGGCTATGAAATAAATACACAAAAAACTGAAGCTGTATCTCTGAATTGTATCCCCCCCCCGAACCTCTAAAAGCAAAGTGTCCCTTGAGATGGAACAAGCAAACCCTAAAATATTTAGGAGTTCATATGCCCTGACAGCTACACAATATGGTAGGGAAAATTATCTCTCCTCACTGATTTACAAAAGTGAGTGGCTGTACCATTAGGAGTTATACACAGGAGCCAAGCAATCCACATGAACCTTCTCCCCAGACTTTTATATCATTCCAGACTTTACCAGTAGCTGACCCACAGGAGGGTCAGGCCAGAAGGCCTTAAAATGGTTTCATGGCTGTCTGGCTGGAAGAAAACAGCAGGTGACATTAAATAAAAAATTTAGATCTAAATTTTTGACAATTAAAACTGGGGTGCCTCAAGAGTCTGTATTAGGGCCTGTATAGTTCAGTCTGTGCACAAATGATGCCGGACACTTATTGAAGGGTGTCTGATACACAAGAAGGTGTGGAAAGGATGAGAAGGGACTTGGCAAGGTTGGAGGAATGGTCAGAAGTATGGCAGCTTGGATTCAATGCAAAGAAGTGCAAAATAATGTACCTGGGAAACAAAACCCAGGGGAAGAGTACACAATGGGGGGGGGGTAGTAACAACAACAAAAATGGAAAAGGACCTGGGGGTAATCATATCAGATGACCTTAAGGTTATTAAGCAATGTGAGAAGGCAGTAGGGAGGGCTGGGGATACTGGGATGTATAGGGAGAGGCATCACTAGCAGAAAACAGGAAGTTGTTATCCCTCTCTACAGACAGTTGGTGTGACCCCATTTGGAGTACTGCATCCAGTTCTGGAGACCCCATCTCTGCAAGGACATAGACAGGATGGATGCAGTCTAGAGGAGAGCAACTAAAATGGTGCAGGGTCTGCAAGAGAAGCCATACAATGAGAGACTAAAGGAGCTTAATATGTATACCCTTGAGGAAAGGAGGGGGGGACATGATAGAAACTTTTAAGTACCTCAGTGGAATCAACAAAGTCCAAGATGGTAGCATCTTTCAGAAAAAGAGATGTGCAAGAACAAGAGGACACAATTTGAAGATAAAGGAGGGACGGCTCAGGGGCAATGTGAGGAAGTATTTTTTCACAGATGCATGGAACAGCCTTCCTGAGGAGGTTGTGGGGTCTAAAACTGGGGGAAAATTCAAGAATGCATGGGACAGACATAAGGCAGTTCTTGTGGTGGGTAGGCAGAAATATGCTGTTGGTTAACTAGGATCTGCAGCTTATCCTGTAGGTAGGGAAATGGGCAGACTAGGTGGGCCAAGCGGTCCTTATCTGCCGTCAAAGTCTATGTTTCTATATTTCTGACATCATCTGTATGCTGATGACACCATACTGTGCAATAAGGTTAAGTCTGTTAGTCAGACTCAACAAAAGCTGCAAGATGATTTCAACAGGTTGCAGCTCTATTTTTATGAGTACGGGTTAGTATTAAATCCTATGAAATCTCAAGTTATGTTATTTGGTAATAAATTAGGAATCAGTAAACAAATTTTAAATATAAAAAAAACACAAGACAACTGCATCATGAACCATGCTGAGTCCCATAAATATCTAGGAATTTGGGTTGATTCTCAATGTAAATGGAATACGCTTGTTGATTTTTTAATTAGGAAGTTAAACAAGAAATTGGGTGCCTTGTAAAAACACAGAAATTGTATTCCACCTTATGCTAGGCAGCAAATTATAAATTTGGTGGTGATCCCCTTTTGGATTATGTGGATATGGTATATAGGGGAGCATCCAGAAGTGTGCTGCACAGACTGTATGTAATGTATAATAGATTTGCACGGTGCATTCTGTATGCCTTACGGGGCATGCACCATCATTCCCTTTATAGAGCTTTAACTTGGATCTAGTTAACAGAGCGTCAACATTTTCATATAATTCATTTCATTTACAAGTGTTGCCTCAAAAAGCGCCTAACTGTTTATTAGATTTGATGAAGGAAAGAAATGTGAAAGAAGGCTTATGTACTTCAGAGGTTTTTGAACTCACTGTACCAGTCATGAAAACCACCAAGGATAGCTCTATTTTATTCTGTGTGGGCCCCAAATAATGGAACAGCTTACAAAGCCATCTAAGAAGACCCCAAAAAGGAACAATACTCTGGAGTTCTTTAAAAACACGAATTGTAAATAATGGCTTTTACAGATACATCTGCGGGCATATGTGAGCTCCTTAGTAAACTGAAAAGAAGTACAGCAGAAGCCGATAGCACTCATTTCCCTTATGTTGACTGCTGTACAGGGGCCCTTAAGTGAGAGACATATTTCTAGAATATATAAAACACTGGAAGCCTTGTGTCACAAACATACTCAGCAGGTCAGCTCTCTACTCCCAAAGTGCCAACATCTGAGCGCAGTCTTGTGAATAGTTAACAGAACAAGGTAATCCTCTTGTATGTTTTTGTGGGTTGAAGTCAACCTTTGGGTCTCAAGTCTTGGAGGGATTCAAACTGTGAACCTCTTGCTAGTGTACCCAGTGCATAGGCTCAGATAATTCTGTCTTCAGGGGGCCAGCTATCTTTGCCTACGGGCACCTAACCAGGTGTACCAAAATGAACCCTTAAAAACTGTAATAAAAGACCTCAGATTTAAAACACTTACCTTTTTCCAGTTTGGTATCACCATTCAAGCTTATGCACAGTGTCTGCTTTAAGCATATATACTCTACTTGTAAAGGAAAGAAATTAAAAACAGATCAAGTAAGCTCTAAAAATAGAGTTTTACTACAATAGATAAAAAATATGTAACACATAAATTACAGAATTATTATATCACAAGACATACAAATCTCTTAAACAAAACAGGTTTTAATAGTGCAATTCCTACTACAATACTTAGATTCTCTCTCTCTCTCTCTAAATACCTGCTTAAAGTGCTCACAGATGTTTCTTTTCAGAGTCTAGATAGAAGTGTCTCTGTGAAGTAAAATAGAATATTCCTTAAAAAAAAACTGTATTTGCCAGCACCTTTGTGTGAGGTCACCTAGCTCCTCCTCTGTCAGAATATATAAAAAAAATATATCTAGACAAAAACAGGATATCTTTTCAAAGTATTAAATTCTGCAATCCTCAGCACAACTCATTTTCTCCATGTGACTTCCCAAGCAAGGTTGTAAATTTCCAAGACACATGCCTCAAAGGAACATTTACAACTTCGCACCCGTGTGTAATAACCTGGGTTTTACTCCAAACGTAATAAAATGGATATGATCTATCTTGGCATCTGGCAACCTACAATTAGCCACCTAAACAGGATATCCTCAAATCAAGCCTCTTCCAGCCTGCAATTATGTCATGGCTTTCATCTTTCAGCTGAGACCGGGGTGAGGTCACTCCAAGAGCACCAGATTTCTCAGCATCTCTCATGACAGACAGTCCATTCCACATTTTTATATTACAAAAATGATACAATGATCAGAACCAGCTGTCCAATTGTCACACCTTGGACAACTGGAATTCTCATTATATCAAACAGAAGTGGAAAAGGGAATGGGGCATACCGATTCCAGATAAGACCTAGACTAGGTTATGATATCTTCAGCACAAAACTACAAGTGCTCCCAGCTGGAGGGAAGATGCTTGGAAACATCTGGCAAGATACTTCAACATCCCATCAATTCAGTCTAAATTTATGCCCCAGATACCAATACATGCTGGAAGGAGTGTGGGGCAGGGTGGCCAGATAACCACACACGTTATGTAGAATTGCCCAAAGTTTCAGGGGTACTTGACACAGTGCTTAGAGGAAATAACTAAAATTATTGTTTGCTCCAGCCTCGCAGAATCTAGTTATGCATACACACGCTTGCCACATCATACCTTAAAGGAAAAAGAAAAGAAAACTATTATTAGTGCCACTGGCGGCCTGCAAAAAATCTTTAATGAGGAATTGACTGTCAGCTGTAATTCATATTATAGAGGAGTGGTGAACTAGTTACAGATTTGTACACAATACTAAATATAACTTTCCAGTAGAATCAGCAGCCACAGGTGTTTGAAGATATCTGAGTTCACTTGGTCCACTGTGCCCTGGAACAGGATCTTAAGTTTGTTCCTTTGAGGATATTACTGCATACAAGCTGCCTATCTGCATAAATTCGGTAGCCACTGTGTACTGTTTGCTGGCATTTCTCTTCAAAGAATCTCATTGAGATGTCCAGGACATGAGTGCTGAGGGAATTCCACCTGCAGAAATCACACACCCCCTCCACTCACCACCTCTGCCTTCCGTTGGGTCAAGATCTGCTATGGAGGCTGCTGCAACCCACTCCTCCATCTGAAGGCAGCAGTCAATCAAGGACTCTGCTGCTTAAATCCCATTTCTTCCTAGCAGTCCAGAGCACTATGGTCCACAGCACTAAGGACCGCAGTTCAAAGGACAGGGAAGGATTCTGCCTGGAGTCGGTCATCAGCCGGCCACGCTTTTCCCAAAGGCTGCCTCCTTTAACCTCTGCTGCTTAACATTTTTTAAACTGTAAGTACTGCCACTTCTTTTTGTTTTGATGATTTTCTCTTGATTGATCTAATTTTGATAGCCTAGCTTAAGTCTAATTTTGATAGCCTAGTCTGTCCTCTCATTATTGTATAATTCCCCAACCAGTGTAACTCCTAGATACACCCTATCTGGGTATACTGGTTATTTGCACCTCAGTTTTTTTTTAACTTATTTTTTATCCCCTGGGATCCTCGGACAGCACCCTGTGGGGATCACCTTAGTACTTCACCCCCCCCCCAGGATCATCAGCTGAGCCCCAGCATACCGGGTGTCACCAGCAGCTCATGACTTTGTACCGGCATACCGGGATCCTGCTTCATGCTGCTGCCAAGGTCCATTTTTTCCCCCTTTAAGTTTCCCACCCCCTGAGGGCACTAGCACAAAAAATGAAAGTTCAGATGCACAGCACATGAAAGCATTCTGCCGTTAAGTGCCTAATGGCGTCCTCCCCTCCCAATGCTCCTATGAGCGAGTGCCTCTCCGCCTGTGCTTCCACTGGTGGTGGGGTGAATGGTGCACATGAATGCCACCCCAGTATACCTCCCCCTCTCCACCCTCCTCCCCCCAGCATGCTCCAAACAACCCGAGGTCATTCCCGAACTCAGGTCACTGGTGTTGGGAGCGGTAGTGCTTCTTCTGAGCTGATGGACCGACCCCCACCCTCAGTTTTATTAATAAGCTGTGCTGTATTCAACTAATTGCACTGGGTTCTGATAGTGCTTTCTGTTTTGCTGGTTTTAATTGGTTTACTCCATACATAATTATTTAGATCCCAGGTTTCCCCTTCTCCATACATTCCTACTTCATGTTTTTGTTCACTTCCACAGTTTTTGCCATCCTCTGCCTTCTCTAGTTCCCGTTCCTGCTCCCCTTCTCTCTACCTTCCTCCCTCACCCCAGATACTCTCTCCTGTCTCCCACCTCTTCACCTGTCCCTCCCCCTCCCTTCCCCTCTGTCCTCTGTCCCATTCACCCTGGGTTCCTCCTATGTCCCTCCCTCAACATGGAGTTTTTTACACCATGCCCTCCTCTCCTCTTGCCATCCCCCTCTCCTGCTCTCCTTCTCACTCCAAGGGGAGGAACTCCCACTCAACCCATTTCCTATTCTCCTGCTTTTTTTTCTGTCTGGCAATGTGGAGTTCAACCTAGGTTCCTCCCTCCACCTCTGCTACCACCAAGGGCCTTATCATTTTTCATCTCAGTGCTAGAAGCCTCCTCCCGAAGTCTTACTTCCTCTCTGTCTGGGCTCAGCAGCATCCTCCAGATATCCCCTACACCTCTGAATCCTGGCTGTCCTCCAGAATCCCAGATTCCTGCCTGACCCGTCCTGATTTCCATCTCTTCTGGCAGGACAGGGGAGAACATGGTGGAGGTGTTTCCATCTGTGCTCACCAGAGTGTCTCCTGCACCCTGGACATCAGGGAGGCTGTACACTTTCCCCACAAAGTTCTCCTTGTCAGGTTCTCTTTCCCATCATCTCTCCCCATCTTCATTTGGGTTTTCTATGCCTCACTCAAGATCTTGCCTGCCTCTTTAATTGACTCTCTCTCTCTCTCTCTCTCTCTCTCTCTCCAACATCACCTCACATTCCTCCACTGGTGAAGTCATTCTACTTGAGGACCTCAGTATAAATTTGCTCTCCCCTTCCTCCAGATTGACCACCCAGAGGACTGAGTCCCTAAATCTATCCCAGATTATCTCTGAACCTACATGGCTTAATCCCCATTCCTGCAATCATGCCCTGTTGGACTGGATTGTGTCCTCTTACCCATACCACACTGTTGCAGCAGGCATACTGCTGGATTCTTTCAGCAACTACTGCATGACAATCTGCATCAGGAAAGTCCACTCATCCCCAAAATGTATTCTGGTGTAGGTGCCTCCGGACACTGAATATCAATGCTCTCCTAAGTGACCTCACTGCAATAGACTGGATAGCAAGAATGATGCTTCCAGTTATCAGTTATGCAGACTTGGTCTACAGTACTGTTCCCTCTACTTCCATAGCCAGACTGGACATCTTCTGCGATGCCTTATGTTTCTTCACTACAAACTCCTCTCTTCGTATGCGCCATTGGTCTTTCTACTCCTCCCTCTCCATCCTCCCATTACCTTCATGTCACTAGTCACACTGTATCTCTTTCATTTCAAAATACTGGTTTGGTTCCCTTCCCTCTTACCTCTCCTCACTCCTATTTCCAGTCTCTTCTGCTCCATGCTCCCTCTACTCCAGGGATCATCTAACCTTCTCCATTCCTCATCTCCATTCCTCTTCTGGGCAGTCCATCTTCTCCTATTGACTTCCAGAACTCTGGAACCTGCTCCTCTCTTCCCTCCAACATTCCCTCTCCCAGGCTCTCTCATGCACCATTTGAGACTCTTTCCACCTGCACCTGATTCCCGCAGTGGTCCTCATTGGTGGCACTGGTAGCTCAGGTCATAGACAGTCCTTCACCTAACAGGTCTCTTGTGCACTGCAGTGCTTACTTTTGTGCCTATCTGTGGCATTATTTTGCACTTGTCTAGATGTGACATACTGTACTATAACCATGGTACTAAGATATGTTCCTGAATAATTATTATATTATATATTGTACTGTGCCTGCACTTTATTCTGTGCCAAGAAACATACTGTGTTATGCTCGCTGTACCTTCTGTAACGCATTCCCCCTGGGTCACACCTAGAAACGAGCCCCAGCTTAATGTGCCTTTCCCGGTCGGCAATTATCAAATAAATAAATAATCTCTCAAAAGAGTGACTAGACACATAGCCCCCCCCCACCCTCCTTGGGTTATACAGCAAAATACAGTGTCCTATTTTGACCCATGGATCCACCCACCCTGTGACTCCCCTGTCAAGACAATCCAACAACTAAATATGCCTTCTGCCACTATGTATTTAGTTTAGTGTTTGTTGGTTATCATGTGTCCTGAATTAAATGGAATCCCCAGGGATTACCTGAAGGACCTGGTTACTGGCTGAGTCCGGCCTTGATACCTATAGGCTAACATCTTTTTCCAGGGCCAAGACAATAAGCAAGGTATACAGTATATAACTCTGTTTAAGGACAGTCTCCCCCCCCTTTGAGAGGTTCACAGACCAGTAATTCAAAAGCTGTCCGTTTACATGTTTGCACAAGACAGGTGCTGATGCAGCCTTACAACACTTATTGAATGTTTATTACTACAGGCCCAACATCTCTCTGTAAATCAGGACATACCTATTTCATGAACTGTATAACTGTAATATAACTGGGGAGCATTTTCTCCCATTGGGAACCCAGGTTATAATTCGCTGTTATAACTCGTGGGTTATAACGGTGAACACGCGCCAGGGTTCCCTTGCTCTAGGCATGCACCTCTCTTTGCTGTCCCCTCTCATAGCGCTGCCACCATCAATCAGCATTGGTGGTAAGGCCATTAAAAATTAAAACCTTGCCTCACTGCAGTTTCCTTTTCCTCCTCCTCAATAAACAGGTAATCCTTGGTTTAAATGGGTGGGTGGTGAGGAGGGAGAAACACCAAAAAAGAAAAGCTTTGCAGCTGCTTTGCCGCTGACTGCAGACAGGCTTCATCCCGATTAGAACGCTGGCTGTTTTATTTTATATAATTGCTTTGGCAAGAAAACATTCCCTAGGAATTGCATAAAATAAAACATGAGTTGGTGTGTTTAGCTCCAGATTTTACACACACCGCTTGGTATTGGATGCTTAAATAAATCCCTTGAGCATTTATGTAGCATCCAATGCCTTGTGGCATGTAAAAGCTCGATAAACACACCACCCCATGCATTATTCTATATTTATAACATGGGTTCAGTAACGCTGGATCACCAATTGGTTTAGGAGCAGCAGCTGACCATTGATTAAATTCCCTATTTAATCCACAGTTACTGTGCCTGACCTAGTTTTCACACAGAGTGACAAACTGCATCACACCATGGCTGGATCTACTTGTACTGCTCAACAACATTTTGTCAGCAGCCATTGTTTTCTTAATGTTAATGAGCAGTACAAGAATACAGAGCACGGTAGTATGGAAGTGAAGTTGTCATTATTCAGGTGTTTCACACAAGACAAGTGGCTAAATGTTCAATTCCCCAATGGGGAAGCCATGCTCAAGATGGGAAAAAAAAGTCTTGCACATCAGCTCTGAAGATGAGGTAGTGGAGGTAGTCCTGCAGTACTCCTTCTTTTGTGTTAATTTTAGAAGATTGCATCCCTCCCTCTCCCCCTTCCCCTGCTTTTGCCCAAACTCGCGGGATGTCCCAGCCACCCACTCTGCAGAGCTGTGATCACCGAACGGGCAGTGCTGTAGTGCTCCTGGTTCTCTCCAGATCCTAACAAGCCCCCCCTCCACAACCGCCACCTGTGTAGCCTGGCTGCCAGCGGCCCAGAAAGGACAGATGCAGTAAGCATTGTAGTTTGGCATTTTGACCGGACTGGTTGGAAGGCAGATTTCCAGATGGAGAAGCCATTCTCTGAGATGTAATAAAAATAAAAATCTCGGAGCTGGTCCCCATCACAGATCCTAGTCCAAGTAAAGATTCCCCTAACATAAAATGATCCACTGCTCAGTGAACTGACAGCAGATGCCTTACCATGTCATCCCGGTCATGTAAAGTGGAATATGCAGCATCAGAAATGGGACCAAGCATTTACAAAGTGGCACTGCTTGAAACGCAGTGATCGGGTTTAGCAGAGTCTACTATCATGGATCCCCGAAGGAGAGTGAGAGAGACACAGTACATTTAATGATCTAAAGCAGCTGTCCTTATATATATATATATATATATATATATATATATATATATATATATATATATATATATATATCTCTCTCTGATGGGCTCTCACATATCTCCCTTGCCTTCCACTGAAAGAGAGAGACACTTGCTCCCTTCAGTAGTTCTGTCTCTCTCTCTCTCTATGATCAGTTGAAGTAAAAGAGCAAGAGCAAGTTGACTGAGAGAGAGAATTAAAGACATGGAGAAAGAGACACACACAATGCCAGCACCTCACTTCAGTACTGACTTCGGTAACTCAGCAATGTCTGTGTATGTGCGTGAGAAGAAATATCCTGAGAGCTGCCTCTGAGCTCCCAGTTGCATGTGTGTCTGTCACGGAGGACGGGGGACTAAACCTCCTAGAATGTGTAGAAAACTATGTTATACGGAACAAATGTTACAAATCATGTGAGTACATTATTTCTGACATTTGTATGTGCATAAAAGCATTGACATCTAGATTATTTGTTGGGAACTATTTGCTCATGTGGCAGGATACAGTTACTTTTTTGGTATGAAAACAGGGAGAAATACCCTTTATTTTGTTTTTTTTTCCTCATTTCCAATGTAACCTTATAAGTAGTAGTAGTAAAAAAATGTTAATACAGTATAGCACCATTAGGGCTATAATATGCCCTGTTTACAAGGTGAACCTGTGTAAATTGTTATATTAAATAAACATTAAGTACAAAACAATTACACCAGAGTTCAAAACATTATATCATCAAGTACAAAGACAATTACATAACAATTTATATTCAGATACAAAACAATACATAAGTCCAGCTTACATAAAATGTCACTAACAAATGCCAGTGAATAAAACTTCATTGCCCCTTCTAACAGAATTTTAGGCAGATTCCACAACTTGACCAGTATCATTGCACTTACATCGAAGAGGATACTCCTGATTAATAGCAGCCTTAAACCTTTCCCTTGTAAATACCTGATTTCTTAATTGTAATGGAATTGCATTTCAACTGGTAGTAGCTTTATACTCAAAAGTCATTTTACTAAAATTGTTGATTATTTTTTGTTATATAAATTCCCTAGCTGTTTTTAATCTCAGATTCAAACCATGACTTGGTCTGTGCAGCTTTATCTTTAAGTGTAGCGGGGCCTCATTTTTTATAATACCCCAGACTTGATTTATCCAATTTTTCTTTCTTCTTTGCTCTAATGTATCCCAACTTAATGCGCTATACATAACACAGTGATGTGTGCTAAATTTACAATTCAACACATATCTAGCCAGTCTATTATAAGAATGGTCCAGTTTAGCTAGCTGTTTTTTGTCAGCATGCGAATATACCTGTATATGGCACCCATAGTCCATTATTGGCAAGATTAATTGATTAGCAATCATGTAACGTACATTCAACGTGGTACCGTTTTTAAACTGTCTCATAGCTCCTATAGAAGCATTTGTTTTTTTTATTAAGTCTGAGATATGATTGGCAAATGTAAGATGTTGATCTATGTAAACCCCCAAATACCTTTAGACCTCCATTTGAGTCAAAATTATTTTCTCTCTGGCCCTAATCTTCATTTCCAGTGGCTTGACTGTTTTGGTTTGTTTGGAGCCAAAAACATGGCCTGGGTCTTTTTTGTTGTTCATTACCAAATCCAGGGAGGTAAAGTGATCCAGCATCATCAGAAAATCATGTTGTAACTTAGATTCAACCTCTCTCATGCCGGCCCGCCGGCGCAGCGGTTGGATTTCCGCCGGCGACCCGGGTTCGGGAACGGATCCGGGTCGCCGGAGGGCCGGCCGGGGGGAGAAGGATTGAGCACCCGTAGGCAGCTCTCCTTCTCCGGGGGGAGGGTCCCGACAGTATCCGGAGCAATGAGGGCTCCTAGCAGAGGCTGGGAGAACTCACGCTGCAGGCCTGTGGTGAGGGAGGGGCGAGGTAGGCAGGGCGGACGCTGGTGTCATTGCACGTCCCCGCCTCCTTGAGGGAGGGGAAGTATAGGGGGATAAAATCCCTGCCTAGCGTCTAAATGACGCTCTGCCCAGGATTTCCTGATTGGCCACCGGAGCCATTCCCCCTAACCAGTTACAGTTCTGCGGCCGATAAGGGGGGTCGGTACCGCGGCCCCGCCTCCTCTGGGGTAAGCCAGGACCAGGGGATTCAGCGATGTCCGGTGGTCGGGGCTCCAGGGTCCGTGACCAAAGCAGAAAGGCCGACGAAAGGTAGGGGCATAAAGAGGAAAATTAAAAAAAAAAAGATTCAACCTCTCTCAAGGAACAGTCATCAGCCACCAAAACTGTATCGTCAGCATTTAACAGAATATTGGAAAGTGTTATTTTATCTGGGAGGCTGTTAACATATATATTAAACAGCAATGGGCCGAGAATCGACCCCTGGGGGACTCCTCGGGTAACAAACAGTGTATTTGATTTAAATCCATTGGCAGCTACTAACTGGGTTCTTTCTGTCAGATATGATTTAAACCATTGACATATTTCATCGGTCAATTCCATACCTCTGAGGCTACCCAATAAAATGCTATGATCCACTAAGTCAAATGCTTTTGACAGGTCCACTTACATGGCGCCTATGGACCTTGCCATACCTAAAGGACTGGCAACCTAAGAGGTCTGTGAGCGCCGTGGCCATGGACCTCCCTTTTCTGAATCCTGACTGAAATATTGTCAGTTTCTCATACTTTCTGAGATAACCAACTAACTGTCTATGAACTATCCTTTCTGCTATTTTTGAAATGGCTGACAATAAGGCTATAGGACGGTAGTTTGATGGCTCAGTGGGATCACCTCCTTTTGCTATGGATTTTTAGTGTAACAGCATTCCACCATACACTATGTAAGCAATAACCCACTCCAGGGTGTGGGGTTATAGGCATTTAATCCATGCCTGAGGTGCATTGTGAGGCATGTGGTGTGGATTAAATGCCTATAACCTCACACCCTGGAGTGGGTTATTGCTTACATAGTGTATGGTGGAATGTTGTTACCACTAAAAATCCATAGCTCTCCAAACTCTGTTATGCTGTACCACGGATGTCAGTTCTATCTACAGTATTATGCTGCACTAATGACATGTAGTGCAGCATAACAGAACAGAACTCCCCTCATGCACAGTGTAACAGCATTTGTATCTGGTAGAGGTGCTAGGCGGTTAGGCCTTTCAGTTTGAAACCAACATGGCTAATAGAAGTAAAAGACATGGCCTCAGCTTTGCTATCAAAGGAACTGTCAGACCGCGATAATTTTTTTAAATTTTATTGTTGCCACCATACACTATAAAAAACAATCGCTAGTCACCTATCAGTAACAAGCTCGGTTAGGGCATCTCGAGGTTACTATGGTCACCAAGATAATCTCTCGATGCACTAACCAGCTTGTTACCCATCTAAATAAAACACTTCCGCAGACAAAAAAAGGTGGATGCCCAGCTCACTGGGCCAGAAGTGGAACCGTCCATTATCCATAATTTATTTAGTTAGACTTTGGGAACCAGGTGAACCTCACTGCAACAAACCCCATTTACTGGGGCAACCTGGATATTACAGGGACAGTTCAGAGGTACAGGTAGTGATTACTGAGTGAACACTTACATTTCAGATCAGGTAAAAAAGTTATATTTACAAAAGTGAAGAAGATACTGTTTGAACAAAGGTTTAAAAGACCAAATAGATTTTGCCTCTTTTCAGAGTTTGGGAGCAACATAATCAAAGGAATGCTGACCCATTGTGATTCGTAATAGGGGAATTGACAGTAAATTTGCTGATGCTGATCTACGTGCCTGAGGACTTTTTAGGAAACAGAGCAGTTTGGATAAACATGAGAGGGTGCTAGGAGCAAGGAATTTATAAGTGGTGCAACCCTGCAAGAAGCTGAGCCTGGCTTTGGGGGATATTCATCCAAAATTCCTATAGTTTAAGCAATGGGGCAACCTGTATCAAGGACAAAACATTCTATATGGCTATAGAGAGACCTAAACCTAAACATTTCCCTGTTGGACAAGTAGGTAAAATAAATTGTGCCATAATCCAGCATGAGGAGAAGGTTGTGGTTTGCAGTGGCCCCACAGGCTTTGTCAGTACGACACCGCTTAACTCTAAAAAGGAGCCCAAGTTTTCTATTTAACTGAATAGTAAGATAGTCCAAGTCCGATTTAAAATATAGACCAGGATCGAGGTGGATCCCTAGATATTTAAAATATTTAAAACTGCTGACAAACTCCAGTATTGAATCATCTAATGTGTGTAAGTCAAGTTAACCAGCAAGTGTATTTTTTTTTTTATTATTATTTAGTTGTTTAACCAGGTATAGCACACTAAGCTGAAAGCTTTTTTACAGGAGCGACCTGGGAGCACAAGAAGGTTAAGTGACTTGCTCAGGGTCACACAGTATGCAAGTGGAAGCTGTGGGATTCAAACCCAGGTTTGGTCTGCTAGATGTCACCAGATTTGCAGCTCAGAGCCTTAGACCACTGCGCTATACTGCTATATTTACTCTGTTATGGATCCAAAAAGCATGACTTTTGTTTTCTTTTCATTAAGGATGAGCATATTCTGAATAAACACATTTTGTAATGTTGCAAAGTCCTGATTTAAACTAAGATTAGAGTCAGCAATATTGTTAGAGCACCTGTAAAATAATATGTGCACATCCAGTGTTAGAAGTACCACAGTGGAGGGTTAGAGGATTGATAAACAAAGAGAATAGAAGAGGGCCCAAGATGACACTTTAAGGAAATTCATTCAAGACCTCCAGGGGAAAAGCAAAGTGTTGAAATGTTTAACCACCTGGGACCTAGCACTAAGGTAACTTTTACCCCATGTTAGAGATTGCTCATCAAAGCCCAGGCTGCATGATCTCGCTGTCAGAATTTCAAGATCTTTTGAGCCACAAATATGGCCCTGGTTACAAGACTATTGTCAAGGGCATGAAACACATGTGTGAACTTAACAAGTACTGATGTTGTACCATAATCCTTCCTAAACCCATCCTATTCATTGGCTAAGACACCACGCGCATCTATATAGAACTTTAACTGGTTATGTATTACCCTCTACTGAGGTTTGGCTAAAATAGGTAGGATGGAGATGGGTCTGTATTTTTCTAAGAGCTGTTTTGGTCTGTCTTAATTTTTTTTATTTTAGTCTTTGGTAACTGGGTAAGACCCGCTAGGCCATATGAAGTGTAGTAAGATTGCTCAAAATCTACCAAATGGAATTGGATTAATCAGCTTCCAAGATCTTCCAGAAATCAGTTTTCACCATTGATTCACACCTGTGAATTTTGATCCAGAGGAGCTAGGACCCTGCAGGAGTCAGAACTTTTCAGGAATGCCGGCACTGAGGTAGGCTGCGCACATGTGTGGCACCACAAGATGGGCTCACGCTGTATGGCTTACCTCAGCACCAGCTCACAACTGCCTCAGTTCCTTTTTTCCTGCTGTCAAGTGTGCTTTAGTGACAATGTCATTCATGGGGAGTTGGAACGTTACGTCTATATGACAACAGTTTTCAGTTCTTATCAGTTTTAGTGTTTAAAGCTAGTGTTTGGTATTTTTGTCTCAGTTTAGTTATTTTACACATTTATCGCTGTCAGTCTCTCGCAGTCCTTCAGAGCAATGGTCAACCATGGATGGTGATGGTAATGATAGGGAGCCTCTTCAGGTGTGCTGCTTTGGTGGCAGCGCCATGTCCGGTCAACTTCCCCTTGTGGAGGAGGGTTCTGATGATGGGTAGTCCTGTCCTTGGGAGGGAGGGAGGACAGCCCTCCCATAAACACAAAAAGAAGTGGTCTCATTCCTGATCCTGGTCGGGGACCTGGCACCGCATGGCCTCAAGTTCTTCCTCTTCCCGTAGGAAGGGGATGATATGGTACCACTTGAAGGTCACCTTCTGTGAGGTCTGCCATGAGGTCCATTGCATCTTGGAGCAGAAGGCCCTCCCTGGCACCACTGGTATCACTGACAGCCTCTGCTAGTGAGAGGTCGAGGTCTCAGGCCCAGAGCCCCTCCCTGTCTTCCTGTGGGGTCTCCAGTGGGCAGTTTCATCACTGGGCAGCTGTTATGGAGCAATGGGTACAGCATCTGGCTCATTTGCCCCTTCTTGTGGAGTTGGCTCCAAGCTCTTCAGGGCTAGGGGCACTGGATCAGCAGTCAGGACCCTCTAGTCAAGTAGAGCATCTGGCTCAATCAACAACCTCTGGGTCCTTGCTGGTGACTGCATCACTGATGCATGTTCCACTGGCCATACCCCACTCAGTGTCACTGCTTTAAGACCAGCCCTAGTACCTCTGGCAGTCACTCTGGTGCCGGCTGGGCCTTCAGGGCCTGGCCTGGCACCACATCAAATGTGACACTCAGCGCCACCCCCAGTGCTGAGAGGGCCCTCTGCACTGGACTCAGTTTCTCCTACAGTGCTGCCTCTGGCTCCACTTCTCCCAGTGCTGGTGTCACTGGTGTTGCTTACTCCTAGGTCTGGTTAAGGGAAGCTGAGGTCCACCCCTCTCCCAGACCCTCTCCCCAGGGAGGAGCTGGAGGGGGATGGGTCTGATCCTGAACTCATCATTTCTGAAAGTGGTGATGATGACTGTTTTTATAACCTGGACACTTCAAATCGATTCCCTTTTCCTGCCCCCTAGGAGGACCTTTCTTTTCAGTGTATTATTCGCAACATGTATGATGCGCTTGCCTTTGAGCCTTCTGCCACTGACCTGGGGAAACTCTTCAGTCTGGAGTGGCTCAGTGTTTCCACCATGTTGGCTCTTTGGATCTCTCTTAAGTTTCTAGCAGAATCCCTGCCTTAATCTGAGACTAAACACAAAATTCTTCAGACTGTTACTCATGGTACTGAGTCTAACAGTCATCAGCTTAAAGGAGAACTGTGCTGAGTCTATAAGTCATTTCTCACAGTAGAAGCTGTTTTTTAAATACTGGTTCAAACTGTGTTATTTCTCTAGCTATCCAGGCTTTTTAGTTATCCTAGTTGCTGTTTCTGATTTACTTGCTGGTGGTAAGAACCATTTTAGAACTGTATGATGTAGTTTATGTCCCTGTTCTACTGTTCTATTGTTGACACAATGCACATATGTTCTACTATAGAACTCTGTGGACGAGTGGAACATAAACTACGTCATGCAGTTCTAAAATGGTACTTACCACCAGACTGTAAAGCAGAAACACCTACTGAAGTTACTAAAAGGCCTGTATAGATGGAACAATGATAGAATTGTAACCAATACTTAAAATCAGCTTCTATTGGGAAAAATGGCTTACATGTTCAGTGCAGTTCTCCTTTAAGGCAGCTGTGGATGCCTTTGACACTGCCCATGCTGTGCTACTGCAGGAATTTGTATTAGAGGACAGTCCCACCTTTGGACATCTGGCTTGTCCAGTGACATCCAGCAACAAGTTAGGTATGTTTCCTTTGATGGTTCATACCTGTTTGGACAACAGGTTGAACAGTCTCTCGAGGCTTCCCAGAAAACTAGGATGGCCATCAAGACCTCTAGGCCTGCCCCATCCTATCCCCAAATGGGGAAGGGGTGAGGCTTCTACCATAATAAACAGTCCCTTTGAGGCAAAGCCAAGGGAGCTGAAGTCAAGTCACTGCCTCCCCAGCTGCAAAAGAAAGTTCAAGAGAAGACACAGACCCTAGACCTAGTACCACTCTGTGAAGTCCTGGCCCTGGTCCTGCCTCAGCTGCCCCAGGCAGACCTCTCCTGTCCAGAAGGGGACTGCCTGACCCAGTTTTATCATCAATGGGAATCCATCAGAATGGACAAGTAGATTCTCAGGATCATCCGAGAGGGATACTGGCTGAATTTTATGGAAATCTCTCCAAATTAGCCACCCAGAAAGCAATCCTTCATATCAGCTCACATATCAGGGCTTCTAGCCTTCTAAATTACAGGGCAGTGGAAGTAATCCCAGAGCTGGAGTGCAATACAGGCTTCTGCTCCCATTACGTCCTTGTTTCAAGGAGGTCAGGGGGCATGTGCCCCAGTCTCGATCTCAGAAACTTGAACAAGCTCATGGAGTGAGAAAAGTTCAAAATGATTTCTCTGGAGACCCTACTACCACTTATCAAGCTACAGGATTGGTTAGCCTCTCTGGAGATGCAGGATCTTTTCAGCATATCCTGGTCTACCCAGCCACTACAGATTCCTCTGCTTTGTGGTACTGAGTTAGCATTGTCAGTTCTGATTCCTTCCCTTTGGGCTGTTCTTGGCACCTTGAATCTTTACAAAATCCTTTCCCACTCTCATGGCACACCTAAGGAAACTCAGACTCCAAGTGTTTCCCTATCTGGGCGACTAGTTACTAGCCAGTCCATATAATCAGGAGATGGAACTAGCAGTGGCCATGGCCTCTCAGTTCCTTATCTCCAGGGGAGTCCTCTTGAATCTCAAGAAGTCACAGCTTCAGCTCTCTCAGCCACTCCTCTTCAAAGGGGCCCTTCTGGACACCACCAGAGTCAGGGCCTTTCTTCCAGAGGACCAAAGGAAAGCAGTCCTACAGATGGCTCATTACAAAATGGAGTGCAAGTCTGTTTAGGTGTATTTCATGCAGTGAATGTTAGGCCTGACACCCTACTCAGAGTTTACAGTGCCTCTGGCACAGCAGCACATGGGGACAATCCAGAGGCTACTCAGCACACAGTGGTCACCAGCAAAGCACCCTCAGTCTTACCCCATCAAGAGTACAAAGCCCCTACTTTGATCGCTTGCTTAGTGGACACAGGAGGACATCCTCTTCCATGTTCTCCCCTTCTCTCAGCCTGAGCCTCAGGTAACCCTCATCATGGATGTGTCTCTGCTGGCATGGGCAGACCATTGTCAGGGGCACCAAACTAAAGGAGTTTGGAGCCCTGCACAGTCCCATCTCCACATCAGTGTTTTGGAAATGAGAGCAGTCCTCTATGCCCTTTGGGCCCTTGCGGATCTCATCAGCCACAGGATAGTACTCCTCCAGACAGACAACAAGTCTGTCATGTACTACATCAACAAACAAGGGGGAGCACACTCTTACCTTATCTGCAGAGAGGTGATGAGAGTGTGGGAGTCGTGTCTAGAACAGGGTATTCTGATCCAGGCATTCTACTTACCAGGAGCTCAGAATATTTTGGTGGACGAGTTCAACCAAACAGTAGCTGACCCTAGTGAGTGGTCTTTAGCACCAGTCATCATGCAGTCACTATTCAACAAGTGGGGAACCCCAGATGTGGACCCTTTTGCATCCCCACTCAATGCTAAACTACCTCAGTTCTGCTCCAGAAATCCAGGACATGACGTTTTCTGTCAGGATGCATTCAAGCTGCACTGGACAAAACTTTTTCTGTACGCATTTCCATGAATTCCTCTAGTTCAGAGGGTACTGTTCAAGCTGGAGGCACATGGGGGCAAGATGATTTTGGTCGTCCCACGCTGGCATCTACAGATATGGTTTCCTCTGCTCAGCAGTGTCAGTACTCTGAAGGTCCTTCCTCTCTGTATGAACCTTCTGATTCAGTAGTCTCTGGTCCATTCCAATATGTACTCCCTTCGCCTCCAGGCCTACTTCCTGAAGAGATAGAGGTGAACAGGTACACGGTATCTCAGAGTGTCACTGAGATTCTTTTGGCTGCTGGTAAACCTTCTACCATGAAAACCTACACAGCCAAGCGGAAACGTTTTTCTCTGTAGTGCTCCCAAACTCATCTGGACCCATTCCGATGCCCACCAGACAAGGTTTTGGAGTACTTGTTGGACCTCTCTGATGCAGGCTTGCAATACTCTACAGTTAAGGTCCATTTATATGCCATTTCAGCATACGACAAACCTGTACAGAACCTTTCTCTAGCTCAGCTGCCTCTCTTTAAGAGGTTCTGGAAGGGCATTTTGCACACAAGGCCTCCAGTCAGGAAACCTGTAGCTGCCTGGAATATCAAGCTTGTGTTGGACGTGCTCACTCATAAGCCCTTTGAGTCCATGCCTATGTGTGACCTGAAGTACCTAGCTTAGAAAGCTGCTTTTCTAGTCACCATCACCTCTGCCCATAGAGTTTGTGATATTCATGCTTTGGTCACAGATCCTTTGTTTTCCACAGAGAGAAGTCAGTCTCTGCACATATCACAAGTTTTTCCTTTAGGTAGTGTTCAAGTTTCACTTAAATCAGTCTCTAGTGCTGCCTACATACTTTCCTAACTTCCAGAATGAAAGGGAGTACAATCTCCATTCTCTGGGTGTTAAAAGAACCCTCATATTCTACCTGGATAGAACTAAGAACTTTCGGCAGTCTATGCAGCTCTTTGTCTCCTTTCATCCTAATTAAATGGGACAACTTGTTCCAGTCAGATGCATTTCTGCATGGATTTTCAGCTGCCTTCATTACTGCTGTGCTATGATGCAGGTCAAGCTGAAAGGCCAGGTATGTACCCACTCCATCAGAGCGGTTGCTACGTCCTTGCCAGAGATTCACTCCATACCTGCAGGTGATATTTGCAGAGCTGCCAACTGGAGCACAGCATACACCTTTGTCAAGTACTGTGCCCTGTATGTCCATGCCAGGCAGCATGCCTCCTTTGGCAGGACCATACTTAAAGGATTTCTGTCCTGAGTGAGCTATTGCTCCAACCCCCTTGCCCAGGGGACTTTCATCTGAGCTTGGTACTCTAACCCACTGGTGTGAATCAATGGTGAAGACTGATTCCTAGAATATATTACGAACATACGAAATTTGCCAGCAGATAAAGGCCTAGAGGTCTATCAAATCTGCTCGAATGTGCAGCTAGCACCCCTTATTCTGCAGCTGCCCCTCCCTTCCACCCTTCCCCTTCATTAACCCTCCCCCTTGTCCTGTCCCTCCTCGTTTGAAGCAGTCCACTGTTCTACTGCATACCACTTCAGCAGGTAACACATTCCACCCAGCCACCACCCTCTCTGTAAAAAAGTGTCTTCTCATCTCCCTCCTGAACCTTCCTCGCCCCAGTCTCATATCATGGCCCCTGGTGTCCCTCCCCTTCCTTACTTTGAACAGCCCCTCTGTACCTGTCTTGTTTATTCCTTTCATGTATTTAAAGGTTTCAATCATGTCACCCCTGTCTCTCCTCTCCTCCAGTGAGTACATGTTCAACTCCTTCAACCTCCTCTCATATGATAAGTCCCCCAGACCCTTGATCATCTTTGTCACTCTGTGCTGCAACCCCTCCAGTAACTTAATGTCCTTCTTCAGATACGGACGCCAGTACTGCGCTCAATACTCCAGGTATGGTCTAACTAATGACCTATACAGTGGCGGGATCACCTCCTCCCTCCTCAAGGATATACCCCTTGCAATACAACCCAGCATTTTGTTGGCCTTTGCAGCTGCCTTCCTACATTGTACCGAGTTGTTCATTGACCCTGTAATGAGCACACCCAGATCCTTCTCCTCCTCTGTCTGGGCTAGCTGCACTCCCCCTAGCTGGTAACTCCTCCTTGAGTTCTTCATCCCAAAATGCAGCACCTTGAACTTTTTGGCATTAAAGCCCAGTTGCTAGGTGTCTGACCAGGTTTCAAGCTTTGCCAGATCATCCTGCAACCCCTGCCATCCCCCTAGGTCATCCACCACCGTGCCTACCTTGGTTTCATCAGCAAACAGACTGATCTTGCTCTTGATGTCCCATGATATGTTTGCAATGAATATCCCAAACAACACTGGTCCCAGCACCGAGCCCTGTGGAACACTGCTCTTCACTGCCCTTGGGTGTGAGAGCTCCCCACCCACCACCACCCTCTGTTGCCTTCCCTGCAGCCAGTTTCCTACCCATCTCACCAGCTTTGCACCCGCCCCTGTGCCTACTAACTTCCTTCCCAGCCTTCCATGTGGCACTGAGTCAAATGCCTTACTGAAGTCCAGATACAGGACATCCACTGCATGGCCCCTGTCCAGTTGCCTAGTTACCCAGTCATAGAACTCGACCAGGTTGGTTTGGCAGGATCTGCCATGTATGAAGCCATGCTGTCTGCTGTCCTTTAGTCTTTGGCCTCTATGAGGGCCACCAGCCTCTCCTGCAGGATAGTCTCCATTAGCTTACCCATGATGGATGTGAGGCTCACTGGTCTGTAGTTTCCCAGTTCATCCTTGGGGCCACTCTTGTTGAGGGGCACCACATGAGCCATCCTCCAGTCCTGAGGTACACACCCCGAATGTAGTGAGGCATTAAATAGGTCTGTCAAAGGTCCTGCAAGGACCTCTGCCAGCTCCTGGGGTGGATGCCATCAGGGCCTGGCGCCTTGTCCACCATCAGTGCCTTCAAACCCTCTCAAACTCTGCTCTCCATGATTTCCCCATCTGTCACCACTTCCCACCCTGCTTCTGCCATTTCTCCCACCTTGGGTGTCACCCCCCTCTTCTCTTTAGTAAATACTGAGCAGAAGTACTCATTTAGTGCTTCCGCCTTATCGCACCCTGCTTCCACCCAACCCCCCTCCTTCCTAATCCTTACTATGTGGTCCTTACAGCTCCTTTTCTCCCTGATGTACTTAAAGAAGTCCTTCTCCCATTCTAATGCCTTGTGCCAGCCTGAGTTCCATAGATGCTTTGGCTCCCTTACTGCCCTTGTCACCTCCTTCGATTCTGTCAGTACTCCTCCTGTCCTCCCCTCCCTGTTTTCTTGTACTTCCTAAAGGCAGCTCTTTCCTCCTTACCTTTCCATGATCTCCTTGCTCAACCAGATCAGTTTCTTAGCCCTAGCCTTCTTGCTCTGGGCTTTGCAGCAGGTTTTGTTGCCTCCACTATCCCGGCTTTATGAGCTCCCACATCTGGTTAGTGTCCATACTAGATTGAATTCTGGCCAGGTACCCTTTTACCACTTCCCCCGTCCTCCCAAAGTCGGCCCTCCTGAAGTCCAGCACTATTGTGCCAGATTCCACTCCTTCCTTGCCCATATCCAATGTGAGCCATACTGAGTGGTGGTCACTCCCTGACAGCGGTTCCTCCACTGTAAGTTCTCTCACAAAGTCCCTATTTGCCAGCACAAGGTCAAGGGTTTTCCCTAACCTGATTGGTTCACTGACCATTTGCAGGAGGAAGCTGTCCTGGAAGGCATCCAGCAGTACCTGCTCCCTTCTGTTCCTGGTTGTTGGGGTGCTCGAGTCCACTCCTGGCATGTTGAAGTCCCCCACAATCACCACACTACCCTTCTCGCAGGTCTTCCTGATCTGTCCCGCTAGTTCCCTGTCTAACTCCTCCATCTGAGATGGCGGCCTGCACACCACTCCCATTCTAAGAATCCTATTCTTGGAATCCTGGATTTGCATCCAAAGTGACTCCGTACTACCCTCCTCCCCTTCCTCCCTTACACACTTCAGTCCTTCCTTCACATATAGTGCCACCCCTCCTTTCCCAATCACCCTGTCCCTCACGAAATAACCTGTACCCTGGTACAGACAGGTCCCAGTCATTGTATGGGGTGGCCCATGTTTCCATGATGGCTGCAATGTCCACCTCTCCCTCTGCCATGAAAACCTGTAACTCTGCAGTTTTCCTCCCAAGGCTCCTAGCATTAAAGGTAACCACCTTCCACCCTTCCCTCCCCCCCATCCTGCCGTCCTTTCCTAGCATCACCAACAGTACTTGCCATTTGTCCTTTGTCACTGTTATGGGGGGGTAAGCTCATATGGTTTCCCAACCTGTGGTCTCTGCATATCACTTCCCCAACTGCCACCCCCCACTCCTAGTTTAAATTCCCAACTTTCTCTATGTTCTCCTCCATCCTCTGTTTCAACACTTCTTTCCTCCTCACTCAAGTGTAGTCTGTCCTGCATGGAGACTACTGTCCTCCCAGGTCCCTCCCCACCCCCAACAGCCCATACCCTTTAACACAACACCAGGTTCTTAGCCATCGGGTAAATCTCTATTCTCAGCTTTATGCTTGCCTTTGGCACCGAAGTATCTCTGAAAAGTTACTGATCTTTCTGCCCCCTCACATAATTGTGCTAGTTCCTCAAACCTCCTCTGGACTGTATCTACTGTCTTGTCAGCCAGGTCATTTGTCCCAAGATGTATAATTAAATGAGGCTTGTCCCTACCCCATCTAGTATATTTTAGAATAGACTGTCCCACCCTTTCCGCTGTCATTCCTGGCATGGCCTCCACCTAAATGCGACTATGCCTCTTCCCTTTGCTACCCCACCTAACTCCTCTTAGTATTGAGTCCCCCAGCACTAAGATTCCACCCCTCTTACTCCCTGCTTGCTTCCATTCATCTCCCTCTCTCATTTCCAGCTCCTCTTCTTCCTCCTGCACATTATTTCCCCCTTTTACCCCTGTTGCAATTCTCCCAGCAGAACTTCCCCCCGCTCCAGTTTGGTCCAGGCATTTATCAATTACTCCTCTAATTTCATCATTTCCCTCCTCCACCTTCTTCCTCTCTAGCAGTGCACAACTATTTTCTGAAGGCTCTTCACAAATGCCCACTCCCTCTCTCTTCATAGTAACCTGTTCTCTCCTTTCCACTCCATGACTTTTGCCACTTCTTCGCCTCCCCTCACAAGTCCCTATCTCCTCATTCCATTTGTCCTTTGTCTCCTGACCTGGTTTCCCCGGCAATTGTTCTTCCTGTCCTGGGCCCCTTTGTCTCTTCTTCCCTTCTTCTGACCCTCTCCTCGCCACTGTTGGCTTAAATCGCCCTCCTTCATCTCCCTTTCTTTTTCCCTTCAGTATTGGGCTAAACCCACCCCCAATCTGCCTTGCCTGTCTTAGTTCCTCCTGCAGACCCTCAATCTCCTTTCTAAGTTTTTCTATGTGGTTGCACACTAAACATCCTCCCACACTCCAGGCAATTTTTAGAAAGATTGGTGCACCGCAGTTGTTGCACCCTACCCATTGCTGTCGTTGCCCACCAGCAACCCCCCACCCTTCCAGATGCAGGATACCAAACACTCCCCCAAGTCTCCACTCTCCCTCCTCTATCAGTGCAAAACATTTTCTTTATTTCCCTTACCTCCTTTGTTGAAAATGTTTAGATATATTGAGCAACTGCTTTTTATATTCCTATCCTTCCTATCCACACTCAAAAACAGACTTTAAGTAGCCATTGCACAACCTTCTTCAAACTCCTACTCCTCCTTTCCCCAATGCAATATCAATGCAAAGAAGTGATAATAAAAGCTCCTAGATTTGCATTTACTTCCCTTCCACTGAGAGAGCAGTCACCTCTTCACTTGCTGCTGTTCCTTTCCTGGTATGCCCCTCCTACTCCACACCCCTTACTATACCCAGTGTTTAGCTCCTGTCAATCAGGTTTAACAGGGCATATAATCAAGAGTTGTAGGAAGGGGGGGGGGCGAAAATTTGCAACAACCAAAGACAGCAAAGAATACAACGCCACTACATTTTAAATCCTCAACAGCCCAAAAACAATTCTAAGTAAAGACAACAAAGAAAGTACAGTGTCACCAAAAGCCCACAATCCAAGTCTAAAAGAAAAACAGCAATTACCAGTTACTGTAAAGCATTGAATTGAATATGCTTCCTTCCCTTCTGGCTTCTATAACATTTAAAACATAGATATTGTTGGAGATCAGGTGATAACCACACTGTGCTCAGTTTGAGTGGTTGCTAGGGCAACATGGTAAACCTCGAGAGTGCAGCTCGAGAGGTTTACTGTAGCCCTACCAACCACGAGAGGTGATTTCAGTGTAGTTGTCACCTGATCCCCAGCCATCATCTTTTATAGTGTATCGTCAAAAAAACACTGTTTGCATTCTATGTGTGAGAATTATGGAACTCTGGTGCATTCTTTTTTCTTATGCCACTGTTTGGAAGTTCTGAAGTGTGGTTAACAACTTTTAAAGTTCTAAACAGTGCATAAGAAAAAATTACTCACCTTAGTAATGTTGTTTCTTCTAATGGAGTCTTGCTATATTATGACAATTGCAGTTTGTCCCACCATTAGAACTGCTCCGGAGGTGAAAGAGTTAACTTCCATGCCAGGCATGGAACTTGGAGCGCGAGCTCGGTTAGAAAAGCTCTGTCTGGATCATTTCAAACTGAAACTGTCAGATCTTTACGAGCAAAACTCACTAAGGTTCTGTGTGGAAGTTGTAACTCACACTAGCCAACTGGCTACTTAAATATTAACACATTTTCCTGGTCCCAACACCAAGACTCAAGTCAGGGACCAGAAAATAAGATAAGATAAGATAAGATAAATAAAACATAACACCCAAACACCCCAAAAAGAAGGTGGAAACATAAAATGGCATCAACAGTGCTAACACTGACCGCCCACCCCATACCCAAAGTAGAAGTTCTGGAGGGGCAGGTTGGGAGAGGTCATAATATAGCAAGACTCCATTAGAAGAAACAACATTACTAAGGTGAGTAATTTTTCTTCAAACAACATGAAGTCTTGCTATATTATGACAATTGCAGACTACACAGCAGTACTCCATGGAGGAGGGACAGGACCTACTTAGGAATAGGCTCTGAAGCACGGTTGTGCCAAACTTAGCATCCCTCCTGGCCTGGATATCCAGGGAGTAATGCTTGGTGAAAGTGTGTACTGTTTTCCAAGTAGCTGCTTGACATATCTCTAAGATAGGATGTCTCTGGCAGCAGCTAGAGACGCAGCTGTACCTCTGGTAGAGTGAGCCCTCAGGCCTGAAGGGGAACCTACCAGTTTTGATAGCAAAATTGGATACAAGAGACAATCCACCTAGCAATGGTTCTTCTTTAGTGGCAGGTTTCCTTTCCCAACCTCACCATAAGTGAGAAATAGTTGGAGGAGTCAAACCTGTGACCCTCGGTACGCCTATGTAGTAACTTAGGCCCTCTTAACATCTGTTGTGCAACCTCCTCTCACCAGAGGAGGAATGGTCAGTGAAGAATACTGGAAGAGAATGGATTGATTAAGGTGGAAATCTGAAACCACCTTAGGCAAAAACTTCCTGTTAGTCCTGAGGACTACCTTATCCCTGTGAAAGGAAATAAAGTCAGTCTCCACTGACAAAGCTTGTAACTCACTTATGCGCCTGGCAGAAGTGATGGCTACTAGAAACACAGTTTTCCAAGTCAAGTATTTAAGCTCTGCTGAAGACAGAGGTTCAAAGGGGGGTTGCATCAGCTGAGCAATGCAAACATTAAGATCCCAGGCAGGGCAGGGTCCCTGAATGGTGGATTAGTATGAAGCAATCCTTGAAAACTTGGAAAATACAGGGTGAGCGGAAAGAGAAGAGGGCTTCCTGTTGAAATAAAAGCAGAGACAGCTGCCAAATGCACTTTCAGGGTAGCTGGTCTCAGTCCCAAAGAATTAAGATGGACCATATAGTCCAAAACAGTGGGCAAATCAGCAGATTCCAGGAAATATGCTTCCAGAACACCATATGGAAAACCTTTTCCATTTAGAGTTATAAGTAGCCCTAGTGGAAGGCTTCCTAGAAGCTTCAAGATTTCGAGAACACCTTGAGAAAGGTGTAGGTCAGCAACTCTAACTCCTCAAGAGCCAGGCCTTGAGGTTGAGGGATTTGAGATTGGATACCAAACTCTCCCCTGGGCACAAGTTAACAGGTTGTGGTTCCTGGGGAGACACAGGGGAAGATGGACTGCTAAGGACAGAAGGAGTGAGTACCAGGGCTGCCTGGCCCAGTCTGGAGCAATCAGAATCATCTTGCAGGGCTGAAATCTGATTTTGACTAACACCTTGAACAGAAGAGGGAAGGGGGGAAAGGCATAGAGAAACTTCCCTTCCCAATCGAGGAGAAAGGCATCCAGGGGGACTGAGACCAACACTGGGGGCCTGCAACAAAACAGTGGAAGTTGATGATTGTCTGGGGCTGCAAAAAGATCTATCTGAGGGGTGCCCCATCTGGCAAAAACTATCCCCAGTACTCAGGGATCCAGTGACCATTCGTGATGGCCCTGGGAAATCCTGCTGAGAGCATCTGCCAGGACATTGTCCTTGCCTGGGAGGTAAACTGATATGAGGGAAGTGTTCAGGGAATAAGCCAGAGACCACAACTTCATTGCCTCGGTGCACAAGGCCAAAGACCGAGTGCCCCCTTGTTTGTTGATGTACCACATTGTAGTGGTGTTGTCTGTTCTGACCTGTACCACTTTGTTCTGAACAGATGCAGAAAAACCTGAAGTGCTAGAAAACAGCTCTGAGTTCCAACAGATTGATGTGGAGCAGAGATTCCTGAGGGGACCACAATCCTGGGTGGAGAGGTCGCCCATGTGAGCTCCCCATCCAAAAAGGGACGATCTGTAGTAAGGGTCAAGGAGTGAGATAGAGGGATGAAGGAACCCTTGTCTCAGATTGCTCTGATCCTGCCACCACTGAAGGGCCTGGATCAGGGTCTGAGTCACTGGGATCAACTTGGATAGGGGATCTTTCTTTGAGATCAAAAGGCTCTCAAATGGAACTGAATGTCCCTCATCTGAAATCTTGCTCCTTGCACTACAGCTGTGGAAGCAGCCATGTGTCCTAGGAGCTGTAGAAAATGCCTTGCTGGTCAAGAGACCTGCAGAGTGAAGGAGGAGGCCAGGGCCACCAGAGTCCTTACCTTTCTAGGGAAGGAAGGCTCTGCTCTGCTTTGTGTCCAGTTCTGCACCTATAAAGGTGAGTACCTGGACAGGTTCCAGAACTGACTTTGGAAGATTGAGAAGAAAGCCCAGAGAGGCAAGCAGCTGCTGGGTAACTTGCAGGTGTGATTTGACCTGGTCTGAGACTGACCCACAATGAGCCAGTCATCTAGGTAGGGAAAGATGGCAATCTTTTGCCTTCTTAACTGAGCAACTGCTACTGCCAGGCATTTTGTGAATACCCTTGGGGCAGAGGTAAGGCCAAAGGGCATTGCTCTGAACTGGTAATGGCCTGAGGGCAGTTCGAATCTGAGGTACTTTCGGTGGGAGCTTCTGATAAGAACATGGAAGTAGGCATCCTTGAGGTCCAGGGAAGCTAGCCAGTCCTGTGGCCTTAGAGAGGGTAAAATCATTCCCAGAGTCACCATTTTGAATTTTGGTTTTAAAAGGTGCTTGTTCAGATATCTTAGGTCCAGGATGGGCCGCCATTCTCCTGTCTTTTTTGGGGTAAGGAAGTACCTGGAGTACAGACCCTTGCCCTGGTGTAGGGGAGAAACCCTTTCAACAGCTCTGAGAGCCAGGAGGGTTGAGACTTCTGTTTCCAAAGCAAAAGTCTCTAGAGGATTTGCAGGTGAAAAGATCTGATTCTCATCTTTGGAAATTTTTTGAAGCTGAGAACCAGACCCTGGCTTACTACTTCCAGGACCCACTTGTCTGATGTTAAGGACTCCCAGTCCTGGACGAAGTAAGCCAGCCTGCCCCCTACAGGTAATGGAGAACTGACCCTGTGCATCCCATCAGGGTGCCTGTTCAGCAGGGGCTTTAGGCTGAGGGGAGGGAGCAGGCCTGCTTGCACCCCGTCTGCCTCTCCCTCTGAAGAACCCCCTCTGAGCATAAGCTGAAGAGGAGGCCTGGGTTTGGTAAAAAGGCCTGTGAAAAGGTCTGCCTCTACCCCTGGGGGGCTGCCTCTGAGGAGTGGCTTGCCGTTCCTTGGCTTGTGCACTCCTATAAGTGGTTCTATATTCATCTATTTTTCATATAATTCTCTGTCTGCTCCCAAACAGAGAATTTCCCACACAGGAAAATCCATAGCCTTAGCCTGGGTATCCTGTGACAAACTAGTACACCTGAGCCAAGCCAATCTAGATAAAAGCCACAGATGTAGCCATGACTCTAAAGGATACATCATTAGAATCTACTGCAGCATGGAACTGCACCTTAGATGCCTCAATACCATCAGCAGCCACCTGCTCCAGCTCCTTGGCAAGCTGGCTAGGGCCTGTTTGGCTAAAGCCATGACAGTATCCCATCTAGATTTCTGGTATCTTGCCACATAAGCCATATAATTTGCTTGTCTGAGTCCCAAGGACGCTGCCATGTATTGTTTTTTAGCCATGGCATCAATCTTCCTGGAGTCCTTGTCAGGAGGATGTGAAGCCAGGGGAATATTAGCCTTATCACAGGCTGCAGCCTGAACTACCCCAACATGGCTGCATTGCTGTGAAAGAAATTCTGTATCAGGACCTGACAAATTGTACCTCTTGTCCATCTTTTTGTCCACAGGAGGCACAGAATTAGGAGCTTTTAAAAATTTTATTGTTTGTTTCCTAAATGATTTATGTAAAGGAATAGACAATCTCCTGGACTCTGGGATATCCATCATCTCCACAAAGTCAGGTTCCTCTTGCTCATCCACAGCTTCCTCCAATGGAAGCTGGAGGGTTTCAGCAACTTTTTTATAAAACAGAAAATGAGAAGGGGACTCAGAAAGCCTAGGGGGAGATTCTCCTAAAGGTCTGTCTGGGGAGATGTCCGGTTCAATGGGCACATCCAGACTTTCAAAGTCACATTCACACTGTTCATAATCATCCTCCCTCCTCTGGTTCATAAAACTCCTCTATATCATATTCTTGAACTGTGGAACCGCCGAACCGACCTTTACCAGATAGTGGCGGTTCGGACGGAACCAGAGAAAGTGACTGGACAATTTGGATTGCTTTGGCTATCTCTGCAGCAGTTGGAGAAGGAATTTTTGACTCCACACCTGCTGATTTTCTAGTTCTCTTTGCTGGAACTGGCTCCTCTGAGTCAGCTTTTCGTTTGCCCGAGGAAGTCTCGCCCTGGTCAGAGGGCACTCCCTCCGGTTCGGTTGGCACCGAACCGGGCTGGCCATCCGGGTCAGTGGACTTTTTGGCCTCTCGTTCCCTGAGCCTACCAACTCTCTTATCTAGGGTAGCTGCAGGGAAATTCTTGCAAATCTAGCAGTCTGCATTGGGGTGGTCAAACCCCAGACAATAAACACATGTGGTGTGTGGGTCAACCTTAGCAAAGGCTTCCCCACAGACACTACAGTGCTGAAACCCAGTGGGCCCGGGTTTTTCTTTTGGGTTTCTCAGACATAATGCCAGCCTAACCAAAACTTGCCCTTTTCCGCAGTGCCAGGCAAGACACCCTTATCGGTTCCCAACCGTGTCACGGGTCGTGGAAAAACCGTAATGAAACTGCTTTTTAGAACCGATAAGAACTGGACCCGCACTCTAAAAAGCTTTTAAATGCTTCAGAATAAAGTTTTAAAACAACCTGATCAGTTCGAATCGAACCGATAAACATTTACAAGTTCCACACAGAAATAAACCTGTCTATTACTTACAATACCACAGACAGAGCTTGAACCGATCGGTTTGCGGTTAAAATAATAATAATCGCGGTTGAATTTAACCGAGAAAAACTCTTTTAAACCGAGAAATGAACTGAGCAGTAGGAGGAATCTCTGGAGTGACTGTTCAGTGAGGCGGAGTAAAGAATCTGACAGTTTCAGTTTGAAATGATCCAGACAGAGATTTTCTAACCGAGCTCGCGCTCCAAGTTCCATGCCTGGCATGGAAGTTAACTCTTTCACCTCCGGAGCAGTTCTAATGGTGGGACAAACTGCAATTGTCATAATATAGCAAGACTTCATGTTGTTTGAACAAAGCTGTGTAACTGCTGATTATGGTGGTTAATAGGCACTTACCATACATTATATACATTTCTATCTCAGCTCTTTACCCTTACCATCAAAAGGTAACTACAATCACAATAATCTACCTTCTGCTAATACAGATTCTATCACAGAACCAGAGCACAATGCAAAAACATCTGCTGCTTAGCAACAACAAACAGGTGACAACATACCAAGTTGATGTAGCTTTTTTAAAATAGAAAAACAAATGTAATCTTTTAAACCAGTAGAAATCAGCAGTCCCAAAAGCACCTTGAACTACAAGAAAGAACACAGTACCACACCTCTGCCACAATAACTAAACAGTTCTAAAACATTGGAGAAAGAAGAAAAATCAGAGACTGCACAAAAAGATACAATGTACTATAAAGTATTAGGCAATAGTATACTCAGTTGTTTAACAGAGAAAATACAGTACCTACCAAAACAGACAGAATACCCACAAATGACACTTAGTTTCTCAATATCAGACACCACCAAAGGCACACACAGAAAGGGTTTAAACTATAGTATTAAAATGAACCACATCAGAGTAGAAAGATCACACTAAATAAATGTGCTGATCCTTCTAACTTCTTGATATTAAGGCAAGGCAATTTTACTTTTACAAGGCAAGACTTTTTATGGGAAACTGCATGTTTAGAATATTGATTCTAATGACTGTTTTAATCTAATTGTATTTTATAATGATTTTTATTGTTTTGATTTGTTATTTATGTATGGTGCCTTGGCAATTGAAAGGCGCCTTATAAATAAAATTTTTATTATTATTATTACTTATATGGTGCCCATTCCGAGAGGCTCTGGGTGCCTCACAATAAAGATAAAAACAAAATTACATCTCTTGTAACCCTTGATCTTCAAGGAATTTTTTTTTTCCATCCTGTATTTATCTCTCCATGGCAGGCGGCAGTCCCGTGTCTGCCGACTGTGCTGGATGCTGCAGTCATTCAGGGCACCCTCCCTTTTGTGTCCCAGTGGACCACCAGCGCTGGCCTGGAGGCTTCATACAGTTGTGGCCCCTGATTTTCACCATTTCTTCCCATCACCACGAGGCCTCAGAATGCAGTTGCACATGCATGTGGAGGTGCACATGTGCACCGTGGCTCCAATGACGGCCCCATCCACATTCCCCCGGCCTATTGCCAGGTCCCCTCTCTGGCATAGCACTGCTACCTAATTTCCACTAGGAGGCAGCCAAGCACTAGGGAGACCCCTACATCCCTCCCCAAGGAGGAGAGCTGCCTTCCGGCTGCTCAGTCAATTCCTCGCCCCCCCCGCTGACCCCTGACACCTGAGCTTATGCCCGAACCCAGGTCGCCAGCATGGTGCAAGATATGACATCCAGTGCCTCAACTCTCAGTGCCACCAGGCTGACTTTCTAGGAATTTGTTCACCATTAACTTACACACCAACTCTTCATCCCCCAGGCTCACTCTGTCTGTTTGTTGGTCTTCACCCCTTGTTCTTGGTTGGGCTGTGAAGACACTGTGTTTCTGATTTGTTGACCTTTCTTACACTGGTCATCAGGACTATCTTATGCCCTTAGGTTAAGTGTATTAGTGTTAAGTTATGCTACACCTCCTCAGTAAAAAAGGTAGTGAGGTGGTTGAGGGCTGGTGGCAAGGTAAACCATGCAGCATGAGTCAGTTTCATGGTGCTACACATGCATACAACCAACCTCAGCACTGGCCCTTAGGAAAAGTTCTGGCTCCCGCTGAGCCCTAGCGTCTCCAGCTAGGAAACCATTGGTGTGAATCAATGGTGAAGATATTCCCAGAAGATCAAGAATTACATTGAGTGCATTATTTTTATTTTTTTTTTTTGGGGGGGGCAGGGATTTGGTATTTCAACATTTAAAGAGCAAGTGCTAACTAAGGTTATGTATCTTAAAGAATGGAAGTTCAGGGCCTTTAGATGCCTCTGGAATCTTTCAGTTTGCTTTTACTTATTTCTTTACTTAATTTTTCATCATTTTATTTGTATTTTGCCAACTGCTAGTGAAAAAGAATCCAACAGAATCCTTGTATTATGAAGTCAGGAACTCTTTACTGGCAAGGCTAGCAATGTATTTTCTTCATAACCAGATTTTATACAAGAAGAAGAAAAGATAAGCCAATTACTGTTTTAAAAATTGTAAAATCACACAGATACATCACAGTAGTACAAACATATAAAAGGCAAAGTTTGTTGCTGAAAGAAGTAGCTATTTCTTTTGAATAACAGAGAAAAATATATTAATATTGAAATACATTGAGCTTCTATAGTCGGCTCCGTGGCACCGAGCAATGGATGTTTGTTCAGCACCGTGGCAACTCGGGTTTGCGTCACGAGCCCGGATGTCAGCAGCAGAGTCCGGCAGGGAGGGAGTTTACAGCATCAATTGGATGCTTCCCTCTCAGCTACCATTCATCACTGGTGGGTTCTGGCTGGAGAACAGGACCCAGGGAGCCTTTTTTTTTTTTTTTGCAAAGTGGCGGAGCTAATGTCACGATGGCACCGCCCTCGAGGCTGACATATTACGTGGCACCCATGGGTTGGCCAGTAACCGACGTTGACTCCTCCTCAGACCCAGTTCTGCTTCTTCCGCAGTCAAGTTAACACGTACCTCATGCAGAGCAAATCTGCATCAGCGGCCCAGTCAGTCGGTACCTAGTTCTGTACAGCTTCTCTCAGTTCCGTCAACTGGTAAGACCATTCCTTTTTAATTTTTCGACAACAACAATGACGAGTGCTATTTCTGTTTCTTGTTTTTCAATCTGGTCATGTCTCGCTTGGGGGACTAGAAGAAACCCTTCAAGGTGGGTTGGCCTCCTATGCAGTGGTGTCCCTTTGTCCGACCTTTCTCTGTTACAGACCAGCTTGACCTGCTTGGGCCCACACCATTATATGGATTGTTGCGATGCCTGTTTTTCCATGGACCATCAAGTGTTAGAACTGCGCGTGCTTAAAGTTAGACGTGCACCGCCAACTTTCGGTGGACAGGCTCGCACCCAGGATGCCAAATGCAGGTTTCTTGACCCTTCCTCTGGGTCCCCTCCTGGTCCTATATGGCCCATAGAGGAGAGAGTTTCCACCCCTTCTTGCCTTGCCTCAGCAGGAACTCCTTCCACAGTGCAGGAGACCCGACCTGATTCCTCTGGCAGTCGGGTGGGAGGCACAGTTCTGGCAATCGCCTCTTCTGAGGTGAGGGCTCCCCCAGCGTTGCAGCCTAGGGCCTCTGGGCCCAGTCCGGCATCTTCCTCAGCACCGCCTGTCGGTGCCGCCTCAGATCCTGGCACCGCTTGCAGTGCGGGAGATCGTGGCAGTGCCGCGGGTGGTACTGAGTCAGGTCCCAGTGCCATCTCTGATCCCGGTGCTGCATGCAGCACCGGGTATCATAGCAGTGCCGTGAGCAGTGTGGGGCCATCTCGTGGTGCCAAAAGTGGAGGAGATCATGGGGTGGTCTGAGTCTGAGCCTCCTCAGGAGAGGACGATGATTTGGAGGTGGATCCAGACAGGCTCCCAGATTCTTCGAAGTCCTCCGACTCCTCCTTGCCCAGCACTACGACTCCAATTCAGCCCCCTCCCTTGAGATTGGTGGTTACTGTCGGCACCAGTGTCAGTGGTCCCGACCAGTTCTCTGGTGCTGAGGATGGCACTGGGGGACATGCCAGAGTCTGTGGTTCTCCTTCTCCCTTAAGAGGTGTACCCCATTTTTTGGGTGCTCAGGCTGGACCCATTTGTGGACCAGCTAGGACACCTGAGGCAGTGGCAGATGCTCCCTCGGTGACCATCTCTCAGGAGTCGGCCACGGTGATTAAGCTGCCTAGGCTGACTCTGCTGAAGAGGTCCCTCTCTGAGTCTGAAGGGTTGAGGGGACAGAATCAAGGGCAGTGCCCCTTCCTAGGAGCCCGCAATGGCTCAGGTAGGAGTCACAGTGCTGGTCCTGTTATTCTCCCTGAGGCCTTCCTGGGAGGAATCTCATCTTTAGAGTCTAGAGGCCACTCTTCTGGGCTCATGTAGCCCCAGTTGCCTCGAGGCAGGGGGATTCTCTTTCAGGGCTCAGTCCTGACCATTTCAGCTTGGTTGAATGGCACCCAACTGCTTCGGCCGACAAATTTTCTCCAATTTTGAAGTCTCCTGTTCGATCCCCCAGCCCTGGCAGAGATCGCGCCCCTCCTCTGAGGTGTTTAGCCCCCTTACCTCTGCCAGCTCCTCCCTCCCTCTCTCCCAGGCCACATCAGTCCTATGGGACCTCTCACCTGGGAGTAGTTTAGGTCCATGGCTCCACTATTTCCTGCCTACTTTAGATCCATGGATGAGAAGGAGTTCCACCTTTGCTCTGTGCAGCCAGTGCTGGACTCTCCAGACTCATCGGCTTCCTTGTCTTCCTCTTCTGAGGGAGAGTATTCCTCCATCCATCTGTCCCCAGCTGCTGATTTATCTAGCTATCAGCACTTCCTTTTGTGGTTGGTCAGAGATCTTCACATCTCCACTTTAGGAAGTCGCAATCCTGTGCGGACAGCGCATCTTGTTAGGCGAATTCAGTGCAATCAACCTGGTGGTTCCCGCCTGGCCCTCCCCCTTCAGGAAAGTGTCATACCGTGCCTGCAGAAGTCCTTCAACCCTCTCTCCAGCCCTGAGGGACTGACGGAGCAGGTATTGCGCACCTCTAGGGTCTCCTTGGCTCACCCTCCTTAGGGCATGATGCTCCTGGACACATCTACTGGGCATAGACGCCCAAGATGTGACCGACCCGTAGAGACATACTCTGCTGAGTTTGACTTTTGGGGGAAGAGAGTGTTCTCATCAGCACGTCACTCTTTATCCCTTTCGGCACATCAGGCCCATCATGCTGCCTATAACAAGCACTTATGGTCTCTACTAGAACAGATCTTAGTATCCTTGCCTGATTCAGAGGTGACCAGACAGGCCATTGCCCTCTCCACATGGGGCCTTGAGCTTGCAAGGCACCAAGCAAGAGCATCATATGATGCCAATGAGGTAGCATCCAGGCTGGTGAGGACAGCAATCTGCATTAGGCGGATGGTCTGGCTTCATCTTTCCAGGTCATCACCTCTGGCACGGCAAAGGGTGACTGCCTCCACATTCCAGGGAACCCACCTTTTCTCCCGCAGGGTGAGGTGAGAACTTCAGGGGCAACTTCCTTCTGCTACCCAAAGGAGAACCCTGCTTCACCCAGATCAGTCTCAGGCCTAACTAGGCGTATAAGGGTTCCCTCCTCTGTTGTCTCCCCCACTGGAGGCTGAGGGATTTTTCTTTCTTCAGGGAGGTACCAGGTTCCATTAAGGGGGCTTGGTAATCACTCGCTTCCAACCCACCAGTGATGAATGGTGAAGACTGACACAGACTAGATATGAAAATTACGTACCTACTGTAATTCTTGATCTTTCTATGTATCTTCACCATTCATCACTCGCTTCCCACCCACCTTCCCCTCTTAGACTTCAGTCCCTGGGCAATGCCTCCTCCTTGTTTGTTTCTCCAAATTGTTCCTGCCAGTAATTCTGGTACCTCTCACTTTACTCCCCTTTTTAAGGGTGTTAGGAGTATTTGGAGGGGCAAGCAGGAAGGTAACCCTTTTTGGTCACCAGGGTTCTGTTTTTTATCCTGATGGGACCGTCTTCTTGGTTGGAAACATTTGGATCTTCACCCGTTTTTATCCAAAGCCTTAAAGACTTTCTTACAACAGTATTGGTGGGACCCTGGTGATCCTCTCCTCCTTTTTCTATCACTATTTAGTATCCCTAGGAAGTTTCCACCTCTGGAAGATTACCTGTTGCTTTCAACTATAGGAATAAGCCTCCTCTCCTTTGGAGGGTTACTTAAAAAGGAAGAGTGGGGGGGCTTATTTTTGTCAGTTAAAGCCTAATTCAGGATGAGTCCTGTCCTGTCTCTTATTACCCCTTTCTCATGGGGGAGGGGGGACATTAGCAGTTTACTTCTCCATGATGACTCTTCAGAGTCAGTGCGCTGCTCCTCTTCTGGATTTAAACCAACCATCCTCTGTTTTCTTCTAGAGGATTCTTCCTTCTGGAAGAAAGAAACAGGATTAAGCAGTATTGCCGTTATGTGGTCCTCGGGCAGTCCATCGTATCCCGGCGAGTGGAATGCAGTGTCTCTCTCCCTCTCCCCTTCTTATTTTCTCTTTCTGTTCTACCTCTTCCCCCTCCCTTGTTCGCCCAGAGGTTGGGGCCCCCTGTCCCAGACCCCTAGGCTCCTTTGATTCTGTCTTCTTATCCGGCATTATTCCTTCCTTGGTTTTATATCCTTTCCTTTTTCTATTCCTCGGGCTCCCTTTTCCCCATTCTCCTTTTTTTGTGGACTACTCTCTGGCATGCAGAACTGGGTCTGAGGAGGAATCGACATCGGTTACTGGCCATCCCATGAGCACCACGTAATACATCGGCCTCGAGGGCGCCTCTTTGGAAAAAAAAAAAGCTCCTGAGGGGTCCTGTTCTCCAGCCAGAACCCACCAATGATGAATGGTGAAGACATACAGAAAGATCAAGAAGTATAGTAGGTACATAATTTTCATTTCTTGGCAGTGTGTGGCCTCAACACGTCGCTAAGCGCCCCAGCCTCCAGGATGCTGTTGTGGCCAGTCCGCTATGTAGGAAGGAAGGGGGGCTGAGGAGAAAACCAGAAAATTAGCTGCTTGACCGACCAGATGATGGTGGCCGGTTCCCCTCATCATGAAGCCTGGAAGTGTCAATGCTGACCCCTGATGCACCTGGGATACGGTTGGAATGCCTGCAGGTGACTCTCCTCTCCCGATTCCCTTCCACGGGCGAAGGACCCTCCTGACAAAGGGATATGTCAGGTTACCCAGGTGGTAGCATTAACAGGGCAATGGATGGCGAAAGGACATGGCGGCGGGACGGGGACCTTAGCAGCCTAAAGCAATGGTTGGCCGAGGCCTTGGGAGGACCAAAAAAATATGTATTGAAATACAGTGGACTTCTAAGTAACTGCCATTTTTTTTTTACTGATGCTGTATGCCCCAACACACCAGTCTTCTACAGCTTGGGACCACCAGGCACCTCCCGATTTCGCTGATCACAGCCACCTACCTCCATGGAGCCTTGGTTTCACCCCAGGAGGGGGTGGGGGGTTGAAATCCCCCCCCAGACATCTCATTGCATCAGGTGGGGCGCATTCTGGTGAGACAGGGGGCCCTGACCTGCCAGGGACTGTCTCCATGGCAAAGATGCCGGGGTCGCGGTATTTTTCCTGTTACTATCCCCTAGGGATGTCACATGCAGGACATCAAGACTTGTACACGCACACTGTGTGTTTACATCACAGTACCAGAATTCTATTGAATTATTTTTTACTAGCAGTGTGAAAAGCAAAGGTAAAAAAAACACTTTTTACACCCCCATACCAAATATTTCATTATAAAAGTAGAACGTAATTGCTAACACATCAAAATACAATAAATACAATAGTTTTGTATTCATTAGAAGTAAACAGCTGCTCTTTAATGCCAAAATACTGAATCTGAAAACACTTGTTAGAATCGGATTCAGAATCTGAATTATGATTCTGCCTAAAAATGCTGCCGAAGCATTTTATTTATTTGAAAGAGTTTGCCTGTAGTTCAGTGACCAAGCAGCCAGCCACTCCCACTTCCTGAGCTATATAAGCAGGTCCTCTCAGCCTCACTGTGAAGCATTTTGTCTTTGCCCCACCATCCTCCCCTCCTCCTCCAGTGGCAGCATTCTCTCCTTAGGGGGATTCCTAAGGTACCTTTAGCCATGGGAACCGTCCCGTGGTACCTCTAGGGGCGGAACCCTCTCCAAGAGTTCCTTGCTTTCGTACCCCTACAGGGTGGTAATTCCTCTGGAATAGACAATGCGAACGGCCACAACCAAAACTAACACAGTTTCATAAGCATAACACTATACTGGCTGCGTAGGTCAGTGAATTACTTTTTGTTTACCAGGCAGGTGCACTAGACAGTACAATGCCTATTTTCAGACACAACCTGAGAGATGTATGACATTATACAATGGGGTATCAAATCCAGAAACCTGATTGGCTGGCAGGGATCTTTACCTATGTGTAAATCCCACCATAACCCATGGGTAAAGTTCTAGATATCCCAGCCAACCACTGCACAAAAAAAAAACAAATCAGTGCATTTTTCCTTTTTTTAACATTAGTTTAGCTACTAAGTTTGACTGGTAAATGCATCTTAACAAAAGTAAACCAAGTTCCCAAAGCAACTTCACTTTTAAAAACAAGCCCCAAACCCACTCTGTCTAACAAAAACCTTTTTGTATCCCCTAGGTGGCACTATCCCAAGGGCTTCTACTCTGCCTGTCGGGCTAGTGACAGGTTAAGGGACCTAGGTTCTATGACAGCTGCCTCCACCCAGAGGTCAGGGTTAGTAGTGTTTAAAAAAGCTCGGGTACAGCCCTCTGGGACACTGTGACCCCCCCCTTTGTTCCCACTAGTGGCCCACACAATACATGGGAGTTACCTTCCCAATACCCCACATACGAACACTTTTCACACATATAGACATCACTTACCCTCGAGACTGATTCTGCAGCACATCTCTGAGGATCCCCTGTAAAATAAGGTTAAACAACATACACAGCAAAATACAATATGGTTTCCATAAGTACCAACACCACAGACAGTATTTAGTGTAACCCCTAGATGGCGCTATCCCAGGGGCTACTACCCCTGCCTGATTTGCCACTAACAGGTTGAGGGGCCTGGATCCAATGGCGGGTGCCTCCACCCAGAGGTCAGGGTTTGCAATAGTTAAACTTACTTGGTCACAGCCCTCTGGGACACTGCAACCCCCCTTTCTTCCCACTAGTGGCCCACACAATATATCAGAATTACCTCCACCATACACTCCCCAGGACTAGTTCCGGCACTGGGACCTCCTGTGGAATAAGATACAGTGCAACAATCACAGTACAGTACTTTAACATAGACAAATACCTCAGGCAGCATAACTTTGCCAAAACAAGCAGCTCGATTTATTTAGGGGATATAACAAGGACAGGGGAAATCAGGTTAATTAGCTTATCACTTTACTATCTACCTATGGCTCTGTGCACAGGCCTATCCCTACCAGTTACTGTCCCTGGGTACCCAAGCCTAGTGGCTAGTCCAAACCGTGGCAGCTGGTAGGGGCCCTTTCACAAGAGAAAAGGAAAATTAAACAGTCAGCAGTACAGTAATTCCATTTGGATTTAATGTGGCAATTCAACAGGGAGCGACCCCGAATTAGTACTCACAACCTCCAAACAAGATAGGGTCCTTCAATGTCAGCAGGGCTACTCTTGAGCTCCAAGAGACTCCTCACACATTTATATGGTAAAAAAAAGAAAGTACTATACCAGGCAGGCTGCTTCTCTATCCCGATCGCAATTACTGCACAATACCAGGGAGAACACACAGCATATTCAGTTCCTGACAGACCGAGTGCAATTCTACAATTTCTCCAGTCTTCTACAGGGTGAGCCTGGTTTCTACTCTTCAGAGATCCTTTGATTCTTTTCACAGGACGGATTCAGTCCTAACAAGCAGTTACACAAGCTGCAGACCGGAACTCTGGGCCTTGCACACGTTTTTTGACTGAAACTGTGCACTGAAGGAGCACAGGGTTTCTTTCCCCTTCACTTCCAGATCTCAAACTGAAACTCCAACAGACAAAACCGGGCACTTCCTTTGAGTTCCTCCCAGTTCTTGACTGGATTGGCTGTCACTCACAATAGACTGCTGCTGTTGGTCAAAAAGGCACCGAAGTCTAAACTACATCTCCCAGAGTCACTGCCCATACAATCCTCTTGTGGCTGGCTCAGATTATGAGTCCAAGTTCTGATCCGTCCAAGGCACCATTTAGAGCTAGCTTACCCCACACTGATTGGTCCAGTTCAGCAGTTCAAAACCAGAATGGGGAACTAGGCAAACACAGTTCTGACTGCAAAGAAAGCAAGTTAGACAAACTGTATTTTCATTATTACTCTAAATTATTTCTGGCAAACAGTTACATCTTTCAGATAGGTTCCTTTGTACTCCTAGTGACTGCAAAATGGAGTGAATTGGCAGCAGTTCGAGTGGTACTCAAACAGAGAAACACACAGTCCCCATATAAACTAATTATGTCTGCAAGCAGACAGCTCTTAAAGAGACAGTACCAGAGGCTCTAAAACACTCACTGATAAATGGCTTAAATGCCAAACACCATTCAGGCTTGGAGCATTCAAGCAAGCTCCTGGAAGTCTTTGGGAACCCCCATTTGCAGAGGTTACACCTTCCTGGCCTGGGAAAGCTTGGCGTCGCGTCAAGCAAGTACCCCATAAGTTTTAACTGCAACCATATACATTTGCATTAGGCTCACACATGTAATCATCAGTCAGTATATCATTTTACCAAGAACACATTTCTGAAACATTGCAGTACGTCACCCTTTACATAGTATTACACACATTGTACCATAACTCAAGTTATTACCTCTTGTAATGAAACCTGAGAGAGGGCCCTTCCTATCAGTTACCTTGGGACTGGACGGGCAAGGGCACCATACTTAGAGGGCAACACAAGTAACTTGGAGTTAGCACTGATGCTCAGTTTGGGCAATGAGCTCGGGACACATACACTCCTTTATGGACAACATTGAGAGGCAAATCCACAGGCCTCCCAAGGAATCATAACTGAGGTGCACCACAGGCTTTACAGCTCGACCAGTCTTTCTAGGGGAACTGTTACAGTCTCTGCACTCTGAGCCTCATTTTCAGCATTGTCCTCACTTGTCGGGGGTCTCCATGTGGGGTAGAGAGGCTGGACTTGGGGCACTTTCAGCTCCAGGAGTTACAGTTTCTGAGTCCACAACATTTGGCTCGCATGGAGAGCTTTCAGACACTGGCAGTGGACTGTCAGGGCACTCAAAATACTCTTCTTGTTCGGTGTATCACCAGTCTGCCCCAATCTATCATTTCCTCCCTGAAGCTCAAACAGTTCAACCATGCACAATGATTCCATTTCATCTGATCTGATGCTTTGCACTTCACTTTCTGGGAGCATTGGCTCCAGGGATGAAGCTGGGGCTTGGACAGTCCAGAAGGCCCAGCTTCATCTCCAGTATTGACTAGGGATTACCCGAAACAATTGACTCAGTTCGTAAGAAGGATAGTATTCAAAGTCACTCTCACTTTCTTCCGATATGGACTGACAGTCATGCTCAACTGGGACTTGTGGAGGGAACACTTTAACTTTGCTTCTGTAGGTGCAGACTTTCTTGATCTTTCTTAGCAGCAGCTCTAGTCACTGGTCCAGAGGGGCATCTTCTGGGGCTCAGACTCAATCAGGATTTGTCCAATGGGCAGTAAATGATTTCTATACATTGTTTTTACATCTTTTGAATTGTTCTCAGGCCTTACTTTGTACACTGCTCATCTAGTTTGCCCACTACAATGTGAGGGAGATGGTGCCATCTGTCAGCAATCTTGTGTTTGCCATGCAGTCCCAGATTTCTTAGCAATACCGATCTCCTCCTGGAATTCCTGTGCTTTCACCTTTTATCATACCTTTCTTTGTTGGCCAGATTTCTTTTGGCAGCCATGGTTTGAGCCAGTTGGTACGCATGGAGTTAGCTGGGCCTTTAACTTTTGCACATACTGTAAATAGTTGTCAGCTTGAACCCCATCAGGAGAGCCCCAAACACACATCTACCGGTAGTCGAGCTTCTCTTCCAAACATCAGGCGGTAGGGAGAACCCAGTGGCATCACTTTTGGTGCAGTTATAAGCATGTACCAGGGTGCTAATTTGTTGGCTCCATCTAGTCTTGTCCTTTGGGTGCAGGGTGCCTAGCATATCTGCAAGTCTTGGTTGAAGCGTTCAGGCTGTGGGTCCTCCTGGGGTGGTAAGTAGTGGTTCTGGACTTTCTCACTCTCCACAGAGAAGCATCTCTTTGATCAGACGACTCTCAAAGTCTCTCCTTGATCAGAATGGATTCTTTGTGGAGCCCCATAGTGAACAAAAAGTTTTCTACAAGTACTTTGGCTACAGTGGATGCTTTCTGGTCTTTGGTGGGAAAGCTTGGGCATATCTCGTGAAATGGTCAGTGACCACCAGCACATTACTGATACTTCTTTGATCTGACTCCAAACTCAGAAAATCAATACAGACCAGCTCCATGGGTGCACTGGTGGTTATGTTAACAAGGGGCAGCCCTCTGGGGCAAAGCTTTCCTCTGTAAGCAGCGACTACAAGTTTGAATGTGTTGCTCCACATCAGCCCCATCTTAGGCCAATAGAATCTGGATCTCACCAAGTCAAGTGTTCTGTCTATACCAAGGTGCCCCATGTGGTTGTGCAAGGACCTCAACACTGAGTCTCGAAAGGCAGTGGGCAGCACCAGTTGTTGTTTGTCTACTTGTCCCTCTGTCTACTGTTTCTCTGTATAACAGTTTATTGATCAGTTTCAACTTAGGACCTTCTTTGTATAACAGTGCAGTTCTCAAATCAGTGGAGCGTAATTTGGACACATCTTTTCCTGCATGGAGGGCTTCTAAAGCTGATTTGATCATAGGATCGCGGATTGAGCCCGCCGAATACTGTCATTGTCCAGCTGAGGCAGTGCACCAATGTCTACTGCAGAAAGTGGCACAAGCAGCAGGTATGCAATTCTCAGAGGGTCCCAAGCAATCCACTCATGCAGTCCACTGTGTCCGCGGGACATTTGTTCCTCCCTGTCAAACTTCCGCAGAGTGCCCGAATGTCAGGTTCTGCCAATCGGACCCAATCATTCTGGGGAACAGGCCTCCGGGAGAGCATCAGCATCTATGTGGTTCAGACCTGCTCGGTATTCGAGCATAGTCATATGTAGATAATGCAGAAGCCACCTGTGACCAGTGGCATCCAACTTAGCTGAGGTCTGCACATAGGTCAAAGGATTATTGTCAGTTTTACTAGTATTTTAGCCCCATACAAGTACTCTTGGAATTGGTCAACAATAGCCCACTTCAAAGCTAGGAACTCTAACTTATGTACAGGATAGTTCTTTCGGATGGGGTCAGGCTTCTACTGGCAAAGGCCACTGGTCTCAGGCCATTCTCGTGCTCTTGGTACAACACAGCCCCCAACCCTTGCAAGCTAGCATCAGTGTGCAGGACGTAAGGTTTTCTTGGATGGCATAGGCCAGCACTGGAGCATGGGTAAGTCGATATATGATCTCATGAAAAGCAGTCTCATAATCAGGAGTCCAGCGGGCCCCAAATACTTCACTCGGATGAAAATACACTCTTTCAGTCTTGAGGACGCTGACTTTGGTATTTTTTGTGGGTTGGGGATACCCTTGAGTAAGGTTAAGTAAAGGGCGGATCACTCTTGAATAGTCCTGATGAAACCGATAATAACCACAGAATCCCAGGAATCTTTTGCAGTTCTTTAGATTTTTGGGCTGTGGCCAGGTGGTCAATGCCTCAACTTTACCTGGGTCGGTCTCTATTCCTCGGTGGATACTATGTGTCCCACATACTTTACTGATGTTTGAAAGAATTGACACTTATCAATGGACAGTTTAAGGCCAAAGTCCTCCAGTCGGTCCAATACCTTAAATAATCTGCTCTCATGTTCCTCCAGTGAGCTGCCAAACACAATAACATCATCTAGGTATACTAGGCACTCTAGTAAGTTCATGTCCCCCACTGCACGCTCCATCAATCGTTGAAAAGTGGCTGGGGCACCTGAAATCCCTTGAGGCATCCTCATGAATTCATAGAAGCCAAGCGGACAGATAAAGGCTGTCTTCTCACGGTCCTCTGGGGCCATCGGGATCTGGTAGTACCCACTCTGGAGATCCAACACAGAGAACCACTTGCTCCTGCTTAGGCAGTCCAAAGCATCCTGAATGCGGGGCATTGTGTACTGATGGGATAGTCCGCGGTTTAAGGTGCAATAATCCACACACATCCTTACTGTTCCATTCTTTTCCTCACTACTACAATGGGGAAGCATAAGGGCTTCTGGATTCTTGTATTACACCAGCAGCTAACATCTCTTGCAGATGCCGCTCACATCATCTATGTCAGCAGGTGCCAGGCGTCGAGACCTCTCACGAAATGGTCTTCGCCATGCAGCCGGATATTGTGCTCAGCTCGCTGCACGCATCCTACATCCCATTCCTTTAAAGAAAACACCTGGTCTCTGGGCAAGCTTCTCACTGATCCTCACTTTCCATTCAGCTGGCAACGGAGTCGCGAAATCAAACAAGTCAGGCGTTACTCTGTCATTCTTCCTCGAACTCTTGCTGCTAGGTAGCACTGCAGTGTCTGCACAATGCACATTAGCCAGGATGCAACCTCTATTTACTCGAATGTCTCTTTCAGACACATTATGAACTTGGACCATTACCCTTCTGGCATAAGCATGGGCTCTAGCGGGCAAAATACTAAGGCTTGACCAGCAGTCCTCCTGGCAATTTTCCATCGCCTGGTGCATCCAACATTAATATTTATTTTTAACATCCTTTCTGATATGGACCTCTCCCTGTAAGGTACACTGGGCATTTGGCGCCAGGATCAGAGACTCAGGATCCTTCTTCCATACAATTCCGACCGGTTCCTCTGGTTCTATTTTTTCAGCATCTCTGTGCCTCATAGGCCTTCTTAATTAAAGCCGGAACTCTTAAAGCTCTACTAGTCTTTGACCCCTGTTTTTCATAACACAACTGTGCCAGCCTTCCGAACATATGAGCATTTGTTCCAATCAACAAAGGGACACCATCATACAGTCCAGTGGGGGGACACACTAAGGCTAGGGTCTCTACTTGTTTGGCCACTCCAGCCATGGAGGTGGGGAAAGACAGCCAAATTCGGATATACCCGGAATAGGGGTAGGCCTTCTCACTTAACCCCCATACATGCAGTCCTTCTAATGGTTGTAAGGGTACGTCTGACAAATGCTTCTGATACCAATCTTGGAACATAATTGTCACTTGGGAGCCACTGTCAATACAGCTCTTGTAGACACTCCATTCACCTTTACAGTGGTCTCCATGGAGGGACCCACTATTCTGGACCAGTCTGGAGAGGCGGTAGTGGGGCCTGGGCAACTGACCTTGCCACAAAAGGACGTGAGTTAGCATTTTGGTACCCTCACTGGGATCATTTCTGCACCTCTTAACCACTGATTTGTTCTCCAAGCCTCCTTGTAGCCTATATGCAACTTTGTCAGTGTCTTTGGGGACCGCATTCCCTCTTCATGTGCCCATCCTTCTCACAATTATAGCAAAACATACTTTCTGGAGTTTGAGCAGGCCAAGGCGCCACACTGGGAGCTGGATGGGGTACTACTAACTGGAAACCTTGGTGCCATCTCTGTCTGCGGCGTGATAAGCATTTGGAGACATCTTGTCAGTTTCTCCACTTCCATGGTCAAGGAATTGAGTTTGGAGCTGTTATCAGCAGGAGATACATGGTGGGTACCCCACCCCATAGCAGATGCAGTCGGATATAGGTCAGGGCCCGTGCTTGCAGGCGTGGCCTTCATAAAGGGACTGTTTTGAATTCCCGGATCTCTCTCAACAGTTCGCCCCATTGTGGCATATCTTTTCCTTGTCAGAGCACTCATTGACTGTCAACCTCTGCCCCTGAACTTCACTTGATGGGTCACCCTCAGTCACTCGGGTCATAGCCGAGCTATTGGTGCAGGTCCTCCCCGAGGTCACCTTTTTCTCAACTCCTCGAATTTCTCTCATTAACTCATCATAGGAGGGTGGGATTCCAGTCGATTTGCCAGGCGAACTGAAGCAACAGCAGTTCTGAGAAGGGGCAGACTTAAGGATCCTGTCCAGTCTGATTCGTCCAGTTCAATCGATGGCAAACTACCCTTTCTGAGGCATTCTTGCAATAATTTTTCCAGCCGGAGACATACACAGACAACAACTCCCTTGGTACTGTTGTGCATTTCTTACTCTCCACCATAGGTCCTCATCAGAATCTGGGCCCCATACACATTCTCCAAGGCCTCAAGATAGGCCTGTGCAGTCGCTCAGGGTTACTGGCCCTGTTTAGCACGGATGGTAGCCAGGGCAGGACCTCGGAGGCTCTCACTAACCCTCTTCGCTGTTCTGAGCATTGCCATTCTAGCAATTTGGGGCAACATAGTCTATCCAGGTCTCCCAGTCATCCTCCCTTGGGGGTGGGAGGGTGCCAGAGAAGATCCTCAACCTTCGGTAAGAGTCGTGACTAATGGCAGGTGCAGAAATAGGAGTCTGCATTGGTTCAGCCACCATTACGGGCACTGGAGCGGGAGAGGGTGTTGGGGGAGGAACACCCCCAGGTGGCAAGAATAGTTTCTTCAAGTCCTCCACAGTTTTCCCTTCTCCCAGCAACCATTTAACAAATTTCTCCTCAAAAGTTTCAGATAGTGGTGGGGGCTCATTCCCCCCCGGGTCTTTACTGTCCTTAGTTATCACTCTCCAAGCAGTGAGGGCTCCTCTGGGGTAATGGTCTGTGGCACTTTGGAGCTATCTATGGGATCCTTAAACTCTACTAGGGCCAGGAAAGTGTGGGTGAGCAGATTAGCATGCAGACCCACCACCACAGGGTTTGTAAACCTTCCACCTTGGAAAGTACTCCCTGCACAGTGTCGTGTTGATACAGGGGATGTCAGGATAAGCATAGCATTTGAGGTCGATCTCCTCCAGTACACCACTCCACCAGCGGTGCACAGCCACTTCTGTCGGGTACCCATTTATTATTATTTTTTTTCTTAACAGTGGTTTGTAAATATGGCCACTAGAGACACACAATCCCAGTGGTGAGCCTCAAAATGTAACCCCTAGATGGCGCTATCCCAGGGGCTACTACCCCTGCCTGATTTGCCACTAACAGGTTGAGGGCCTGGATCCAATGGCGGTGCCTCCACCCAGAGGTCAGGGTTTGCAATAGTTAAACTTACTTGGTCACAGCCCTCTGGGACACTGCAACCCCTTTCTTCCCACTAGTGGCCACACAATATATCAGAATTACCTTCACCATATACACACTTACCTCCAGGACTAGTTCCGCACTGGGACCTCCTGTGGAATAAGATACAGTGCAACAATCACAGTACAGTAGTTTAACATAGACAAATACCTCAGGCAGCATAACTTTGCCAAAACAAGCAGCTCTGATTTATTTAGGGGATATAACAAGGACAGGGGAAATCAGGTTAATTAGCTTATCACTTTACTATCTACCTATGGCTCTGTGCAAGGCCTATCCCTACCAGTTACTGTCCCTGGGTACCCAAGCCCTAGTGGCTAGTCCAAACTGTGGCAGCTGGTAGGGCCCTTTCACACAGAGAAAAGGAAAATTAAACAGTCAGCAGTACAGTAATTCCATTTTGGATTTAATGTGGCAATTCAACAGGGAGCGACGAATTAGTACTCACGACCTCCAAACAAGATAGGGTCCTTCAATGTCAGCAGGGCTACTCTTGAGCTCCAAGAGACTCCTCACACATTTATATGGTAAAAAAGAAAGTACTATACCAGGCAGGCTGCTTCTCTATCCCGATCGCAATTACTGCACAATACCGGAGAACACACAGCAGATTCAGTTCCTGACAGACCGAGTGCATTCTACAATTTCTCAGTCTTCTACAGGGTGAGCCTGGTTTCTACTCTTCAGAGATCCTTTGATTCTTTTCACAGGACGGATTCAGTCCTAACAAGCAGTTACACAAGCTGCAGACCAGAACTCTGGGCCTTGCACACGTTTTTTGACTGAAACTGTGCACTGAAGAAGCACAGGGTTTCTTTCCCCTTCACTTCCAGATCTCAAACTGAAACTCCAACAGACAAAACCGGGCACTTCCTTTGAGTTCCTCCCAGTTCTTGACTGGATTGGCTGTCACTCACAATAGACTGCTGCTGTTGGTCCAAAAAGGCACCGAAGTCTAAACTACATCTCCCAGAGTCACTGCCCCTCTTGTGGCTGGCTCAGATTATGAGTCCAAGTTCTGATTCATCCAAGGCACCATTTTAGAGCTAGCTTACCCCACACTGATTGGTCCAGTTCAGCAGTTCAAAACCAGAATGGGGAACTAGGCAAACACAGTTCTGACTGCAAAGAAAGCAAGTTAGACAAACTGTATTTTCATTATTACTCTAAATTATTTCTGGCAAACAGTTACATCTTTCAGATAGGTTCCCTTTGTACTCCTAGTGACTGCAAAATGGAGTGAATTGGCAGCAGTTCGAGTGGTACTCAAACAGAGAAACACACAGTCCCCCCATATAAACTAATTATGTCTGCAAGCAGACAGCTCTTAAAGAGACAGTACCAGAGGCTCTAAAAACACTCACTGATAAATGGCTTAAATGCCAAACACCATTCAGGCTTGGAGCATTCAAGCAAGCTCCTGGAAGTCTTTTGGGAACCCCCATTTGCAGAGGGGTTACATTAGTATAACAAGGCATGGGGCAATTAGGTTAATTCGTTTTGGCAAAGTTCAAATCACAGTACTGTGCACATGTGTGTGTGTGTGTATATATATATAGCCCAAAATGTCACTCTCTGGGTACCCAGAATGGGGAGCTAGCCAGGTCCATTGCCCGGGGTTGGCTGGCAGGTGCAGATGGATGGGGCCCTGTATGAAGAAAATATATGCACAACACCCACTTGTAATCCGGAGCCAGATGGCTCAGTCCATGAAGAAGTGAAACAATAATAATTAAATGACACACTTGTAATCGATAACAGGCTGCAGGGGAATACCCTGATTTGTACTCACAATACCCAAGCTGAGAACCGGATGGTGGATGTTCTTCTGGATTGCCAGAAACAACAGGGCATGGAGACGAGGTGTTTGTGACTGGACCCCACTGCAGTTGATAGCAAATGGATTTAGTCTGAGACAAGCTGGGGTTTCCTTCCAGCTTCAACACACAGCACACAGTACAGGGGATCGGAAATAGTGATTCCCCACAAGCACTATGCACATTCATATGTAAAAGGAAACTACTATACCAGGCAGGCTGCTCCTCGATCCTGATCACAATTACTGCAAAATACTCGGGAGCACACACAGCAGTTTCAGTTCCTGACAGACCGAGCATGATTCAGCAGTATCTCCAGTCTTCTACAGGTTGAGCCTGGCTTCCACTTTTCAGTCTTCCTTCTTCTCAGAAACTCGGATTCAGTCCAACTGTCACTAACCATGGCTGCAGGCTGAACCTCAGGGCCTCACACACACTTCCCGTGCGAAACTATACACTGCAGAAGCACATAAGTCCTTCTCTCTTGACTGTCACAACTGATTTGAGCTTTCCTGTAACAGAGCAGGGCATTTCCTTTAGCTCCACACCATTCTGTTGGCTGGTTCGGCTGTCACTCACAATAGGAATCCCTCTGTTGGTGCAAAAAGGCGTCAAGGTCAAAACTACATTTTCCAGAGCCACTGCCCATACAATCCCCTTGTGGCTGGCTCAAAATTGAGAGTCCAAGTTCTGATTCTTCCACAGGCTCCATTTTAAGGTCTCCTATCATCCTGATTGGTCCAAGTCGGCAGTTGAAGACCAAAATGAAAAAGCTACACACACAGAGTCCCAGCTGCAATAAAACAGGTTAGATAAACTGCAATTTACCCCTCTCCTCAGACTGAACGCCATTTACTACCACCCTCTGTGTCCTGTCACTCAACCAGTTTCTGACACAGTTTACCACCTTGGAGCCTACTCCCCCCTCCCTTTTTTTTTTACTATGCTTTATGGGTCTCCGGGTGGCAACCCCCTTGACCCCCGCTGCAGGCGGCACCCAGGATCCTCGCTCACTGTGCCACCTGGATTTTCCCCCAGGGCTGAGCATGGGACACTGTCTACAACAACATCTGTAGATTTGCCTTAACTGCCCCACGTCTTACCCATCATTGTCTCCTTTACGCTGGCTTAAATTGGCTGTCACCTAAGGATATTCGAGCCTACTCCCTGGGCTGCTTTATTGACTCCTTGTCTAGACCTTCCTGCCCTGTCTATCTTGCCAACCTCCTGACTCCTGCCTCACTCACCCGTACCCTCAGGTCTTCCTCTTTCCCCATGCTCTCCACCAGACCTTGCATGACAAAAATGGGTGAACAGGCATTTGCCCATTTTGCTCCCAAATTCTGGAACTCACTCCCCCTTATGGTGAAAACTTCAGCCTCCCATCGAGAATTCAAAAACTCACTGTTCACCCACCTTCTAGCCTCTGACCAATGCAAATGCTCTTAATTTGCTTTGTCCCACTGCAGGCTGTCGGGTCTGACCCTGAGTACTACACTAATGTTCTCCCATGCAATATGCTTATCTAGGTGGCTATGAACCTTGATGTCTTTACTGTCCTCAGCTGTCTTATGGTTACCCTAATTGCTTTATTTTACATCCTTATTATGATCTATGCCTAAAATGTACCCTTATGTAACTATTACTGTGCTACCCAATGTATATCTTGTTTTGCTCCTGTACACCTATATTATGTCTGTGCATTTCTGCATATTGTAGCCAATGTCCTGTGCTCTCCTGGGTCGTGCCTGAAAATAGGCAGGTCTGTTGCCTAGCGCACTTACCCGGTTACCAAAAGCGAATTAATAAATAAATAAATAAATTTCACAAATGCTGCTAAATGATTTCAGGAAACAGTTACATCTTTCAGATGGGCTCCCTCTGCGCTCTTTGCGACTGCAGAAACGGAGCAAATTGACAGCAGCCCAGGTGGGATTTGGGCATTAGAACACACAGTCCCTCCTTTTCAATTAATTATAGCTACAAGCAGGCAGCTCTTAAAGAGACAGTACCAAAGGCTCTAAAAGCACTCACACTTAAGCGGCTTAAACGCCGAACACCTCCAGATTTGGAGCATTCAGGCAAGCTCCTGGAAGACTTTTGAGAACCCCCATTTGCAGGGTGGTTACATTTTAATGTTTTATAACTACCTCAGTTTGTTTTATCGGGACTTCTCAGAGCTTGCACCTGCCTTAGCTATCACTTGCCCTCCACTCCTCTCCCTCTCTCTCTCTCACTCTCGGGTGCATTCCTGCTCTGGCTCTCTCCCCCATCGCTTGAAATAAAAAACGCAACAGTCCCTTTTATGTACATGACCTCCCAGCCCCAATGAACCTTAACCTGCAGAAACTTTCTCTGGTGGCTTGTACTGCTTCCTGGAACATGGACACTGGTTACAGTATGCACCATGTCCAGTACAGCAGCCGGTCACACCAAGCTTTGTTTTACAGGAGGCACACACAACGCACCACACTGTGTCTCAGGAAAAATAAATAAATAAATGAGAAGTATCCAGACATATATGTGTGCGCACGCGTGTGTGTGTGTGTGTGTGTGTGTGTCTCCCCTTTCTCTGTGGGGGTGGGGGACAGGGACAGGATCCTGGCCTTCCCCTGCACCCCCCATTCTCCCTTCTAGTTCCATCACCCTGAGTGACTACTGTATCCTTCAGTCTGCCCCAACCATGCTTGAAACAAACAACTGTTTTAGTGTCCATCACCTCAGCTGGTAGACTGTTCCAGGGCTCTACCACCGTTTCTGTAAAATAATACTTCCTCATGCCCTCCTGATAGTTTCCATTCCTATTCTACCTAGCAAATGGGGACTAGTTATGATACAAAGGAAGGATATTATGCAAAAAATAAATAAAAAGCAGTTTTAAAAAATAAATATAACCTATTTTACATATATACGTGTTAATTCTTTACTTACAATCTATTGTATAATTGCAATAATCCACTCCAGGGTATGGATTATTGTTGGATTGTCCCACTTCTGGTGTGGTTTAGTCACTTGGTCTACAGCCTCGTGACTGAACCACACCAGACATGGGCAAATCCCACCATAACCCACATCCTGTCATGGATTATTGCATAATCAAACAATGTCACATTGTTACAAGGGTACAACAGCACAGTTGTGCAGACATCAGCAGTAGAGGTCAAACAATTCAGTAGTGCAAAAAACATGAGCAAATACAACATGTTTACTGCTGAGAGAGCAACAGAAAGGAAAATAACAGCAGCAGATAGAATGCATTAGGTACATGAGCATTTATCAGAGGACAGTAGGAACCTGGGAAGCTCACCCTTGAAAATTGGGTGTAACAGAGAGATCCTAAGGATGGGTGGAAGTGAGTTCCAGGGCTTGGGGTGAAGCAAGTCAATGCCTGCTCACCCATACTTGTAGCGCACTTGGGCACAGACAGAAATGGCAGGTCACTAGCTGCCAAGGTGTAAGTCTGAACAGGTTTGTGAGCAAGGTGGCAAGGGCAGCAGGGCTTGGCAGATCTTTGATCCTCGTCTATGGTGTAGTCTAGGGTATATAGTCATCGAGAAATTGGGGATAGCCACCCCAGGTTCGAGTAGAGGGTGTGGTGAGTCAGCCTGGGCACTCATAAGGCAAAGCAGCAAATGTTAATAAGAGTGGTGTTCCATTCATTTAAGGTACACGTGTTCACCTGAAAATGTGGTATAAGACCATAGGTAAGGCTAGGCAACAAAATACCCTGAGCAACAGAAACATAGACAGGGATGGCAGAAAAAGACCATAGTCCATTCAGTCTGCTCAGATTCCCTCCCTGAGCCTGGGACCTATTATCCATCCAGGATCCTAGCCCTCCCCTCCACACCCCCATTCTCCCTTCCAGTTCAATCACCCTGAGTGACTACTGTGTCCTTCACTATGCCCCAACCATGCTTGAAACAAATAACTGTTTTAGTGTCCATCACCTCAGCTGGTAGACTGTGCCAGGGCTCCACCACCTTTTCTGTAAAATAATACTTCCTCATGCTCTCCTGGTATTTTCCATTCATGGCCTTCTGATCTTGAACTAGCATTCAAGCTGAAAAGTTCCTCGCAGTTCACCTTGTTTATTCCTTTTAGGAACCTGAAGGTCTCTATCATCTCTCCCCTCTCCCTTCTGGTCTCCAGTGAGTACATGTTCAGGCCTTGAGGTATTCCTTGTAAGACCTGCCCTGTTTGCCATAAATCATTTATATTTATTTCCCTGCACTGCACTGTCTCCAGTTTGTTCCTATCCTTCCTGAGGTGAAGGATCTAGAACTGGGCGCAATACTCTGGGTGTGGCCTCACTAAAGATCTAAAAAGGGGTAGTATTAGCTCGTTCCTCCTGCTATCAGTACCTCTCCTTATACACCCCCGGCATCCTACTTTTCTTATCAGTGGTCTTATTGCACTGGCTGAAGTTCTTGAGGGTGTCACTAATGATAACTCCTATGTCACATTCCTCAGCTGTAGTAGTGCTAAATCTCACTCCACCCATCCAGTACCCTGTCCTGGGGTTCTTATTCCCTAGGTGGATTACTTTGCATTTTTTTGGCATTGAATTTCAACTGCCTAATCTTAGATCACCCCTCTAGCTGTTCTAAGTCACTCTGCATTTCCCTGATTTCCTGTTTGCTATCCACCTTCCCGGAGAGCTCAGTGTCATCTGTGAAGAGACACAGCCTGCCACAGATACCTTCTCCAATGTCGCTAATGGGTATATGGAAGAGGACTGGGCACAGGACAGATCCCGCCTGTGGCACCCTGCTCATGACCTTCCTCTCTTCTGATTTGACCCATTAACCACAACCTTCTACTGCCATCCCTTTGGCCAGTTTCCTACCTAGTTCACTATGTCCTTAGCCACACCCAGATCCTCCCATCTTCAGCACGCATCTGTGGGGCACTGAGTCAGAAGCCTTGCTGAAGTCAAAATAGAGCAATAAGTATGTAAGTACCTGTTTATTTCTTTAGCAACCAACCTGGAGGCTTTGGGCACTTTACAAGAGAAGAGATGCGAAGAAAAAAACACAATATCAGCAATAGCAGTAAACAGGTCATGACAAGTCAGTAAATTCAATAAATAAATATCAAAATAGCAGTATATCAATAATAGACAACCTATGGCTGGCTTCTGAAAGCTTTTCTAAATAGATGGGCCTTCAGACCCTGCTTGAAGCTTCCACCAATGGGACCTCCCTTAAGGATCTTGGCAGCAAGTTCCACAGTGCCAGGCTGGCCACCTCAAATGTGCGACCTCCTGAGGTTTTCAGCAGGGCCTTGGGAACTGACAGGAGGCCCTTGGTGGAGGAACAGAGGGTGAACAGGGACCAGGAGGTCACTCAGGTAACCTGGGCCTGAACCATATACGGCCTTATAGGTAAGGAAGCCCACCTTGAAGGCAATCCTACACATCACTGGCAGCCAGTGCAGTTCACACAGGACTAGGGTCACATGGCAGGACTTCAGAAGCAACCTGGCTGCTGTGTTCTGCACCAGCTGCAGGCAACAGAGAATCCCCCCCCCACTGACCCTGAAGTAGAGAATGTTACAGTAGTCTAGTCTTGACGTAACAAAGGCATGCACCAGTGAGGGCAAGTTACCAGGCGGAATTAAGACTTTGAGCTGGGCGACGTTCCTTAAGTAGTAAAAACCACTCTGGATAACGGATGACACCTGTGCCTCAACGATCAGTCTGTCGTCAGAAATGATGCCCAGATTTTTCACCTTAGTGGAAGCTACAAATTGGGTGGGGCCCAAAAACAGCCCTGTTGCCAATCCAATGGCAACCACATCATGCTGGCGACCAGGCTGAATCACTGGTACTTCCATCTTGTCGGGGTTGAGTCTCAGCCAGTTAGAGGATATCCAGTCTTCGATCTTGGCTTGACTTTTGTTAAGCACCTCCACAGCATCACTCATCCCAGGAGCAAAGGACATATACAGTTGGGTATCACCATAGCAGTGAAAGCCCAAGCTGTAACATCTAATAATCTCGACCAGGGGAAGCTTGTACATCACAAACAACATAGGCGACAGTATCAAGCCCTGGGGAACTCCACAAGGCAGGGGCTTCAGGCAGGAGAAGAAATTCCTCATCACTACCCGTTGTATCCTGCCCATGAAGAAGGACTCAAACCAGTTGATGACAGTATCGGTGAGTCCACAGAGCTCCCTGAGGTGACCCAATAGCACTTCGTGGTCCTCAGTGTTGAATGCCGAGGAAAGAGCAAGAAGAATTAGAATGGACTAGTCTCCTCTATCTTTCACCCTGAGGAGAAAATTTTGCACCCTGACCAATGCTGTTTCAGTGCTATGCCTTGACCAAAACCCAGACTGGAATGGCTTGTAGATGTCATAGGCTGCAAGTTGTGCCTCGAGCTGCAAAGCCACCACTTTCTCAACAGCCTTCCCCAGAAATGGGAGGTTGGAGATTGGCTGGTAGTTCACCAAGACATCAGGGTCAAGTGATGGTTTCTTCGGGGTTTCACCAATGCCTCTTTCAGGACATCAGGGGAAAAACACTCCGGAAGTGAGCACCAGACAATCTTGGTGAACACTGGACCAACGGACTCAACACATCCCATTAAGAGATGAGTTGGGCTTGGGTTCAGTTCACAAAAATTGGACACAGATTTAAGACTACCTCAATGACCTCTACCACTCCCACCAGCCTAAACTCACCCCAGACAATAGGACTGCCTCTGACCACACAAGGCCCACCACTGCAGGGCTGATCATGCCCACTGGAGAGATCCAGGTCCTAATGGAGGACACCCTGTCAGAGAAGAACTGAGTGAATGCCTTGCACTAGGTGACTGAAATTGCTCTTTTTGGATGCAGACAGGTAGGGTGAAGTAGCCTATGTACAGTCCACAGAGTCGGTCTGTTCCTCCTTACAGCAATATCCCTGGACAGGAACTCTGCCTTCTTACAGCTGATTGCCCTTTGATATTCATTGTAGTGAATTCTCAAAGCCAGTTTGTCCTCCTTGGACTGAGTCCTCCTCCAGCAATGCTCCAATTTCTGACCCCTGGTCTTCATCTCCTTGAGAGCCCCATCAAACCACAGGGATCTCAAGTGAGAAGACCTGGGTCATATATGGATCAGTGCAATGGTGTCGAGTACCATGGAGATAGCACCATTATAGGCTGCCATTGCCTCACCCACATTCTCTGCACATGCAGCACTCACAGTAGAAAAGTCCACTGCCGCCAGCAGTCCCTCTGGGGACAGCCCCCTAAATGGGTGACAGTGGACCATCCTGAGAGGGGAGGGGAGGGACTAATTTATTTATTTGCTTTTGGTAACCGGGTAAGTGCACTAGATAGGATTGCCAATTTTAGGCACGACCTGGGAGATTACAGTTCAAGTAAGTTACAAACTACAGTACAGAGAGGAGCTGGTACAATGCAGTAAATAAAGAGATCAACAACCTTACATGCCATGAAAGTGATGGCATACATAGCATAAGCATTATGGTACAAAAGAGAGAGAGATAAAAACAGCTTGCAGAGGTCAGTAACATAAGTGCATAACAGCAGTGCTTGTGGCATAGGATGAGGGTATAGGACAGGGAAGAGATAGTAGTGCAATGGCAAATAAAGAGGTATGTTTCATGAACTAAAGCAAGTAAAGAGGTGTAATACATGAACTAAAGACATTTACATGTGTCTAGGGAAGTGAGGTAATTAAAGAGTGCATGCTTGAAGGCAGGGTGAGAACTGGAGCTTCTAAGGGAAAATGGAAGGGAGTTCCAGAATTTGGGAGAGTAGATGGAGAAGGCAAGTTCACCCGTTTTGATGGCGCAATTAGGGACAGTGACCAGAGCTGGAGTTGGGGGCAGTCAACTGGGGTGAACATGGTTGCAAGGGAGGAGGGGGGAGAGAAGAATGAATTAAATTGTCGGTCAGGCAGCCTATGGAATATAAACACTGGGAGGAGGGGGATAACCAGCAGAAGACAGAGTAAAGTGTGCAGCTGTGTTTAAGCCAATGGGCAGACAAGGCAAATCTGCAAACATTGTTATAGGCAACATCCATGGGGGCTGGGGGGGCCCCAAATGAGAACTCCACCGTGCAGTGATCAGACCAAGAGACCAGATCAATCTTGAGATCAGTGTCATTAAGCCCCAGTGAGAATACTAAGTCCAAGCCCTGGCCGTGGCTCTGGGTCACAGAAGCAACAACTTGTGCGAGGCCCAGCAAGGTCATTGTCTGGAAGAATTCATAACCAAAATGCGAGAGTTTGTCATCAGTCCAGGCATTAAGTCACCCAGAGCCAACAATCTGAGTGACTCCAACACCTTGTTAGTGATGAAGTCTGACGCTTACTGCAGGAATTCCCCCTTGTGACTAAGAGTTCAGTATGAGGATCCTGCAACCTGCACCTGCACCCCCGCACACAGCCACGCATTCAAACAAAGTAGAACCCACTGGGTGCATGGAGAAGTTCAAGGCAATTTTAAAACAGATGGCCACAACACCACCCCGGGTTCCCACCTTGGGCAGTGCACTACGGAGAATACAGCCAGGACCAACACCTCCAATACTGGATGTGGGTCATCCCCCAACCAGGTATCCGTAATGCAAGCCAGATCAACCAAGGAAATGAAGTCTGCAATAATTGCTGTCCTCTTCCTATCGATCTAGCATTGCATAGCACTGCCCATAGGAAACCAGTGAAGGCTGCTGACCCACCAGCTACCTGCCCACTTGGTCTGGTGTTAACCCTGGGAATGGGCACCAAACATGTCTGACCTCTCTCAAGGCCCCATTTTGTCCCAGGGTGCCTCCTGGACCTGATCACCCTGATATGGCTCACCCCCGTTGTACCCCAGTGCTCCACTACCTACCATCTCACCCACCACCAATCATAACCTCCTGCAATGCCTTACCACTGCTGCTGGTAAAGAGAGATCATGCAGCAGCGATGCTGAGTAGGTAATACATGGGAGTCTGAAGCTCAAACACATCTTCCAACTACTAATAAAACCAGTAAAATCCCACTTACCCCTGCCCTTAAAACATTCCAACAACCCTCAAACAAAATACCCACCCTCAGAACATAAACAAATAAATACCCAATTCAACAAGTCCCCACTCACTCTAATTCCCTACACATACACCAAACCAATCAACCACTATTATAGCATACATACAAACAAACACTAATACCATTCACACCGACCATTCAATTGCTATCCTACACCCACTCACACCACCCCTCCCAATCACCCTTCCCCAACAGAATTTACAAACATTTACAATATAACTATAACAGACCTTTGCAGGAGAATTCTTTATAGTGGATTGCACAGGACAAAAGTCTCTGAAAGAAATGTAAAAACGGCTCTGAAATCAGAGCATTGTCCAAGTTTTGTGAAGATAAAGCACAGCAGTGCTTTCACCACTGCTCGATGTTAAACTCAGCAACTAGTATATGAGGGACTTGGCAGACAGAAAGGTGCTCTCACCACTCACTTCTGCAAGATTTAAAATGCAAGCTGCTAACTGTAGAGAGCACAGACAGCCACGTTTTGTTCCTAAGTACAGATGGGCTCTCACCACCACTCTATGAAACAGATGATCTTTAAGCAGAAACCTGCCATTCAATGTGAGGTCGTACTCACTGAAAAAGCACAGAAAAAATGATTGTTGCTGTATTGGTCCTTGTGTAACCCCCCTACAAATGGGGGTTCCCGAAAAGTCTTCCTTGAGCTTGCTTAAATGTTCACTGCCAGGCTGGTGTCCTCCGTTTTAGCAGTTTAAATGTATTGCCAGAGAGTGCCTGTATAGCCTCTGTGTACTGTCTCTTTAAGAGCTGCCTGGATTGCAGTGTTAATTAATCTGAGAGGGAGCTCTGCTAGAAGATATACTTGTTCGCTGATTATTTGTAAGAGTAGTAATAATATTGCAGTTTGTTCTAACCTGCCTTCTTTGCAGCATGGACAGTTCTGTTTGTTTCCATCATCTTGGTCCTGGACTGTCAGAATGGGCCAATCAGTATATTTGGGACTCTAAAATGGAGCCTGCCTACAGGGGCTTGGTGGGGACTAAACTTGTAGGAATTGTAGTTTTGGGCTTTTGGCACCAAAAATAACCTGGAGGGGGAGCCCTTGTTGTGACTGACAGACAGATCAGCCAACCGAGCCTTTTGGATCTTGGGGAAAAGTCCCACACTGCTTGCAGCTTCAGTTAGATCTGAGTTGGGAAGTGAAGAAGTAACAACTCGAGATAGTTCAAGCATCAATCCATAGTGGATTTGCATGGGAGAACTGTTGAAAGGCCTGAGTTTGGCTTGCATGCCTACCTGCTGTTCCTGAGAGGGAACTTTTGCTTTTTTCGGACTGAATCCTAATATGGAGAGCGAATTAAGCCACTGAATTGTGACCAGGCTTTAACGTGAAAAAGACCAAATATTTGCTGAATGCGATCAGCCTGTCAGGACTTCCAGCTACCTCTGAACTCCCGGATTGTACAGAGACTCTGTAATTGCAACCAGAGAGCCATTTGCCTGGTACAGTGGAATTTCCTTACATGTGAATGTGTTGTGTGCTTATAGTGCATCATGATTTGGTTCCCCACTGTGTCTGAACTGTTTTGCTTGCTGGAGGCTGTTTCCAGCTCCACGGACTGAATCCATTTCCATTTGCCTGGGCCCTGCTACACTGACCCAGCCAGAATACCTGCTACACAGAGAAAGTCATCAACAAGAGACCGGTCTGGGGGTCAGCCCCCTGCTCAACGCCTTGAACAGGAATGATGTCTCAGTGATTCGTGTGGGCCCTGCTTCTCCGAGCACTCCAGCTCAACAGCCTGCAGTCTCAATTTCATCCTGCTTGTGTCCAGTATTGGGTATCATGAGTAAACATGAGGGTAGCTCCCTGCAACAACAGCTAAATCTAAAAGTGTTGTCATCTGATTATCTTGATGCCTTTTCTTTCACGAACTGAACCCTCTGGCTCCGGCTTACAAATAGTGTGTGTTGTGCATGTTGCTTTCTTCCATCACAGGGCCCTAACCAGCTGCAACTTTCCTCGCTAGCCCACTGTTTTCCTACCTGAGTACCCAGAGTGTGTGACTATGTTGTGACTCTGAGCTGCATGCATAACTGTCTGATTAATATAGTTGTTAAGCAAATCAACCTGATTACACCCCTCCCTTGTTCAAGTCCCCTGAATAAATCAGATTTAACTTTGTTTGCATTTAACCCGACTGTGGTTCCAGTTTGTGCCAAGATTATTGTACTGTTGTTATTTGCTGTGCTTAACCTTGTTTTACAGGAGGTCCCCAGGGTCAAGCTAGGGAAACCAGCCCTGGTGGTAAGTGCAAACAGTGTGGGTAATTGCCTGGTAAATAAGAGTCATTGTGAAAGTGATTATTGTGTACTGTTCAAGCCACTAGAAGGAGAAAAGGGGGATTGCAGTGTCCCGGAGGGCTGTGCTCAGGTCAGCTTGACCACTACCAACCCTGACCTTCAGGTGGAGGCACCCCTATCAGAACCTAGGCCCCTTAACCTGCAGCTAGCCAAGCAGGCAGGGGTAGTAGCCCTTGGGATAGCGCCACCTAGAGGTTACACTTGTAACAAATGATCCAGGAAAAAAAGATGATTTGATACCTTTTACTGGACCAACATAGATGTTACAAAAGAAAACAGGTGCTTAAACTTTCAGACTACACATAGTCCTTCATCAAAAAACTGACAGTTATTTTGGAAGCATACATTCTATTATTCAATGGCATGAACATTTCCTGGACTGTAATTGGTCAGTGTGTGCCTAAGGCAGTGAGGCTATCTGAGCGCAACCTCACTGTATAAAGTATAGGCACACACATGACCAGATCACAAATCAACACTCCCCTCAAGATGTTAGCGACATCTGAGCTGCTGCTATAAATGACTTGGGTCTGCCCCCGCCGCCACCACCAATGATGTACCTTTCCCTTGTCCTCTTTCACTTCAACTCCCTTCACTCCTGTCTATCTGAAAAAAAAACACTACACACACAGTTAAAAATGACCAAAAAGAAAAACACTGCCATTTAAATCCCGTAACTCCCAGAAGTACCATGATGTAGCACGTGTGCATAAGAGAGCCGTGCTCATTCAGCCGTACACAGCTTTCATCCCAAACTAAAGAAAAACACATCTGGAATGAAACCAAATACTCAGAAATTAAAATAAAGTCCTACCAGTACTTGGCTTCATTGCTGACAAGAACACCTCGGCAGCCCCACTGTCCCTTACTAATCTGCTAGTCAAGCACGTCCATGTCTCACACAACAGTGCCTCTGCATTTCAAATCTAAAAGTGAAAAAAAAACAAACACGGAGGGAAAAAAAATGCTGCCAGCATCTAGTACAGCACAATGTACCACATGTGCAGACAGACTCTCTGGGTGCTAACATAAAAAGGCTGTAGGGAGGAAAACAGTGCACCAGATAAGCGTCAGCACCATCAACTGTCCAAAAACAGAAACAGTGGACTTTTTTTTTCTGAAAAGGTATACCTCCACACATAAGAAAAATGGGAAAAAAAGCCTTAACATTTTTTTTTCTATTTTCTTCTTTTATTAAAAAGTGAGCCATTGTATAACAGCAATAATGCACTCCAGGGTGTGGGTTGTGCTAGGACAACCTCACTTCTGGGGTGGTTGGATGTACTCGGCCTGTGGTCTCATGCCCAACCACCCCAGGCGTGAGGTTATCCCAGCACAACCCACACCCTGTCATGCATTATTGCTTAATTAAAGACCAGATGATAAATAAAAAACAGACAAAAAGGTTGTAAAGGATCCCATTGGCCTAAAAAATTACATTTAAAAGTCAACTTAAGACCATATATAAAATGGGCAATGGCATCCCTGTGTCCTGAATGGCTGAGACTTGGTTCTAGCCATTGCCTTAAGAGAGCACTACCAATGGTTAAAACCAAGTCCCTGCCTACTGGGGCAACTTACAGAATTCATAAGCTACTTGCTTCTTAATCTCCATCACAAACATGGCAGCAACCTTTAGTCATATATAGAAACCTTCAAATAGGCCCTAAAAATGAAAGTCCATTGAATTAACTAAACTAGGTCTATAATTGAATGTTGTTTTCACTCAAGAGCGTCTCCTTACCCACATACAGAAATTTAGAAAACCAAGTATTATTGAGAGTTTCCATTGCTGGTGTTTCTTTGATGGCTATGTAAAATCCCCCCTCCTATCCCCTCCAGTTTGTCAGAGAAATTCCCTTATCTTCCTGGACATAAAGTATCCATCACTCATTCACACTGATGGGACTACACCAGAGGTGCTAGGACCAAGCAGGAGCCAAAATCTTCAGGAGGGCCGGCACAGAGGTAGGGCCATGAGGAAGTGGCACCGCAAGCACCAGCTCGTGTCGTATAGGCTACCTCGGCGTCGACCCTCCAACTGCCTCAGTTCCTTTTTTCCCACTGTCGAGTGCGCTTCAGTGACGACATCACTTGGCCGCTGGGAGTCAGATCTTCATGCTTATATGACAGCAGCTTAGTCATTCAGTATTGATTAGTTTTTATTTATTTTAGCAATTCAGTGTTTTTTTTTGTAATTTAAATTTTATTGATGATTAAAGAATACACACAACTTCAAACAGGCAACATACCAGAAGTAATACAATGCAGAAGAACAAGATAGAATTAAAAAAAAACCAAAAAACAGCCAAAAATAAATTAAAAAATAAACAATCCCAACAACCCCCCGCCACCAACCACCCTCTCCCTTTCAGAGCACCCACCCCTAGAAAGTATCACTGCCAAGGACCAGATATAGGGCCCAATCCATAGAAAAAGGGTCACGACCCACCAACCCGATTTAATCAGGCAATGTTTGAATAGATAGGAGGGTATTCATGTGCTCCCATCTATCCCAGTAAAGATCCATGCGGTGATGTTATCTGGCAGTCTGCTTCTCAACCATGGGGGCCTGCATAATTTCACCATACCACTCTCTGTATGGTGGGATACAGTCATCCCGCCAATGCTGAAGGATAATGACCTTTGCCACCATCGAGATCATTGCAATATGAGCTTTGTGATGGCCAAACAGATTTGGCGGGACGTCCCCTACCAGGCAAATCTCAGGAATGAAGGCATCCTCAAGGCCCAGCTGTGGATCAAGTGAGTTCTTAATCTTAGACAAGAAAAGGGGAACTTTCAAGCAGTGCCATAACATGTGATATAAATGACCTTTCCGCGTTCCTACACCGAGAACAAATTGGAGAGCTTAGCCTACCACCTTATACAATTTGAAAGGGGTGTAGTAGAGACCGTGCAAAATACGGAACTGACTCCAGCAATATCAATCTCAGTAATTCAGTGTTAAAAAAAAGAAAAGTAAATTTTCATCAATGAAAGAAGTCTTCTTCAGCCCGCCTTTGACGGAGTCGACCATGAATGGGGCAGGTGACGATAGGGAGACTTCATGTGAAAGCTGTGTTTTCAGGAGGCTGGATCTGGTCCACCACCCTCTATGGAGGGGGGGGAGTGTCTGACTACAGGCAGTCTGGTGTTCGGGGGATGGCCAGTCCTCCCGAAAGCACAAAAAGAAGCGGTCCCATTCTCGATCTTCATCGAGGATTCGGCACCGCTCAGCCTCAAGTTCTTCTTCAACCCCTCTGTCGAAGAATAAATGGTACCGCTTGAGGTCACCCTCTGGTATAAAAAATACGTTGAACCAGACATTCACCAGCCATCGAAAAATAACTCCACTGTTGTGAGAAAAAATGTTATTTTATTATTAAAAAACGACCATCGGTTGACGCATTTAACCCTGCGATGGTCATTTTTTAATAATAAAATTAATTTTTTCTCACACTGGTGAAGTTGTGTTCCGATGGCTGGTGAGTGTCCGGTTCAGCATGTTTTTTGTGCATAATATTTTTCTGAAAGCACCACCTTCCTTGTGCGCACTAGTTCCCAATACATCACCCTATGGTACGTCTGTGCTTTGATCATTGGTGCCGGGACAGGGGTCCGACTCTGACTCCTCCAGGGTCTTCTACGGCCTCTGTTCCTAGTGACCAACATCCTCAACTCCACAGTCCCTCCCCACCCGCTGGGGGTCTTCTGGTGAGCTGTTTCGTTATTGAGCTGCTCTTATGGAGCAGTGGGTTTGGTGGTTGTCCCTCCTGTTCGAGCCTGCAGGACCATCTCCAGGGCATTTGGACCTAAGGATTTTGAGCCTGCGAGCAGGGTAGTCGGGGCTTCCTAGTCATGCATTGCCTTCACCGGTGCTGTTGACGGTGCACTCTGGTGCTTTTCCCCCCTCATATGGCTGTGGCGCAGGGGTCAGCACAGGTATAATTTTCTCCTACTAATTTTGTCAGATCTTCCTCCTTGATTCCGAGAGTTGGGTTGGGGTGCTCTGGTGCTTTTGCGGTGCCGAGGGTGGTGCTGCCTTCAACTCCTGTCTTGGCGGCACTGCTCCCTGGACCAGCCCATCTTCTCTTTCGGTGCCGCACACTGTGCCAGTGCCACCTGTGCATTTGGCGCCACCTAGGGCGTCGGGTTTTCGACTCTGATTCAAGGAGTACCTCCTTCTCTTTTTCCTCCCATTCCTATATATACTTTCCCTCCAGGGCTAATAGGAGACAATATTGAGCCTGATCCTCATCTTCAATTAGAAGACGACTTTGATGGCAATTCTTCTCTCAGAGTGGCAAAAAAACCCTCTCCATCAGCAGAGCCTCTGGTCGAGGACCTTTCCTTTAAGTCTCTGCTAAAGAACATGAATTCCACTCTCCTTCTCTCTCTCTCTCTCTCCAGACTTCAGAGATTGATCCGGGGAAATTGCTGTGGCTGCAGTATCTGCATGTTCCAGATATTCCTGTGGAATTGACTCCTCCGGTTTAGCCCTCTTTTGAGACACTCTCACAAATGGTGTGGGTTAATCTGGCACTTATTTCTTCTGTGCCTAAATTCATAGACAGGAAGTATGTCCTCACCCCCAAGGATTGACCAATCTTGGCCTCTCAAGCTTTTGCTGATGCCATAGTTGTCTTGGTAGAGAATGACAAACCTGTCCTTTCTCAGGAGTCTCTGGCCCATCTAGTAAACAAGGAATCTCATAAGATTGGCACTTTGGGGAAATGAGTTTTCACTGTCTCTACCCTGGGTATGCGTATTGCTAGCTACCAAGGTTATTTCTCTCAGTATGAGTATACCCTCTGGCATTCATTCAAAGCCACTATGGAAGCTCCTCTGGAGTTGGAAGTTAGCGCAGAGCTTCTCCAGGCAGTTACTAGAGGCATTGAGTCCAACAATCAGCAACTCAAGGCTGCTATGAACACCTTTGACACTGCTTCTAGAGCAGATGCCACTCATGGTTACGTACATCAGGATTCACAAATTATGCCCAACAAAATGTTATGAATTTACCATTTGACGAATCTTACCTGTTTGGCCCGCAGGTCGAGCAGGCACTCAAGGCCACACAGAAAACTAGAATAGATATCAAAACGGCGAGGCTGCCCTCTGCTGTCCCTCAACGGGGCGGAAAATGCTGGCAGTTTCATAACTGTCAGCCCTTTTGAGGCAAAGGCAGAGGGGGCTTCAACAAAAATCAAGCCCCCCAGCCACAAAAGAAAATGCAGTAGAAGGCACTGGGCACAAAAGCGCCTAGTGCCACCTGCTGAGATTCTGGCCCAAGTCCCACCTCAGCTTTCTGAGGGGGACTCTTCCTCTGCAGTAGGAGGGCATCTAACTCAGTTTTTCAACCAGTGGAAGTCAGTCATATCAGACAGTTGGGTGCTCAGGATAATCTGCGAGGGTTACTCTCTAAATCTTTCGAAAACCCCTCCGTATCATCCACCCAAATGACAGCCCAAGCTATCTATCTCTCAGTCAGACCTTCTTGCTTCTGAGATTCAAGGCCTTCTGAACAACAGGGCAGTAGAAGTAGTTCTGCTGGATCAATGGAACGCAGGTTTCTACTCCCATTACTTCCTAGTTCCAAAGAAAACAGGTGGCATGCACCCTAGTCTCAATCTAAGGAAGTTAAACATATTCCTTTACAAGAAGAAATTCAAGATGATATCACTCGGCATTCTTTTATCTCTGATTCATCAAAATAATTGGCTGGCCTCCCTGGACATGCAGGACGCCTGCCAACATGTTTCCTTACACCCAAACCACCACAAGTATCTCCGATTTGTGTCGTTGGATCACCACTACCAATTCAGGGTCCTACCCTTTATGCTATCCTCCGCACCTCGAGTCTTTACAAAGTGCTTTGCAGTTCTCGCAGTGCACCTCAGGAAACTCAGAATTCAAGTGTTCCCATATCTGGACAACTGGCTACTAGAAAGGCCCTCCAGATAAGAGACACAGGAAGCCATGGCTACGGCTTCCAAGTTCCTCACATCCATGGGAGTACTGTTGAATCTAGGAAAATCGCAACTACAACCCTCCCAAGAGTTCTTCTTCATAGGAGCCCTTCTGGATACCTCCAATGCAAAAGCCTTTCTTCCAGAGGACAAGAGGAGCGACATTCTTCAGATGGCCCACTTCAGCAGAGAGAATGACTCAGTTCGAGCCCTCTCAATGCTGCAGATACTGGGTCTCATGGCATCTTCAGTGTTCACTGTGCCTTTGGCTCATCTTCACATGAGGTCTACTCAGTGGATGCTCAGTACTTAGTGGTCCCCAACCACACATCCCCAGTCCTTTCACATCAAGGTGACGGAACCTCTAAAATGGTCACTCACCTGGTGGACTCAAGAGGACAACCTTTTAAAAGGGTTTTCCTTTGCTGCACTGGAATCTCAGATCTCCATTGCCACAGATGCATCCCTACTCAGATGGGGAGCTCACTGTCAAGATCTCCACACCCAAGGTTGATGGAATCAGGACAGGTCTCAACTCCACATAAATATCCCAGAAATGAGAGCTGTCCTGTATGAAGTCCAAGCTCTGAATGGACATTCTCTGTCACAAGATCATTCTCCTTCAAATGGACAACAAAGCACTGATGTCCTACATCAACAAACAGGGTGGAGCATACTCTTACCCCCGTGCAGGGAAGCAATGAGAGTATGGGAATGATGCCTGGAGTGCAAAGCCCTGATCCAAGTGGTTTACCTTCCAGGAGTGTAGAATGATCTAGCAGATTGTCTCAGCAGAACAGCAAATGGATCCTCATGCGTGGTCTCTCAACACAAACATCATGAAATCGCTCTTCGAAGAGTGGGGAACACTGGACCTAGACCTTTTTGCATCCCCACTCAATGCAAAACTGCCTGTATTCTGCTCCAGAAATCTAGAACCTGGTGCTTTCTGTCAGGATGCTTTCAGACTGCAGTGGACAAGATGTTTTCTGTACACATTTCCTCCTATTCCCTTAGTTCAGAGGATTATACTCAAGCTGGAGGCACAAGGGGCAGAACGATCCTCATTGTCCCATTCTGTCCTTGTTGGATTTGGTTTCCATTAATCAACAGATTATCAGAAACTTCACCGAGACAGCTTCCACTTCAAATGGATCTGCTGACCCAGGGCGCAGTGGTCCATCCCAATCTGAGATCTCTTCACCTCCACGCATGGCTCCTGAGAAGATAGAAGTGAGTAGATTTGATGTTTTACATAGAGTCTCAGACATTCTCCTAGTGGCACAAAGACGGCTACTAGGAAAACTTACACAGCAAAGTGGAAAAATTTCTCCATCTGGTGTGCAAAGTCCTCCCTGGACCCCTTCTCCTGCCCACCTAACAAAGTCCTAGAGTATCTTCTGGACCTGTCAAATACAGGACTGCAATACTCTGCTGTGAAGGTTCACCTCTGCACGATCTCAGCGTACCACGAGTCTGTACACTCCATGTCTCTGGCTCAGTTACCTTTGGTTAAGAGGTTCCTTAAAGGTATACTTCACACTAGGCCACCAGTCAGAAGACTGGTAGCCACCTGGGACATTAATCTTGTGCTAGACATGCTCACTCGTAAACTTTTTGAGCCTCTAGCAACTTGTGAGCTGATGTTCCTGACCTGGAAGACTGCCTTCCTTGTAGCCATTACCTCCACTCGGAGAGTGTCTGAAATGCATGCACTGGTCACAGACCCCCCGTATACTATATTTCACAAAGACATGGTGGTTCTTAGAACTCACCCTAAGTTTCTCCCTAAAGTAGTTTCGGAATTCTGAACCAGCCCTTGGTTCTTCCTAGCTACTTCGTGAACTTTCAGAATGAGGGAGAGCGTACCTACATTCTCTGGATGTTAAAAGGGTTTTGCAGTTCTACATTGACAGAACTAAAGAGATCTGCAATCTAAAAAACTATTTGTCTCTTTCAGCATGGCCCGGCTGGATCAGCCTGTAGCTATCAGATGTATTTTGGCATGGCTAGTGGCATGTCTTCGCCAATGCTACTCCATGACACAGGTTAAACTGGAAGGCAGAGTATACACTTGTAACCCCTGGACCCCTGCCTTTTTGTAAAATGACAGGTGGCATGCTGTTAAAGCTGACAGCAGTACCTGGTGGGGACTGGGTTCAGGGAGAATTAGGTTACTCAGCACAGGGGGCCTAGGTTTGGCTACTCTGCACAGGGGCCCCCAAGTAAATACGAACACAGGAAGCAATAACTGTAATGTCCAAAACCAAGAATGGGATTCTACAGTGTGGCTTTTATTCACATCCAAGCTGAACAAACAAAGCATAGACGGACCCCCATGGGGCTACATTCCTGGTAATGCAGATTAGAGACAACAGAACACTTCTTCACATTTCCAGCCCTCAAGCTCTAAACCCAACAGGCACACAGCCCAGACTTGCACGCAGCTTTGGGTACACAGCCCGACTTGTACACTACTTAGGTTTTCCCCACTGGCCCGGCTCCCCCGACGGCCACTTGATACATGGTCCATTTTGAGAAATGAACCAGTTTTCCTGTTGGTGGCTCCCCAAACCACCTTAGAGCCTTCGACTCCTAGAGGGAATTTTCCTTCCAATCCCACGTCTGGGTACTTCCCTCATCAATGGCCAAATGCATGAGGCAAAGTAGAAATCCACAGAGCAAATCCGTAGAGGTGGACCTGGTCACTAAAGATTGGGGGTCTCCCACCTCCAGCTTCCAAAATCCATACCCGGCCATTTCTCTGGAAACTAAACAGCTCTTTTCTGAAAGCCTGGCAATGTAAATTACTGGGTAGACGTATATCACATCTCCTCTACATGTCTTGATTTCCACTATGTGCTGGACTTGAACATACTTTTACTTTTGGCTAAGCCTATTACTCTAGGCCTTCCACTACTTCAGTAGTCCAATTCCCACTTTTACACAAGTCCAAGGGTGAAAATATGGGCCCTTAGAAGGAGCAGAAACTCACCCTCCAGTTGCAGGTGCCCCACAGGCAATTCACGAAATCTTCTTGTTTCCCAAAACTCTTGGACCAAATAGGCAGCTTCTCCACTAGCAGTAGCCAGGGGGTTGACCCTGGAATATGCAGGAAAATCTTTCCTGCCCCATCCCCTGAGGGATGGGGCACTGAGACCCGATTCAGCGGTCTCCACCACTTTAAAACTAGCTTATGTGTCTCTCTTTAGGTGGAAACACACACCTTTTTCCTAAATGTAGCACTATGTCAGGGCTGAGGCTCCAAAAGCCTAACACAGAGCTGGTGTGCTCCTTTCAGAGGAAGCTCCAAACTCCAACTGACCTACAGACTACTGTTCACACCTCTCAACATTCTACTCCATCTCCCTGCTGCAGATTCCATTGTGGCTCATGCAGCTGCGACAGTTCTATGGTGATGTCATCCCTCAGTCTCAGCTGAGACAGAACAGAGTGAGACAGTGTGAAATCCATTTAACTGGAGTTTCACAAGCTGCCTTCCCTGCCTACCACTAGGTCTTACTGGGATTCTAGTAACCCCGGGTAACAGGGGGATTACACGCTCATTCTACCAGAGCAGTCATGGCATCTCTGGCAGAAATACTGAATGTGCCCATTGCAGACATCTGCAATGCAGCTACTTGGAGCTCAGTGCACACCTTTGTGAAGCACTACGCTTTGGATGTCCATGCCAGGCAGCATCCATCTTTTGGCAGGGCAATCCTGAATGGATGTCTGTCCTAAAAGTGAGCTCCTCTTTCTCCTGCCACCCTTCTTGGGGGATTATTTTAGCTCGGTACTCTCCCATCAGTGTGAATGAGTAGTGGAGACTTTATGTCCAGGAAGATATGAAAATTACATACCTACTGTAATTCTTGATCTTCTTGGACGAAGTCTCCAACACTCATTCACACGACCACCTCCTATCCCCCGAGCTCACTTATCTTGTTTTTGGTCTTAACTCCCTTGTTGGCTGGGCTATGAAGACTCTGTATTGTGTTGACCCTTCTTACATAGGTCATTCAGACTATCTTATGTCCGAAATAGGTTAGTTTCACTAGGTTAGTTTATGCTGCACCTCCTTGGTAAAAGGTACTGAGGCAGTTGGAGGTTGGCGCTAGGTAGCCTATACGACTTGCTTATGCCCCTTCCACACGCCCCACCTCCCAGTGCCAGCCTCCTGAAGACCTTTGGCTCCCATCGTCCCATACCAGCCGAGTCCTATTAGTGTGAATGAGTGGTGGAGACTTCGGCCCAAGAAGATCAAGGATTACGGTAGGTACGTAATTCTTTTCCTTACTTGGCAACAGGTAACATTAAGTTCTGGCTCCACTTGAGGCCTGTGTGTGTATGCCAGTGGAACACTGAAGAATTCTGAATTCATGTATTCCATGTTACCGTTGTGTGTGTGTGGGGGGGCAGTCTAATACTGGAATAATGCAGAGCTTTGAATTCTTCTATTCCATGGTAAACAATCACACAGTGTACCGAATATGAAGAAAGACTGATGACTGGCAGGTGAAAAACATCTGTGGAGGGGCTATTTTACATTATTTAGCAATATTTTATTATAATTTTTGTGGATTTGAAAACTTTTATAGTGTTTGTTTTTTTAAAGTTTCTTCTGGACCCATTGTATATAAGCAATAAGGCACTTCAGGGATGTTGGTTGTACTAGGTTTACCCCACAATCGGGCTGGAGGCACTCAGCTTTGCCTTGTGCCTTACAGTGCCCCTGACCATGAAGTAGACCTAGTAAAACCAATGCCCTGTCATGCCTTATTGCTTAAATAGAGAACACAGGCTGACTGCTATCAAGAAAAACATTCCACGGTCAAATGTCACAGAACAGATAACTCCCTTCTAAAACGAACTCATAAAATATAGTAAAGGTTCATTAAGGAAAACAAGTGGAGTTCCATCTAAAGGAAAACATTCCAAGGTCAAAGTTGCAGAATGAATAACTCTTTATCTGAGAGAAAACACAGAACACACTAAGTAAGCAATAACCCATGACAAGGTGTGTGGTTATTGGGATTAATCAACACCCTGGGTGCATTGTAAGGCACAAGGCTGCAGGCCGAGTGTCCTCACAGTGCCCAGGGTGTTGATTAATCCCCAATAACCGCACACCCTGGAGTGGGTTATTGCACTTATAACATGGGCTATCTTTAAAATAAGGAGAAAAAGCCAGAAAGGGTTTTTCTCCCTTTTTTAAAACCAAAAAAGTGAATGTATCCTGCTACCTGGAAATGTAGTCCAACACAAATGTTCCACTCGTGAAGCTTTTATGCACATAGAAATGTCAGAAATACACTACTGACATGATTTATAACATTTCTGGTGCATAAAATACTGTCTTGAACTGCCAACCTGTTATATTGTGCCCCCAACACACACACACACACACACACACACACACACGGAGTTTGGAGATGCGAGAGACACACACACACACTCTCTTTCCATACTGGCCACTGCTTGTAGTTTCATTCTTCATGGCACCGTACACACATATACATTATAGTGGCACGGTAGTGCCACTGTAGTTAGGGTTGAGTACCCCATTTAATGTTAAACTCTGAAATTTGGCAGCTTAATAACTTTGCCACCGTATTATGGAATTGCCTGAAATTTGGCATGCATGGTGTGGTATCATAGGTCTTTGGATCTGCTGAGTTTCGTAATAGGTCGGATATATATGGTTATGGCGCTACATAGGGCGGAGAATGCAATGGTGTACATTTATGCTCAAACCTTTGCTCACGCCTACAGGCTTCGCACAATCAGTCAACTGATCCGAGACCTTCAGGGAACGTGCAGCCAGGGTCTCCAATGTGCCTTTCCAAGATTTCATGAAAAAATATTAAACAGTTCAAATGTTATTCAAAAAACAGGTTTCCGATTATAGTCAATTGGAAAAGTTAACAAAATGTTCGAAAGTGTCGCAAATGCAGTTTTTAGTGTTGCAAATTACCCCTGTAGTGTAGCAAATCTGCCATCTTGCTTTCAATTGGTGGTCACAGAAATGCTTGCCATTTAAATTTGGGACCCTCTAGGGACACAGTTCTTGCTGTGTTCACCTAGTCGAGTCCTGAGGATGTTAACCATGTCTTTTTTGGGGGGTTAAACACCCCAGAAATATGTTTTTCAGATTATTGTAAATAGTAGTGTCGCACATTCGACACTTTCATGATTTTGTGTGCGAAAGTGTCGCAAATCACGACACTACTTTGCTACGCAATGCAAAAAACAATAGGAAATCTTTGCCACCCGGCTGCAAAAGAATGGTTTGGTCGTTTCCGCTTGCATTTCCGTTACTGTTTCCGTTAGCATTTCCATTTATGGCACCCTGTGCGTTACTCTTTGTGTTTGCATTTGCACTTGCATTTGCATTATTGTTACCATTTGCGTTTCCATTACTGGTTTTGTTTGCGTTTCCTTTTGCGTCACCATGTGCATTTCCATTTGCATTTGAGTACACATTTCCATTTGCGTTTCTCTTTCCTTTGGCATCATCATTGGTGTTACCATAAGAGTTTGCATTTCCAATTGTGTTACTGTGACTGTGCGCGTTACCATTAGTATTTGCATATGTTCTTCTGTTTGTGTTTCCGTTTGTGTTCTCTTCCCTTTGGCGTCATCGTTGCTGTTACTGTAACCGTTTGTGTTTCCAATTGTGTTACCATTAGAAGCATAGACTTTGATGGCAGATAAGGACCGCTTGGCCCATCTAGTCTGCCCATTTCCCTACCTGCAGGATAGGCCGCAGATCCTAGTTAACCAACAGCCTATTTCTTCCTACCCCCCCCCACAAGAATTGCCTTATGTCTGTCCCATGCATTCTTGAATTCTCCCACAGTTTTAGACCCCACAACCTCCTCAGGAAGGCTGTTCCATGCATCCACTACCCTCTCTGTGAAATAATACTTCCTCACATTGCCCCTGAACCAGCACCCTCTATCTTTAAATTGTGTCCCCGTGTTCTTGCACGTCTCTTTTTCTGAAAGATGCTACCCTCTTGGACTTTGTTGATTCCACTGAGGTACTTAAAAGTTTTTATCATGTCCCCCTTCTCCCCTCAAGGGTATACATATTAAACTCCTTTAGTCTCTCCTCAAATGGCTTCTCTTGCAGACCATGCACCATTTTAGTTGCCCTCCTCTGGACTGCCTCTATCCTGTCTATGTTCTTGTGGAGATGGGGTCTCCAGAACTGGACACAGTGCTCCAGATGGGGTCTCACCAATTGTCTGTACAGAGGAATAACAACTTCCTGTGTTCTGCTGCTGATGCCTCTCCCTATGCGTCCCAGTATACCCCCAGCCCTCCCTACTGCCTTCTCACATTGCTTGCTAGCCTTAGGGTCATCTGATATGATTACCCCCAGCTCTCTCCTTTTTTGTTGTTGTTACTACCTCCCCCCCATTGTGTATTCTTCCCCTGGGTTCTTGTTTCCCAGGTACATTATTTTGCACTTCTTTGCATTGAATCCTAGCTGCCATACTTCTGACCATTCCTCCAACCTTGCTAAGTCCCTTCTCATCCTTTCCACGCCTCCTTGTGTATCAACCCTGTTGCAGATCTTTGTGTCATCTGCAAAGAGGCATACTTTTCCTTCCAGTCCCTCTGCAATGTCACATATGAAGACATTAAAAAGGACTGGACCCAATACTGAACCCTGCGGTACCCAACTAGTAACTCCTCTTTTTTCAGAGTGGACTCCATTTACAATTACCTTCTATGTCCTGTTGTCCAGCCAATGTTTTACCCAGGCTACCCACCTGGGACCCACTCCCAGGCTGGTTAATTTGACTATTAATCTTTTGTGTGGGACTGTGTCAGATGTCTTGCTAAAGTCTAGGTAGGCCATGTCCACAGCCCTCCTGGTCTACTACTTTGGTCACCCAGTCAAAGAAATCTATTAGATCTGGCCTGACATGACCTTCCCGCTGTGAACCCATGCTGCCTTGGTCCCAGCCTCACCTCTAGGTACTCAACTATTCTTTCCTTCAGAAGTGACTCATCACTTCTCCGCTGCACACACAGAGGTTAGACTGACAGGTCTGTAGTTTCCTGCCTCTGTCTTGGTCCCACTTTTGTGAAGGGGAATCACATCCGCCTTCCTCCAGTCCTTGGGTACCACACCATCCTCCCATGATTTATTAAAAAGAGTAGCCAGTGGTTTCACTAGTTCCCCCCTAATTCTTTTAGAATTCTGGGGTGAATTCCATCAGGCCCCATTGCTTTGTCCACCTTCAGTTTTAGGAGTTCTTGCAGAACCCTTTCTTCTGTGAAAGGACTGGGATCGACCCCCCTATCAAGAGTGCTTCTGTTAATTGGATTAGGCACTTCCCCCTCCTCTTTTGTGAATACTGAGCAGAAATATTCATTCAGTATCCCCGCTTTTCACTGTCCCCCTCTGCCCACCCAACGTTCATTCTATTCAGCCACACTATCCCTCCCTTTGTCTTTCTACGCTTGCTGAAGTACCTATAAAAGGTTTTATCCCCCTTCTTAACTGAGTTGGCTATCTTTTCCTCAGTTTGGGCCTTTGCTATTCTGCCTTCCCTCCCTGCTTTCTTCTGCCTTAACTGGTACAGCTCTCTGTCCTGCTCTTTCTGTGTTTCCTTATACTTCCGGAATGCTATCTTTTTCTTCCTGACTTTCACAGCCACCTCTTTTGAGAACCATAGTGGCTTTTTCTTTTGTTTTGATTTGTTTATTTGCTTCACACAAAGGCTTGTTGCCTCTGTGATGGCAGTTTTGATGATTCCCCATTGTTGCTGCACACCTCCTTCTAGCCTATTTGCTAGTGCTTTTCTGAGGCACTCTCCCATCTTGCCAAAGTCAGCCCTCCTGAAGTCCAGTACCCTCACTTTTGTATGGCTTCACTCTGTAGCTGAGTATAACGTGAACCACACTGTTTGATGGTCACTTGTTCCCAGATGGTAACCCATTTCTAGATATGAGATCCTCTCACTGCTCCCATTTGAGAGTACAAGGTCTAAGATTGCTCCCTCACGAGTGGGTTCCGAAACTAGCTGTCTGAGGCTTGCCGCCTGTAGGGCATCAAGAATGGCCCTGTTCTTGGATGTGGATGCAGCAAATGTGCTCCAGTTAAAATCTAGTATATTCAGATCTCCCATCAACAGTATCACCCCTTTCTCTGCCATTCTAAGAATGCCTTCTATCATATCCTTGTCCATTCCCTCCCCCTGACATGGGGGTCTGTACACAACTCCTGTGCGGATTGTGGTGCCCTTTCCAGTCTCCAAGGTGACCCACAGTGCCTCCTCTCCTCCCTGTTTACTCTTTTGTTCAGTTGCTTTTATCCCTTCCTTTACATAGAGAGCTACTCCTCGGGGATTACTGTTTGCGTGTTCGTCACCTTTTTTCCTTTCTGTTGGCCTTAGCATTTTTGGTAGCTTTTCCATTGACCATTGCATTACTGTTTCCTTCTGCGTCGCTCTAACATTTGCATTTCTGTTTGCTTTTCTCTTACCCTTTGCATTTTCGTTACCATTTGCATTTCCACTGGCAATTGCATTTCTGTTACTGTTTTCGTTAACGTTTGCATTTCTGTTGCTGTTAGCATTTGCGTTAGCATTTGCGTTACCATTTCTGTTTTCATTAACGTTTCCACTTGTGTTTCTCTTACCATTTCCATTACCGTTTACATTTGTGTCACCATGTGCTTTACCATTTCCATTTTCGGTTATCCCTCTGACAGTGACATTTCGCCAGCGAGGTCCTCCACAGCGACTACAGCGCCATGCCACTGTGGAAAACCCTCTGGAACCTGGCGCTGTCTTTTGGGGGTCCTGCACCCCAATTAGCTCGACTCAGAGTTGATAATCTTTAGGTAGGAGGGTGTGGGTGGGTTAGCAAAGAAAACAAGGATGGATAGTGTGAACCGGGCAGCCGACTGCAGAATGTGGTCGACCTGCCGTGTCGCTGATGGGTCGTTTCTACAAAAATTCTGTCGAGCTCCTGTCGTGGATCCTTCCGTTTGCATTTGTGTTACCATTACTACCTTCCATTCACTATTTATAGTGCACATTCTCAAAAAGAAGGGAAATTCATGGCAAAAAACTCAGTTGCTTTGGTCCTTCACCTACTTGCATGTATGTGTGTGTGGTGGTGGGGGGGGGAATGCTCAGTTAGGGTTTTCAACCCTAACACTGAATTTCCTCGCTTTTGTCACTCTGGAACAACCCTAACTGATGCATTAAACAGAGTTTTTTGCCATGAATATATATATATATATATATATATATATATATATATATATATTCATGTATATATACATATATACACATATATAGCGAGAGAAAACACTGCAGCAATTAGCACGGGGAGCAGATGTAAAACATGGTAACTGATGCAACAAATGTGTACACTGAGACAGAGAAGGTGTCTGTCTGTCTGTCTGTCTGTCTGTCTCTCTCTCTCTCTGTCTCTGTCGCTCACTTACCTGCTCTCTCGCTCTCTCTCTCTGTCTCTCACTGTGGTCAATGTCACTGTTTTACTGCAGCATGGTGGGCTGCTCGCTGAGTCCTGCTTCCCATCTCCCTGTCTCTTTCCTTCACTCTTGGTGGCTGTTCCACCCCCCCAATGGAAATCTCATAGGTCGGAGAGCAGGTGATGGAGTTGTGGCACGAGACAGCTTCTTCCCCAACTCTCTGTTGCTTCATAAATGTGCATTTAAATGACAGACAGAGAGAGACACAGTCCACACACACTGGTGGCAGAGAGCCACAAGTTGGGAAACATAGGGCCATGGCTTCCTCCTGCTCAGATTCTGGTGTGCGTGTTTGGTTTGGGCTTTTTAGTCTGACAGCTGAAATGAAATGATGCTGGGGTTTTGAACAGAGGACATGTCGAACTACACTACAGCACTCAGAAGCATGTCTTAGAGACAGATGCAAGGAGCAGTCTTCAAGGGGATTGCTGTAATTCTATGGACTGACAGACAGATGCTGGGGTGGGAGACTGAGCTGATCCACAGAGCTGGTGGATGAGTACCTCTCGGGTCAGTGACTGTTGGGGGAAGGGGCCTCGGCGACACTGCTGCAGTTCTGTGGAGTGAGTGATTGCTGCCGCAACATTTAGCTTCTCCGTGAACTGAGTGTGTGACTACCTCTTGGGACTGTGACTAGTGGGGGGGGCACCTGTGGGACAGAGACTGGACAGAGACAACATCGCTGAGGGCTTCAATTTACATGGCAAACGTGACCCACCTCACAAAGTTGCATGCCACAGCACACTGGATGGAGCTCAGCAGAAGTGCTCACTGTCTGTGTGCAGTCTGAACCTCCGAACGGCCACATTACAATTTCCATAGGTGTGTCGAGGCCCGCAGGAGGGGGCAGACAGAAGTCGGGGAACTATATATCTGTTACAGAACAGGAGATTACACGCTGGCTTGCTGCTTCTAGGTCCTCAGGGTGGGAGGGTGGGAAGACAGATAGCACGCAGGGGTGCGGCATTTCTACTTTTTAAGATGGGCATGGAGATCTAGTACTCTGGATATAGTGCTGTGCTGTGCAGTTGCCTGCTACAGATAATTCCATGTCCATTGTGTATATTGCAGTGACTTTGTCTCACTTAGTGGGGGGATTAATGACTGACTTGAAAACTCTTGTGTGTCAGGCACAATAACAAGATCTGCCCGCTTCTTGATCACTTTGCTGGGGCCTGTTCACCCCTTACTGTATGGGTAACAGATTAATGAATGGTCAGGTGGTGGCCGTCTGCCAATGAGCTCACTGATAGCTCCCTGCCCATGTTATAAACTCAATTAAGATCTTGCCTGTGTGTGTTAGTGCATACATTTGAAATAGCTGTGGTTTAAACCCAAGTTAGGATAGCTTAAGAAATCATAGTATATAATGATAAAAAAGTCTTTAAAAAAGAAACTACATTTATGTATATCGTGGGTTTAAGGATAGGCTGCCCTAGTGTGAACAATAATTATTCACTAGATGTTCCACACTTTTAGACAGTGTTAGCCCTATTATGAGACGCATGTGTTCAGCCCCCTGCTCAACTAGTCAGTGTTTTCCATGAATACTAAACCTGTACTGCTCAATCATGGTCGCTCTGCAACTTTGTATCCAATGCCAAGTGTTTGTGTACAATTAAAAACTAAACCTAACAAGGAATCCCTAGTAAGTGACATACTATATCCTACTATGACCATGTATCAAAATACGACTGTTTGTGCTGTCTCCTGCCCATCTTCCCATGAGATTCTCCTCCTTAAACTCTCCCTTCCCTTCTCTGTTCCCATCTTTATTGCTGGTGTTTATTGCTGCCCTGATACATCCTCTGCTTTAGTTACTGAGCTTCTTTTCTCTGTCTGTTGTAACTCCTTGAGTGGTGAGCTACTTATATTTGGTAACTTTAAAATAAATTGGCTCTCCCATAATGCAAATAAATTTTCACAAAATGTAAAGTCACTGCGGCAGACCCAATTGATTTCTGAACCCACCGACCATTTAAATTTGAAATCCTTAAACCACTCTCTACTAGGCTGGATCCTTGCTTCTCATCCCCAGCATGTAGTGGATGCAGGTATCCTTTCTTGTGCACTCAGTGATGATCATATAGTTTACTATGTGTGCAAGTTACATCGTCCTAAAGTCCCCCCCAAATTCATATATTTTAGATCTTTTAAGTCACTTGACTTGGCCTCTCTCTTAGCTGATCTTTGAGCAGTTGATTGGTCCCCCGTCTCTCTGCAGCCAGTAATATAAATTCTGTCCTACATTATTGTCAGTCTAAATTTTTGGCTCTATGGGATCATCGTGCACCACTGAGAAAAAGCAGAGTGAGGGGTTCACATCTTCCCTGGATATCAGCTGAGGTATTTACTTGTCTCCGCTCTAGAGACCTTGCCTGGCATACTTTTAAAATCACTGGCTCCCAGTCTTATTTGGCCAACTAGAGATGTCTTTGCAACATTTGTACCAAAGCCATCAGACTTGCAAAGTCTGAATATTTTGGTTCCACACTTCAAAACAACATCAATAACCCACCAAGTTCTGGAAGATTATTCATTCCCTTTTCTCCCCACAGACCCAGTCTCCTTCTCCTTCTCCTACTCTCAGGGTTGGTGACTCCCTTATCTCTGATCCATCTGCTGTTGTTATGTCTTTTAACTCCAACTTTACTACCTGTGCCCTTTCTCTTATCCCTTCCTCCCTCACCCCAATTCCTTCCCTCTTTCTGCCTTCCTCTGCTCTTTCTTTTTCATTCTCTCCTATAACTCCCCCTGTTTACTTAAAGGCTCTGTTTGCCCTTAATCCACTGAAGGGAGGTGGTCCTGATGGCCTTGACCCTAAGCTTCTTCTCTCAGCACCTGCCATTGCTCTGCCCATTACTCTGCTCCTGAATCTTTTCTTTTTCCCTGATACTGTAAGTTTCTGATGTTTGGAAATAGGCTATTATCATACCTCTTCACAAAGGTGGTGATCCCACTTCCCCTGGTAACTTCTGTTCAATATCTCTCCTTCCCACTTTGGCTAAGTTACAGGAACACGTTGTTCTATCTGAGCTCACTTCCTTTCTTGACAACGCCTCCTTTTTCAAACCTTTCTAGTCGGGTTTTAGGAAATCCCACTCCACTTCTATCTCCCTCCTTTGGCTCACTGACTCCACACTCACAGATATGGATCAAGGACTGATTACTTTTGCCATTTTTGTTGATCCTGCTAAAGCTTTTGACACTGTGGCACATCCCCTCCTGGACAAACTTAAAGCAGCAGGCCTGTCTGACTCTTCAGTCAGTTGGTTTCATTCTTACATTGAATGAAGGTCTCAAGCTGTCTGGATAGGAAAATCCATTACATATCCTCTTCCCATTAGCTCAGGTGTCCCTCAAGGATCTGTCCTGGGTGCTATTCTCTTTTCCATATTCTTAAATAACGACCTCACTGTCTGTCCTTCTGCATCTATTGATATGTATGCTGATGACACAGTTCTTTTTGCTTCTGGCTCCTGTGCCCATGACCTTACCTCCCAGCTACAGTTGGATTTTGACAACATTCAGCACTGGTTCAGGTCTAACCAATTGGTCCTCAATGCCAAAAAAAAAAAAAAACAGTCTCAGTGACTTTTGGCACCTGTTAGAGGCTTGCCAAACTTACTTCTCCCCCTCCATTTGATAACATTGATGGTACAAAGATTGAAGACGTTTCCTCCTTTAAGTACCTCAGGGCCTTGACTGGCATCTTGAGTTCTCTGTGCATATTGATGCAATACACCATAAGCTACACCCTAAGCTTAGTGCATTGTACAGGAATAAAGTGAGTATTTCACTTGCTACTCGCCAAGAAGTTATATTAAAAAGAGTTCTCCCTGTCTTTGACTATGGTGATTTAGTCCGCAGTGGAGCCCCTAAGTCCTCCCTTGCCAGAGTGGTCACCCTGTTTCATTCTTTTTGTCATTTTCCTTTAGATTGCCCCCCACCCACCCTCACTGAACTCACCACTGCTGTTTTTACTTAGTCCTTTCTCTCCCATCTCTTGATGCTAGACACCTTTTCCATTGTGTCTCTCATATATACAGTATCAAAATTTTGGTTCAGCACCCTTCCCTCTTATCTCAAATCCCTTCAGTCTTCTCTTCCTCCTTCCTCCTACCCTCTCCACAACAATATTTCCCATTCTTTCTCTCTATTCCTTCTAGAAAATCTACTGTTGGTGAATCTGCTTTTTCTTACTGTTTTCCTAAACTTTGGTCCTCCCTTCCCCTTTCTGTTCGATCTGCCTCTTTTCCTTCTTCCTTAACATCTTTATGACTTTTGTTATCCTACCTGCAACTGTCTATGACCCTTTCCTCTTCTTACTCCCTTTCTCTAGATTTGCCCTGTTCATGTAGTTCCACTTTTTTTTATTTTTTTTTTATTTAGTTGTTTAACCAAGTATAGCACACTAAGCTGAAAGCTTTTTTACAGGAGCGACCTGGGAGCACAAGGAGGTTAAGTGACTTGCTCAGGGTCACACAATAGGCAAGTGGAAGCTGTGGGATTCAAACCCAGATCTGGTCTGCTGGATGTCACCAAATTTGCAGCTCAGAGCCTTAGACCGCTGTGCTATACTGCCTCCGACTTTCTTTTCCCCTTTTATACATATGAGTGTGTTTTATTTTTTACTTGCATTCATTTACTAATTTGTCTGTAATATTTATGATTATACTTCTTGTAATACTATATTATTATATTTGAATTCTTGTATTTTTAGTAGTTTTATTGTTTAGCTACCTCCTTCTCCCTTCTCCCCAGGACACATCTGGAAATGGTTTGTTACCAACTCAGTATGTCTTTCCTGGTTAAACTTTTAAATAACTAACTAAATAAATAAATCCAGCAAGGCCACTGGAACATTTCAGTCAATGCCCGGCTGATTCAGATCACCGACTACCACTACTTCCCCTTTGCTACCACCCTTACAAGTTCTTCTTCAAGCACTCTGTCCTTGTTTTCCTTTGCCCCAGAGGTCTATAGACCGCCCCAAGCATAGCTTCTTGCCAAAGGCTGCCATGAGTTGCACCCACAGTGACTCTGACTCACTATTATTACCCCAATGCACTCATCCTCCACCTCCTCATTGCCATCCCGGACATAGAGGGCTTCTTCTCCCCTCATCCTTTTCCTCTATCTCTGCTGTACAATGAAGTACCCAGGAACCGTCAGGTCCTAGTCATTATTATCTATAGACCACGTTTCTATGATGGCCACAAGCTCCACCTCATTGTCTCCCATCAGTGCCTGTAGCTCACTGATTTCATTACCCAGGCTCCTGGCATTTAGGCATACTACCTTCCATCTGACCCCTGAACCCACTTTGCTACTCCCCTGACTATGACCCTTGTGTTTCCCATGCTTTCATAACCTCTTGTTTTTCTTGGTTTTTGCACATTTAGCAATCTCCTTTTCTAATGTTCCCTCTTATGGCCCAGATTGTACCTCATCCCTTTCAATACCTGCTGAGCTACTACTGACCCCCAGATGTGAGGGAGTAATAGCTAGGATCCCATTTTTCTCACCTGTTGCTGTAGTTCCCCTAGCCCCAGTCTCCCTAGCAGTCATTTTAAATGTCCAATACAGATGTCAAACTTCTGCTCCAATGTGCAGGCCCCTTCTCTTGTCAGGTGGAGTCCATCACTGTTGAAGAGCCTCCTGCCCCAGAAGTCCCCCAGTCCCCCGCAAATTAGTGCCCCTTCTCCTGACACCATCCCTTAAGCCATCCATTAAACTCCTCTGTCTCATCCCTCCTAATTCTGTCTTTCCTCCTCTCCCTGCCCTACACAGGGAGGGTGGTACCCAAGTGCACTAGCACCACCAGCTCCACCAGCTCTACCATTCCCTCTCTGCTATCCTCCCTATTCTATCTGTATCCCAGATGAGGAAGGCACCGGACCATCCCCTGCCTTCTGATTCCCTTCCCACCACCTTTCCACACCCCTAATCAAGGAGGCCCCAATTACCAAGACTCCCCTGGTAGAACTGCTACTGCTCATGCCCTTGGGTTCTGTTGTTCTGACCTGTCTACACCATCGACTGACTCAGAGTCCCCCCTCCTCCCTCTAGCACAGTCAGGTGCCTGAGTCTCCACTAGGGGTGCAAAACTATTTGCCATATGGATGGTGTTATGCTGGACAACCTCTTTGTGTCTAGCCCTGCCTCCCTTCCCCACCACCCTCCCTCTCCACTTCCCCAGAGGTGCACTGGCCTGAGGGGTGGAGAGTGGTAGGGAGGGAGGGTGGTGGGGATATTTCTACCCTTGCTGCCACCAGCTGAGCATGGAGGTCCGGCATTGTCCTGCAGATGGGGCAGTGCCCTCTCCTCCAGAGCATATCCCTAAAGAAGAGTGCCCTACAGCCACCACAACTGTCTCTCCTCTGTATCTCATACCAATACCTTAGACAACAATTGTAGCAGTAAAACAGATGTCTAGTTGGACATGTAGTGCTCACTCAGGGTGTAGCAATAGATTAAACTTTAGCACAGACTTTAAAATTAAGCGAGAAGTATCAGTAATAGTAATAAGTGTTACTGCAAAACAGACTACTAATTTAACTATTAGTGCTCACCCAGCTAGGGCAAAGCCAGTAAGCATCAACTTGAACACAGGTTTAAACTGAGTTGGCAGTAACAGTTGCAGTAGAATTAGCAATAAGCAACAGTTCAGCACAAACAGGCTGCTAAATTGATTTGTAGTGTTCACCCAGACAGAGTGTTGCTAGGACCTAGCTTAAAAAGATTAAAAAAAACAAGGTACTTATCTTTTTATACACAGCTTTACCAATATTTTCACATTCACAGTTCCTGGCTGCTGGCTGACTCTCCTGGGTGGCTGCCAGTGATGTCCTTTGTGCTCAGTCCTTAACACAGGGGGGCATTAGGGGTGTTGGGGTAGAGACAGGATGGAGCTCTGCCCCTTCTCAGCCCAGTTAGCTGAAAACACAGTCTGGTGGCCTTGGAAGCTGGGAAAGGCATCTTATTGAGGGGGGGTGGGTCTTGCTGTCCTCTGGAGCCCTCATGACTCCAACAAGCCTGCTACAATCCACTGGGATGAGTGAGCACCACCGCACTTGTTCCAATTCCTTACACAAGTTCAAAACTGGTACCAAGCCTTCCTATTGGCTGCTGTGTCTTGTAACTCTACTCCTTCTTAGTCCAGTTAGCTAAGAACACAGTTTGGTGGCCCTTTAGGCTGTGAAAGGCATCCACTTGGGTTGAAGGAGTTTCACGTCCTCTGGAGCCCTTCTTGACCCCAGAAAGCCTGCCAAATCCACAGGGATGAGATAGCTTAGCAGCAGGTGTCAGGGCAAGTCTGACCACATAAGCAAGTCCAAGTTTTGTATTAAAAAATTTACAGGCATTAGATATCTGTAAGGTAAATTCAAGAGCAGAATCCCACATTAGACCCAGGTACTTGAAGGACTGTTGTAAGGGAAGAGACTTCAGAGCAGAAAATAGCTAAATCAGGTGGGCATACCCTCAGTTTAGGTGCCAACCCAAAGAGCATGAAGTGCATTTTGCTGTGGTTAAGAGTAAGCTAGTTTTGGGTTAGCCAGGACTGAATACTGCCAAAGTCAGCATTTAGCAGCAAGTTAATGTCAGGAGTGTTCTTGGAGCTAGTTTGTAGCACCATATTGTCTGTATAAAGCAGGGTGGGGCAGGAAGATGTGGACCTGGGCAGGTTGGTAAAGAACAGGGTAAAGAGCAATGAACCTAACATGGAGCCTTGAGGAACGTCTATGTTAATGTCGGAAAGGTCAGCTTTAGATTAAAATGGTTAAATCTGACAAACTGCTGTCTATCACTGAGGTAACTAGAGAACCAGGCATGGACAGCAGTGAGAATCCAGGTGCTGATTATTTAGTTTTGATTAGGATATGGTCCACAAGGTCAAAAGCCTTTGTTAGGTGTTCCCTCCCCCCACCCCGGTTGGAAAACCCCAAGCCCTCCCCTCCCCACCTTCTCTCTCTGTCTCTTCTTACCTTACATTAGGCCGAGTATGTTCATGCTGCTGGAGCTGGAGTTTTAGGACTGTCAGTGGACTGGAGGAGTCTGGGAACCAGTAGTCCCATGAGCAGGTCCGGCAGGGTTGGTGGGCAGTGGTTAATCATACCCCCCATGGCATTGGTAACCCCCTTCCCAGCTTTAGTGCCAAATTCCCCCCTCTCCAGTAAGTAGGTTTCTGCTCCATATTCAGAGAGTGACCCTACCCAGGTCCATAGTAGAAGGTGAGAGGAGCATTCTGCCCCAGTAGTAGTTAGTGTCCCCCTCTCCCCCCCGAACTCTGCAGAGGTCCGCTCCAAACAAAATTATTTTTTTTTGTAACTTCTTTATTAAAGTGGTCATAATAGTTACATGTTCACAGCAGGAAGAATAATTAGCACTGACAATCCATAATGAACCTTAACATTAATATCTGTTTCCTGCCTGAGAACATGAGCAGTGGTTTGCACTCCAAACAAAATTCTGAAACACAATATGCGCACCCATGATACAATCATCCTCATCCCACCCAGGGTCCTCTTACTCAGCATCCTGCTCCCCAGGTGGTGGCTGACTGACTGACAGAAAGTCCTGGGCAGCAGGCATTCAGGTGCGTTGAGCAAGGTGTGTGGTGGGTAGGTGGCAACCCAGGCTGTCTTTCATTAGGTCACCTCTTGAGGAGAGGGATGCTGGGTAAGGAGTGTCTGGGTGGGATTAAGACAGTTGTGTTGTGGGAGTGCATGCTTGGTTTTAGAATTTATGTTCAGAGAGGACCGCCATGGAGTCAGGTGGGTCACTGACTACTGGAGCAGAGAGCTCCTCTCACTTAATAAAAATAATGTATCCTCTTCCTGTCTGTACTTTGGGCATAGGAAGGGTCACTCTCTGACTATGGTCTGGGTGCAGTTTGCTGGTGGGGACTTGGCACTGAAGCTGGGGAGGGGTCACCGATGATGCTGAGGAGAGGGATGACCCCTGTCCACCAACCTTCACTGCCTGGCTCTGATCATGGGACTACAGGACCCCAGACTTCAGTCCACTGATAGTGCTTCACTTCCAGTTCTAGAAGCATGAACATACAGTGCCCGACTTGTGGCACCAGTGGGCCCACCACCTGATATAAGGTAAGGGGAACAGAAAGAAGAAGGGTGGGGGAGGAATTTCTCTTAGCCCACTAGGGGGACATTATGGTTTTCTGGCTGGGTGGAGGTTTTGAAACATATGTGCTAAAAGAGTCAGATATGGAATTGGCACTCCTGATTCTGGATTTGATTCTGGCTCATGTGCCTAAGTAGGAATCAGAATGGAATTGGATGGATGTTTCAGTTATCTGACAAATAATGAAATGGAATTGGTAGATTCCAAGCACCTCTATAGTGGGGTAACTTTAGCTAGTTTTTAGCAGTCTGGTACTGTTACTGTAAGGAACAAGAGATTAAATATGTTTGCTACTGGGGTTGATATCACTGGAGAAGCTAGTTTAATTAATCCGGGTTCCAGGGCATCATAAACAGCTGGGGTAAGCATTGACATAAAACAATAACTTAAGCACTTTCTTTTCAGTCAGATTGGAGACAGAGAGGTTTGTGACCACACTGTCACTTACAGGAGATGATTTACTGCTTGCACACCTGCAATCAGCATTCCAGAAGCAAAGCATGATAGTTACACAACTGAGTTTCAGGTAGTTACGATTGTTCTTGGAATTGCTTCAAGAGCAAGATGAACTAAACAGATCCAGCAGGAAATTTATTTAAAACCTTAAGTGTAACATGAATACATGTTGACAGAAGATACCACAGCGAGCATGATATTAGCCTTACATCTCTATATCTCTTTTCTTCAGGCAGAAAGACTGTCACAGCATATTGAAGAATCTCCATTAATCCTAACGGAAAATGCTGAGGATGACTCTTTCTGGGGCAGAAGTAACTTTACTTATGAACTATCAGAGGAAGGTTTTCCAACAGATGAGGTATGAATTAAATAGAATATGTGTTATCTACATGTCCCTTTCGTGTTTTTATGGTTTGTTCAATAACATCTGTTTCTTTCAGTCTTTTGACTCTTGTTGCTAGTGTTATTGTAAGAAACAGTAGCACACGTGCTGCAGCCTTTGTGAAGACGCTGAGCCACTTGTAAGCTGCAGATGTTCCATTTGGTGCCTTTAGAGTTTGGTTACCATGGCCAGAGCCAGGGGTTGGTCAAAACAACAGGCTTTCATTCATGTGTGCTCATTCTTCAGTTGCAGTATCCTTTATAGTACATCCATCTTGCATAACTTATACTGTATGATAGAGGTCATCAGTATACTGTAGTGATTCAGCATTACAGAGGACGTTAATGAAAGTAAAACTGTTATCAAATAATATTTTTTCTATATGATGTGTTAACAGCACTATTATCGTGATGTCGCTGGATGTTCTCACTATTGAACTCCTCTGCTGGTTGGCAAAAAGCCTACTTGCCTTCCTTCCTTCCTCCCTCCCTTCTTCCTCCCTTATACAGTGAGCTGTACTTAGTATAATGCACCAAGCAGTCCACTTATTATACTAATACAGCATATGCCCGAGCACTCATTGTGAACAGTTCATTTGAATAGTTTCACCTCTGGTTCAATAGGGGGCTGCCAGACTCCACTCTCCTGCCCTAAATAAGCCACAAACTCACACATCTCCCTTACCTATTGTTTTTGTGACCACCTCACCTCCCCTTGTCTGGTGCTCTGTCTCTGGTGTGTCTCTTTTAGTGACCAGTTTCCTTTAGCCTCTAGAAACTGCTCCTGGCACCCCTACCAAGGGTGGAAATCCAGAGGAAAGAGCCAAGCCAAAGTAACTCATCTAAGTAACATTGCACAAGCACTTACACAACTGGCAGTCACACACTAAATACATAAAATTGTTCCCATTCCCCCGGCTCACACCTGGAAACGAGCCTTTGCTCAGTGTGCTTGTCCCAGTTACCGGTTTTCAATAAATAAAATACTAAAATAAAAGCAAACTTTAAAATAATAAAATGAAGCTGACATGAGGAGGACATCAAAGCACCATTTTGAGCTGTCATTTGGAAGTGACAGATGTTTAATTAAACATAGATGCCCGAGGTAACCCTGGGGTTCGGGAGTAGGCTCTGGATGTTGCATCGACAGGCAAAAATGTTCTATTAAAGAAAGCCACAGGGTTAACCATACACAAGCAAAAGCACAGGAACACTGCACTCCATCAAGAAAATTACTAAGAAGCAGAAGCATGACTCCATTCATTCCAGGTAACATGGGCACAGTGCTCCATGAGGAACAGTCACACTAGGACCCAAAGAGCTGGGGCTCTCTCTTGCTGCTAGTTATGTGGAGTAAATAGTCATACCTCTGCACTAACCATGGTGTTTTTTGTTATTTTCTTGATGAAAAGTGGTGTTCCTGTGGTTTTGCTTGAATTAGCGCTCTTCACCTACACCGACTGGCCTATGGCTGTGAGCGCTGGGCTCCTGGGTTACTTAATCATACACAGTCCCTCGTCTTTCTTTGGCAAATAAGTGATATTACATTTCATAGGGTTAAATCTGCTCCACCGTAATTATTGGAAAAACAAAACAACCTTGCATCTGTGGATACTGGGGGAGACATAACCTAAATTCAAGAAGAAAGGACTTATGTGACTGATTTGACCTTTTGGACCCTCTTACCTTGACATCTGCTACAATTTGCTCTTTAACACCTTGTGAGCATAGAGTTTACATTTTCCTTCCAGTTTAAGAAAACTGAATCTTCCTCACCAAACTTCATTTCTAAGATTGTAACTAAGTCTGTTGTCAAAGGAATCCCCTTTCTCTTCTGCCTTATCCTTTCTCTCTAGTCATCCTCACCAGAGTAAACATAGAAACATAGAAACATAGAATTTGACGGCAGATAAGGACCGCTTGGCCCACCTAGTCTGCCCATTTTCCTACCTAACAGATAAGCTGCAGATCCTAGTTAACCAACAGCTTACTTCCTCTTACCCGCCCCTAGGACTGCCTTATGCCTGTCCCATGCATTCTTGAAGTCCACCACTGTTCTTGACTCCACGACCTCCTCAGGGAGGCTGTTCCATGCATCCACAACCCTCTCAGTGAAAAATACTTCCTCACATTACCCTGAGCCGCCCCCCATCTTCAAATTGTGCCCCTTGTTCTTGCATCTCTTTTTCTGGAAGATGCTACCCTCTTGGACTTTGTTAATTCCCTTGAGGTACTTGAAAGTTTCTATCATGTCCCCTCTCTCCCTTCTTTCCTCAAGAGTATACATATTAAGCTCCTTTAGTCTTTTTTCGTATGTCTTCTGGTGCAGACCCTGCACCATTTTGGTTGCCCTCCTCTGGACAGCCTCCACTCTGTCTATGTCTTTGCGGAGATGGGGTCTCCAGAACTGCACACAGTACTCCAGATGGGGTCTCACCAACTGTCTGTACAGAGGGATAACAACTTCCTGTTTTCTACTATTGATGCCTCTTCCTATGCATCCCAGTATCCCCCCAGCCTTCCTTACTGCCTTCTCACATTGCTTGCCCACCTTTAGGTCATCTGATATAATTACCCCAGGTCCCTTTCCATTTTACTGTTGTCAGTATCTCACCCCCATTGTATACGCTTCCCTGGGTTTTGTTTCCAGGTGCATTATCTTGCACTTCTTTGCATTGAATCTGAGCTGCCATACATTTGACCATTCCTCCAACCTTGCCAAGTCCCTTCTCATCCTTTCTACTCCATCCTGTGTATCAACCCTGTTGCAGATCTTTGTGTCATCTGCAAAGAGACATACTTTTCCTTCCAGTTCCTCTGCAATGTCACTTATAAAGACATTAAAAAGGACTGGTCCATACTGAACCCTGTGGTACCCACTAGTAACCCTCCTTTCTTCACTGTGTACTCCATTTACTACTACCCTTTGCGTCCTGTTGTCTAGCCAATTTTTTATCCAGGCTACCACCTTGGAACCCATTCCAAGGCTGGCTATCTTGTGTATTAATCTTTTGTGGGGGACTGTATCAAATGCCTTGCTAAAATCTAGGTAGGCCATGTCCACAGCCCCTCCCTGATCTACTACTTTGGTCACCCAGTCAAAGAAATCTATTAGATCTGTCTGACATGACCTTCCCATCGTGAATCCATGCTGCCTTGGGTCCTGTGCCCCACTGGCCTCAAGGTACTCAGCAATTCTTTCCTTCAGAAGTGATTCCATCATTTTCCCTACCACTGAGGTCAAACTAACTGGTCTGTAGTTTCCTGCCTCTGTCCTGCTCCCACTTTTGTGAAGAGGAATTACATCTGCCCTCCTCCAGTCCTTGGGTACCACCCCATCCTCCCATGATTTGTTAAAGAGAGTAGTCAGCGATGTCACTAGTTCTACCCTTAGTTCTTTAGAATTCTTGGGTGAATCCCATCAGCCCCATTGCTTTGTCCACCTTCAATTTTATAAGTTCATTCAGAACCCTTTCTTCTGTAAATGGACTGGTATCAACCCTGTCTTCAGAGTGTTTCTCTTGTTTGGTTTAGGTAACTCCCCTCCTCTTCCTTTGTGAATACTGAGCAGAAATATTCATTCAGTAACCCTGCTTTTCACTGTCACCTCTACCCACATTCCTCTCCTTTATTAAGCTTCAGTATCCCTCCTTTGGTCTTTCTTCGCTCCCTAATGTACCTATAAAAGGTCTTATCCCCCTTCTTAACAGAATTGGCTATCCTTTCTTCGGTTTGGGCCTTTGCTATTCCGACTACCTTACCAGCCTCTTTCTGCTTTAACTGATAAAGTTCTCTGTCCTGCTCCTTCTGTGTTTCCTTATATTTCCTGAATGCTGCCCTTTTCTCCTTAACTTTCCCTGCCACCTCTTTTGTGAACCATAGAGGTTTTTTCCTTCGTTGTGTTTTATTGATTTTTTTTACGCAAAGGCTTGTTGCCTCTGTGATGGCTGTTTTGATCACTTCCCATTGTTCCTCCACCCCTCCTTCTTGCCTGTTTGCTAGTGTTTTCTGAGGCACTCTTCATTTCCCAAAGTCAGCCCTCCTAAAGTCTAATACTCTTGCTTTCGTGTGGCTTGATTGTATGGCTGTGTTTATCGTGAACCACACTGTTTGGTGGTCACTTGTTCCCAGATGGCTACCCACTTCAAATCTGAGATTCTTTCTCCATCCCCATTTGAAAGTACCAGGTCTAAGATTGCTCCCTCCCAGTCGGTTCCAATACTAGCTGTCTGAGACATGCCCCTGTAGGGCATCAAGAATGACTCTGCTCTTGGATGTGCCTGCAGCAAAGGTGCTCCAGTTAACATCTGGCATATTCAGGTCCCCATCAACAATCTCCCCTTTTCTGCCATTCTAAGAAGCTTCTATCATTTCCTTGTCCATTCCCTCCCCTGAGATGGGAGTCTGTATACAACCCCATGCGGATGGTGCCATTTCCTGTCTCCAGGGTGACCCAAAGTGCCTCATCTCCCCTGTTTACTCTTTAGTTCTGTTGCTTTGATCCCTTCCTTTACATAGAGAGCTCCTCCTCCTCCTCTTTTACCCTCCCTGTCCCTTCTGTAGATTGCGTATCCTGGTATGTTGACATCCCATTCATGGTTCTCTGTGTACCATGTTTCTGTGACTGCCACAATATCCAGGCAACCCGCTTCCATCAAGGCCACTAGTTCAAGGAGCTTGTTACACAGACTACGGGCATTGGTACTCATCACCCTCCACTTTTTGATAGCCTTACCCCTTTTAGCCCCATTTCTGTCCTTACTGCCTTTGCCTTGTTTTACATTTAAATCTGTTCTGCTCCCTAATAACTTCTGTACCCTGGCATTTACTTCACTAATCACCATGTTTTGTGGGAGGAGGCTCAGTTCCCAGCTCCTTTTCAGTGCCTCCCCTTGGCTAGTTTAAATGCTTGCCAATGAAGCATTTAAACCTCACCTGGGATCCTGGTTCCCCCTGGATGATGAGACCATCGCACCAGTATAGGTCTGCATTCCTCCAGGTGGCTCCCCAGTCCCCAATGAAGCCAAAACCCTGAGCTCCACACTAGTTTTTCAACCACTCATTGAATTCCCTGGTGAGAAGTGCCCTAGCATCTCCCTTGCCATAGACAGGCAGCACTCTCGAGAAGGTACTGTGAGCGCCTACTTGTCTAGGGCCCCTTCCCAACTCTACAAACTCCTCTTGCACTGCTCTGATCCCATTCCAGCCAGGTCATTTGTCCCCAGGTGGACAATGACATCCAGCTCCCTCCCCTGCAGCTTCTCCCACGATCCTGAGGATTCGCTTCCTGTCCCTCCAAGCCGTGGGCGCCTAGGAAGGCACCTTACCTCCTCTCCCCATCATCCCCATTTCTACCCCTAATGATTGAGTCCCACCAGGAGTTGTTTCCTTCCCCTGTGGGGTCCCATGCCACCCTCCTTTGGGTCTCCTTTGTGAAGGTCCCCAGCATCCTCCATGGTCTCCCTACAGGTGCCTCCATAGAGGAACCACTATCCACCAGAAGAGTGAATGAATTGTGAGGGTACAGCTGGAGGGATGCAACTCTGTTCCACCACCTCCCTCCTTGAGCCCACCCTGGTCCAGCCACTCCTTTTTCTTGGCAACCTCTGAGGTAGTGGCATTGGCCCTGGTGGTCCCTGGAGTGGGGAGGAGGTTTCTGAATCCTAGCCAGATCAGCCTGGAGACAGGCAGCCTCCTCTCTCAGACCAGAGAGGTGCAAGCAAATAAGGGCAGCATCGCAGCCTCCAGAATGTCTCCCGAACACTGCCGCCCCACAGCCATTGCACTGCACCACTCCTATCATGTCTTATTTTGTGTCCCCTGTACTGTTTCTCTGGATGCCTCTCTCCTCTCCTTACAACTCTCACCCTTTCTGTTCTGGGATAGCAACTTCCTATCTTCTTCAGTAGTCTCCTTCTTTCTTGCTCAATATCACACTACCAGCAGCTAGGGGGGGAGAGTGAGCTACTTTTTCTACTTCAGGGTTGACAAAACCAATGTTTCTCTATGATCCTTTCCTTCCTACTACCAAACAGGAAGTTCCTGTTGACAGTTAAATCCAGTGGCTATAAAAGTAGAACTGGCTTGGGGTGGGATGGAGGGCAATTTCTAAGAAAAAAGGCTAGCAACAGGAAGTTGTAATTTGACTCACCTGCTTTTCTAGTGTCTAAACCACACCCCCAGGTAAGCTCTCTTTCCTCCTACTGGTTTAGCAAAGTCACCTGATACAGTACCTTACCCTGCACAGAACACACACTGCCTTTCTTTCTTTCTTTTCTTTTTTTTAACCCTAAATAAGACCCCTTCTACTTCTAATAAAGTTATCTGTCTACTTAATCTTAGCTGACACTGACTCCTACTGAGATATAAGTTTTAAATTAAGAAGAAAATGTAGCTTCTTTTAGTTAGCTGCTTTCTGCTCTACAAGCAAGGCTAGCAACAGTCTTATTATAGTCAAGAGTCACACAGTCTTATTATAGTTCATTTGAAAACCTAACATTAACGAATATTGTTCAAGTACATTTATGACTGCCAACATGAAATCCTTATCCGTCAAGAACAGGCAGATTGCAGCTGTCATCTGCATAAGCTGCAACATTTACCAATGATGTATCACTCCACTCATTCATTGCTGCAGTATCCTGACTATGCATTATCCATCTGTAGTGTATGGTAGAACCGTGTTATGCATGAAATTCCATGCCTGGAATATGCTTGTTGTGTTGCAGCAGTGGCATCATTATGTTGTTCTGCTGCAGTTGTGATGTCACTACTACAGCACAACTTACAGTGCTGCCACACATCTGCTTTTTTGTATCTAACTGAGCTGGAATCTTTATTGTTTTAGCTTGAAATTACAGAAACAGCTTTAGCACAGTGAATCAGTAGTTTGAGCTCACTACCAATCCTTGAGTGCCTTGTCCCCCCCAACCACTAGTTCACTGAAAGGAAGCGAAGTGTCTGAAATGGGCATGGGTGCCCATACACTATGTAAGATAATGAATGTATGACCATTCATACAGAGACATGCCTGTTTCTTCATCTCAGGTTTCCTATGGCAACCAGGGAACCTCTCAAGCTTTGCCCTCGGGGTTCCTGGTTGCCATAGAAATCTCTCGATGCAGACACAGGCTTGTTGTGTATGGCTGCCCATACATTATCCTCTGTTTTGAGTGGATCCAGACAAGACACATACACTAGAAGACATAAGGGGCAACCTTGTTTCACTCCAGTTTTTATTGACATTTTGAATCCTAACCATCAGTCATTATTTGTGGTACTAGTCCCACTGTTATACAACATCTGTAATCATTACAAACATTTTGGTGGGATTCCATACCATTTTAATAGGGCAAAAAATATCTGTGTGTTACACAATCAAACACCTTCTCCTGTGCAAGCAGTAATAAATAACTTTCTGTTGTCCCATTTCCACTACATTGCTAATGATCAGCAGGTTATCCTGTAGCTACACTATTTTTTTATGGAACAATTCTGGGTTGAGGCTACCAGATGCTTAGTCGCATCCACCAATCTTATAAACAAAATTTTCCAGAGTGTTTCATAATAACAGTTTAAAATGCACATTGGATGCAAATTTAAAAAATGAACCTGTTCATCCAATTTCTTATATAAAATAATCAGCAGAGCCTCATACTTATAATCAGATAACACCAGTTCCGACAGTGCAGTTATAAACCCATCTCAGAACCAATGCAAATAAATTCATATACAAGTCTGTTATCAGGCCATTATTTCTAGGGGATGTGTTATTGGATAACAAGCAAGTCACAGTTTCTACTTGCTGCATGGAAAGTTACTTCTTTTTTTTTCTTCCTAGAGCTTTTTCTCTCCTACAGGGTGCCTGACAGGCATGGCTTTGGCTCTCTCAGTGAGAGGGCTCCATATCCACCTATGAACATGTGTCTCCCAATCCTGGTTCAGGCCCCAGGAGAGTGCCACATGGATTTGCCCCGTGGCAGAGCCAGGGAGGGGAGGGCTGTCCCCCAACCCCGTGCACAATCCAGATTGAGGGGTAGAGCTGTGGGTCAGGAGCACGGTCAGGCTTCATGAAGCCTTCCCACATTTCCTTTTCTGTTTTCTCCCTTCCACTGTTGCTGGGGTGTGCTCATCAAAGTGAACATGGGGAGGCATGCACATGCTGCAGAGTCCCGCAGCACCCTTCCGTCATTGATGTCCTGGACCCATTTTACCCTCAGGCCTCCAGCTGGGGGCAGTCTTTCAGCAGGAATGCCAAGTCACCATCCCTGGGAGAGGAGAGGAGAGGAGAGCTATACTCTGGATGCTCGATCCTCTTCTTCTCCGGCTGATCCCCAGCAACCCACATTCGCCACCAAACACGTGTCGCTGGTGTGGTAGGAGTGACTTCTAATAGAGGCTGCACCATTTCTTGCTGCAGAGTCAGTATTTCTATACCATCCATCAATTTATTCAAACTACAGTATGTTCAGCATTGGATTTCAAGCCAGCATCCATTGACCAGGCTAGGCGCCTTCAAGTGGAGTTTCTAAACGTGCCTAATATTCCAGTTAGTTTAATACCTCCTATCCATCCTGCCTTGGAGACCTTGTCTGACATGGTGTGGCACAGGCCTGCTGCTGTAGGTGGACAGGAAATAAGCTGCTCCTAAGAATAAGCCAGTGTATTTCACTTAGTCCATGGCTGATGCTATTGTCATTCTCACTGAAAATTTCAAAGCTTTAGTTCCCAGTTAGGTTACTGTGCACCTCACTAACTAGGAGTTGTGCAAGTATGACACCATGGGTACGTGGACCTGTGCCTTGGCCACTCCTGGCATGAGGATAGCTAGTTACTAGGGTAATTTTTCCAAGTATGTCTATATCTTCTGGAGCTACAGTAGCTAAAGTCTCTGGCAGAGGTTCTGCCAGACTTAGCGGCTAAACAAGATAACTTGCTGACCGTTAAGCAAGGTATTGAATCCAACAGTTACCTACTCAAAGCCTCTATGAATGCCTTTGATGCAGCATCTCGCTGTGCAGCTACAGGCATCTGTATCAGGTGGCACTCCTGGCTGTGGACTGCTGGCTTCACCCAGGATGTCCAACAACAGGTAATAAAAGTCCCCTTTGATGGTACTACCTATTCTGACAGTAGGGGGAGGAGTCTCTTAAGGTGTCTAATGACACCACACTGACCTTTCAGATTTCTATACCAGCTCCCCTTAACTCCCCGAGAGGCAAGGGACATGGGACTTTCCACAACAAGCAGTCCTTTCGTGGCATAAGCAGAGGAACCCAAAATAACAAAAAACAGCCTTCCCAGCCTCAAAAGACACCGTACCCAAAGGCACAAGCACCAAAAGCACTTAGTGCCACTATCTGGCCATGGTCCTGCTTCAGCTGCCCAAGGCAGAACTATCGTCCCCATTGGAGGGGGGTGCCCCGATCCAGTTTTACTGTACATGGAAGTCCATCATGATGGACAAGTGGGTCCTCAGGATTATCCAAGAAAGGTACTCCGTGAATTTCTTAGAAATCCTCCTTGGTTATCAACTCAGAAGAAACCCCCCCTTGTCAGCTCACATCAGAGCCTCTGGCGCAGAAGATTGCAGGCCTTCTGAGCAACATGGCAGTGAAAATAGTGCCAGAGTCAGAACAGAACAGAGTTCTACACCCACTAGTTCCTAGTTTCAAAGAAATTAGAGGGCATGAACCCCATTCTTGACCTCAGAAATCTAAACAAATTCATGGATCAAAAAAAATTCAGAATGATTTCTCTGGGTTGTGTGCTACCCTACCTAAAGCCTCAGGACTGGTCAGCATCCCAGGATATGCAAGATGCATACCAGCACACACTTGTGCACCCCAGCCACCACGGATACCTCCATTTCCTTGTACTGGGACAGCATTACCAGTTCAGAGTAGGGATGGGAGAACCTCAAAAGGTTCTGAGATTCTAAAAGGTTTTGATCAGCAAAAAGAGGTTTGGATGCTTATCCAAACCTTATCCGAACCTTTTATAACCTTTTTTATTTTATGGTGACTGTATGTGAAAAATCATTTTAAACAGCTTTTAATCAACATATCTTTAGAAAAAAGCAATTAATCTACTGTTCAGTAGTACTAAAGTGCATGAGTAATGAAAATGAGATGAGGAGTGAATAAGGTGACTGTGGATGTGTCTACTGGAGGTAGATGATGGTGATGACATGGTCCAAAGGCAGGCAAGTCCCAGATCTCTATTTTTTTTTAAACTAGTCTCCTGAGTTTGACTTTTTGCAGACGGGGACAATATGTTTGTAATGTATGTCACTAATTATGTTCATCAACAGCTCTCGGTATAGAACACAACAGGTAGGGCATCCTGCAGAACATGAACACGAACAGAAGCATCGTACTGGACCAAGGCTCATGAATGACATAGAAACATAGAAGTTGATGGCAGATAAGGACCGCAAGGCCCATCCAGTCTGCCCATTTCTTTTTCTACCTTATAAATGTGCCATCGGCCTTTGCTCTGTCAGTGACCTATCTATTCATAGTCATTTGTATTGCTCCCTTATGCCTATCCCATGCCTGTTTGAAGCCCTGCACTGTATTCATAGCCACCACTTCTTGTGGTAAGCCATTCCATGCATCTACCACCTTTCTGTGAAAAAGAATTTCCTCACATTCCCCTTAATCGGCCTCCCTCTAATCTCATGCTGTGTCCTCTTGTCCTGCTATTTTCTTATATTTAAACATGTTAGACTCTTTCACCTTGTTTATGCCCTTAAGGTGTTTAAATGTCTCGATCATATCACTCTCTCCCTCCTTTGCTCAAGGGTATACATATTGAGCTCCGTTAATCTGTCCTCATATGTCTTCTGATGCAGTCCCTGCACCATTTTGGTGCCCTTCTCTGGACTGCCTCAATTTGGTTAATGTCCTTGTGAAGGTGTGGCCTCCAATACTGCACGCAGTACTCCAGATGGGGCCTAACCAGTGTCTTGTACAGAGGGATTATTACCTCCCTCTTACGACTTGTGATAACCCTACTAATACACCCTAACACCCCCCTAGCCTTACCTACTGCTTTAGAGGTCTGCTTGGATGATTTTAGGTCATCAGTGATGATGATGCCCAGTCTCTTTCTTCCTTTGTGACTGCTAGCAACTCCCTCCCAGCCTATAAGTGGCTTCAGGGTTTCTCTTCCTATGTGCATGATTTTGCACTTCTTTGCATTAAATCCCAGTTGCCACTCTTCTGACCATTTTGCTAGTTTATCCAGATCTCTTCTCATTCTGCCCACCCCATCTGGATCATCTACTCTGTTGCAGATCTTGGTGTCATCTGCAAACAGACAAGCCTTACCCTCTAGTCCATCTGCGGAGGTCACTAATGAAGATGTTGAATAGGACTGGCCCCAGGACTGATCCTGAGGTACCCCACTTGTGACTTGCATCTCTTCTGACTGTATACCATTTACCACCACTCTCTGTTTTCTGCCAGTCAACCAGTTTGCCACCCAGTTGACCAACTTGACCACCCAGAGCCTACCTAGCTTATTTATCAATCTTCTATGTGGAACAGTGTCAAAAGCTTTGCTGAAGTCAAGGTAGGCGACATCAACTGCTCCCCTTGTCCACTACTCTGGTTACCCAGTCAAAGAAATCTATGAGATTAGTTTGACAGGACCTTCCTTTGTAAACCCATGCTGTCTTGGATCCTGTGCCCCTATGGATTCCAGGTGTTGCACTATCCTTTCCTTAAGGAGTGCCTCCATAATCTTGCCCACTACTGAGGTAAGACTGACCGGTCTGTAGTTCCCGCCTCCTCCCTGCTACCACTCTTGTGGAGTGGGATCACATGAGCCCTTCTCCAGTCTTCTGGGACCTCTCCTGTGCTCAGAGACTCACTAAACAATTCTGCTAATGGCTCTGCTAGTTCCTCCTTTAGCTCCTTTAGTACCCTGGGATGTATGCCATCAGGTCCCATTGCCTTATCCACCCTGAGCTTAGCAAGCTCTTGAGGACCCTTTTCTTTGTGAAGGGAGTGTGCTCACCTCCTCCCCCTGTGTCCATGATGCTGAGCTGTGGGCCTTGCCTCACCTTCTCTTCAGTAAATACTGAGCAAAAGTATCTGTTTAGGATAGATGCCTTTACAGGGTCCTCCTCCTCACATGTTCCCTTTCTCCATTAAGCTTAGCAATACCCCTCTGGACTTTCTCCTTTCACTAATGTATCTATAGAAAGTCTTGTCACCTTCTTTACTGTTTGTGCTAGTGTTTCCTCAGTTTGGGACTTTGCCTGCCTTACTGCCTTACCTGCTTCCTTAGGGCAGTTTGGTATGCCTCCTATCTTCATCCCGCTGTGTTCCTTATATTTTCTGAAGGCCAGCCTTTTGGCTCTGACCTTTTCTGCTACTGTATTTGAGAACCAAAGTGGTTTCCTTCTTCTTTGCACTTCCTTTTCTGTCCAACACAATGGGATGTTGCTTCAAGTATTGTATCCTTAATGCTTGCCCACTTTGCCTGTACCTTCTCACCTGTGTTTCTTTTTGCCAGGGCTAGCTTAACTCTGTTGGCCATCTTATCAAAGTCAGCTCCTCTGAAGTCCCATATTTTTGCCTTGGAATGGGATGATTTAGATGTAGTAGCCAAATTGAACCATACCATGTGATGGTCACTGGCCCTCAGGTGACCTTCTACCTGGAGATCTGTGATCCCTTCTTTGTTAGTCAGTACTAGATCTAGGATAGCCCTGTCTCTTGTGGGTTGCTGTACCAGTTGTTTGAGGCCCTCCCCCTGCAGGGAATCCACTATGAGTCTAGTTCTGGCAGATGATTCCTGCTGGTATTGACCAATCTGTATCTGGCATGTTGAAGTCTCCCATTATCAGAACCTCCCCTTTAGCTGTCATGTTTTGTATATCTTCTAACAGTAATGACGTGACATGACAATCGTGTGTCCTGATATGTGATGAAATCAAAGGTTAAAAAAGAAAAAAAAAAACAGGGTTGCACCAAAAAAAGTTGAAGTGGTGAGATTTATGATGGCTATGAATGTGATTCGTCATGACGTGATGTGGGTCATGTTGGCACTGGTAGTGCTTCTCAGAGCACCAGAAACTGGATGGAACTGAGCTTCCACAAATAGTTGCCATTGAAAAAAATTTGAAATACCTACAACTGTACTTCCCTGAACTGTCTGACTGAGAAACACACATGATACAAATAATGTTCGCTCCGAGATTATAGCTACTGGATTAAGTACAGACGGCTTGTGAGGACAAAGATTTGAGTCCATCTGCTAGTAGGGCATCATGCAGAACATGAACACTAACAGAAACATCGTACTGGACCAAGGCTCATGAATGACGTGACATGATAACCGAGTGTCCTGATTTGTGATGAGATTGAAGATTAAAAAAGAAAAAAAAAACAAACAGGGTTGCACTAAAAAAAGTTGAAGTGCTGTGATTTGTGATGGCCGTAAACGTGATTTATCACGATGTGATGTGGAGTCACGTTGGCACTGGCGTGCTTCTCAGAGCACCAGAAACCGGATGGAACTGAGCTTCCACAAATAGTTGCCATTGAAATAAATTTGAAATACCTACGGCTGTATTTACCTGAACTGTCTGACTGAGAAACACATATGCTACAATGTTCACTCCGAGATTATGGCTACTGGATTAAGTACAGCTGGCTTGTGAGGACAAAGATTGGAGTCCATCTGCTAATAGGGCATCATGCAGAACATGAACACTAACAGAAACATCGTACTGGACCAAGGCTCATGAGTGACATGATAACTGGGTGTCCTGATTCCTGATGAAACTGAAGATTAAAAAAACACAGGGTTGCACCAAAAAAAGTTGTTTCCTTCTGTAATCACGAAGTGTGGGACAGGTGCAGTAGGTGTATTTTTGTAGGATTTCTGTGTCAGTACAATCGGAGGTAAACTTTGTTGTGCAGCCTTTAGATATTTTCTTTGCAATGTCTCTTTTATGAGAACTGAACAAAACATAGTATGTGTTTAAAGAATGGATGCTTTCTTTGTAATGTCCTGAATGAGACAACAAAAACTCAAGAGTTGTAATGATGCATGTTTTCTCTCTCTGAAGAAGACAAAATTTAAGTGTTTTGTATCTCAGAGCTGATGTCACTGTCCCTGCTGGAAGGGTTTGCTACTGCTGTGGTATTTTACTAAAAATACCCAGAAATAGTTGGCATATGTGAAAATCATGACCGTGAATGTGAACGTGATCATGACCATGATGACCGTGAACATGATTTGTCGTGAGGATGAGGAATTGTGTAACAGTGGCAGTGCTTCCCTGAGCTTCAGATACCAAATGGAACTGAGCTTCTTCTAGACCGTGCTGACCGTGAGCATGATTCATTGTGAGGATGAGGAGTCGTGTTACAGTGGCAGCGCTTCCCAGAGCTTCAGATACTGGATGGAACTGAGCTTCTTCGTGACCGTTATGACTGTGAACGTGAACATGATTTGTCGTGACTCGTGAGGATGAGAAATTGTGTAACAGTGGCAGCACTTCCCTCAGCTTCAGATACTAGATGGAACTGAGCTCTTCACGACCGTGAGGACCATGAATGTGAACATGATTTGTCGTGAGGATAAGGAATTGTGTAACTGAGAGTATGTCGTGGAGATGAAAACACTGGATGGAACTGAACTTCTTCGTGACCTTGATGACTGTGACCATGAACGTGATTCATCGTGACGATGAGGAATTGTGTAACAGTGGCAGCGCTTCCCGGAGCTTCAGATACTGGATGGCACAGTGCTTCCAGAAAAAGTTGCCAAATGTGAAATTCATGACTATGTTGACCTTGAACGCAATTTTATTTTTTTTATTTTTTCCATGTGGTGTGATGGAATGCTCTGCCCACTGAGCCAAAGCTTATACCTCACTGAGCGAGCACAGGGAGGAAGATGACAGAGCACTGGCTTCTTGGGAGTGGGTCACCCAGACAGTATGGAAAAAGTGGCACTGGTGCACTGATGACTCTCTGGCAGATTTTATTTCACATGCAGAATTTATTTCACACACCACCTACACTAAGAGCGATGCTACAGGCACTGCTGCTGGTATACCCACAGAGATTCTGGGAGACTCTGCCTGGCCTAACCGTCCCTGACACAGTACTTTTTCCCCTTCGAGGAAGTTTTTTGTTTATTTATTATTCCACGAGATGTGACGGAATGCCCTGCCCACTGAGCCAAAGCTTATACCCCACTGAGCGAGCACAGGGAGGAAGATGACAGATGACTGACTTCTTGGGGAAGGGGGAGTCACATAGACAGTATGCAGGAAGTGGCACTGGTGCACTGACGACCATCTGGCAGATTTTATTTCACACACAGAATTTATTTCACACACTATGTATGCTAAGGGCGATGCTGTAGGCACTTCTGCTAATATACCCACAGAGATTTTAGGGAACCCTGCCTGGCCTAACCCTCTCTGTCACAGTACTTTCCCTTCAAGGATTTTATTTTTTTATTTGTTCCATATGATGTGACAAAATGCCCTGCCCACTGACCCAAAGCTTATACCCCACCGAGCAAGCATAGGGAGGAAGATGACAGCTCACTGGCTTCTTGGGGGGGGGGGTCACACAGACAGTATGTAAGAAGTGGCAATGGTGCACTGACAACTGGCTGGCAGATTTTATTTCACACACACAAAATGTATTTGACACACCACCTAGGCTACAGGCCGATGCTACAAGCACTGCTGCTACCAACAGAGAATCAGGGACCCTGCCTGACCTAACCCTCTCTTGATACAGTACTTTCCCTTCAAGGATTTTATTTTATTATTTTATTTATTTCACATGATGTGATGGAATGCCCCGCCCACTGAGCCAAAGCTTGTATCCCACCAAGTGAGCACAGGGAGGGAGATGACAGATCACTGGCTTCTTTGGGGGGGAGGGGGTGTCACATATACAGTATGCAATCGGGGACCCTGTCTGGCCTAACCCTTTCTGACACTGTACTTTCCCTTCAAGGATTTTTATTTTTATATTTTTCACATGATGTGACAGAATGCACACGGAACCAGAGATTGCATAATTAATAATAATAATAAATCCCCACTGAAGTGACTGAGCAGTGAGCACAAGCAGGAGAATCGAGAGCCGACTTTTTGGTGGGCAATTGGGCAAACAGCAAGATGGCTTACTGGGAGTGTCGTGGTATGAGTGGTATAGTTCACCCCCTCTGCTGCTCCAAAAAAACCCCAGCAGTTTGGCTCTGGCACTTCAGTCTTTTCTTTTCTTGTTTTTCTTGACTCACTCACATGCCCCCAGTCCCCAAGTTCCTACTCTTCTCCCCGAGTCTTCTCTCCCAACTCCCCAATCCCCAACTCCCACACCTGACCCAGTCCTTGGCTCTGACTAATCCCCTCCTGATCCCGAGTCCCCGACTCCCCACCCCCAAGTTTTCATTTAGTTCTTTTTTCTTTTTAAATAAATATAAAAAAAAATTCTCATTTTTGTTTGAGTCCATGAGTCGACTTCTTTCTTGCCCAATGGGCAAACACAAGCAGCATACACAAGCACAAAATCACAGAGCAGCCTATAGAAGCTGCTGCTCCTTCTTTGTCCTGTGTTCCTCCGCATAGCTCCTAAGGTGGACCATGTGGGTTGCTAGAACAAACCCAATCAGGTGCCACCTTAGGAAGTTGTACAGCTTGGCCATCCAATGAGGAACTAGAATCTTGTCTTTGGTCCCTCCTGTGGGTTCCTCTTGCTCTGGCACTTCTCACACTGCATTTCCCATGATACTGCGACCATCTGGACCAATCCAAATAGCCAAAAATGTTCAGAAGCTGTTAGTTTACAAAAACTTTGGCATGTTCAGGTCGGTTCGTATTTTTGACAAACTGGTTCGCCCATCCCTAGTTCAGAGCCCTTCTCTTTGGATTTTCCTCAGTGCTGCAGATCTTTACAAAGTGCTTTGTAGTTCTCACTATGAACTTGAGACAACTGGGACTCCCAAGTCTTCCTGTACTTTGATGATTGTCTAATCTCAAGCCCAGAAACAGGCAGTAGCCACTCCCTCACAGTTCTTAACCTCCATGGGAGTCTTGCTGAACTTCAAAAACTGTCAGCCCATGCTCTCCCAGGAACTGTTGTTCATAGGAGATGTTCTGCACATGTCCTGGGACCGGTCTTTTCTTCCAGAAAGCAGACTACAAGCAATCCTGCCAAGGGCATGCTACATCATGGATCGCAGAACTGTGCAAGCCCACTCCATGGAATGCATGCTGGGTCTGATAGCATCCTCAGTGTTCTCAGCATCCCTGGCATACCTACACATGAGGACAACCCAGTGGATGCTCAGTTGAGAATGGTCACAAGCATCACACCTTCGGAGTTGCACCATTTAGGTGACCAGTCCTCCGGTAAGGTCCCTCATATGGTGTGGTCAGTGGAGGAATACCTTCTCCAGGGCTTCCCCTTCTCCCAACTAGAGCCAGAGGTGACTCTCACCACCGGTGCCTCTCTGTTGGGGTAAGGAGTGCACTGTCAGGGCCTCCAGTCACAAGGTGTTTAGGACTTGTCAGAGACTGAACACCTTAGTGGACTTAGACACAAAACAATCCTCCTTCAGACAGACAACAGGTCTGTCATGTACTATATCAACAAATAAAGAGGATACACCCTTACCCTCTCTGTAGGGAGGCAGTTAGAGTGTGGGAATGTGCCTTCTGCTCCAAGCAATCTACTAAGGAATCCAGAACACTGTGGCAGACAAGCTCAGTCAAACAGATACCAATTTTCACAAGTGGTCACCAGCCCCAGGCATCGTGAGATCTCTATTTGATGAGTGTAGCACCCCAGGTGTGGATCCCTTTTTTGCCCCACTCAATGCCAAACTGCCTCAATTCTGCTCCAGAAATCCAGGGCATGGCATTTTCTGTCAAGATCCATTCTGACTACAATGGCAAAATGGCAAAGCATGCCTTCCCTTCAGTTCCTCTCCTTAGGGGCTCTGCATCAAAGATGGGCTGGATTCACGCATACCTGTCTTACATAGCTCTGCACCACCAAACAAAGGCTGATCCTCACAAGTAGTCACTAGCTCCAGATGTCATGAAATCACTATTTGATGAGTGGGGTACCCCAGATGTGGACCTCTTTGCATCCCCTTTCAACAACAGACTACTGCGTTTCAGCTCCAGAAATCCAGGACATGGCATTTTCTGTCAAGGTGTATTTAGACTGCAGTTGCAAAATCTATTTCTGTATGCATTCCCACCAGTCCCTCTATTGCAGAGGGTATTACTCAAATTGAAGCTCTGGGCGTCTAGAAACTGTGTGGTGAGTTTTGGGACTTTTATTGAAGATAAAAAACACTTTTATTGTGATTTTCATACCCCTGATTCATGAGGTGAAAACAAAATTTCCTCTTGAGTTAGGGGTGTGTAAGACCTGGGCTAGCCTTGGAGCCTGCAGCCGCAACTAGAGAGGGCCAACTGACTAAGCAACAATGCCATCAACCCCCCCCCGATGATGAGAATCATTGCAATGTTCTGTGAAGTGTAAAAGATGTTTATATGAAGACTAGGGGTTGCCAGGCCCCCAGAAGCTCTGAAATCCAGTTGCTCTGTGGTGATTTTCGGAACTTTTATTTAAGATAAAGCACGGATGATTCTTTTGTTTCTTTCCTACCCCTAATTGCTGAGTAATTGTTTTCCCCTGGAGTTAGGGCTGTGGGGCACTGTGGCTGTGCTTAGAACCTGCAGCTGCAGCTGCAACTTGGGGGGGGGGGACAACTGTCTAAGAATCAATGCCAGGCATCATGCCTGGCATTGTTGCTTAGACAGTTGAGGCATTGACCATCACCCACCACAAGCATTCCACCCATTCCATCATGATCATCATTTATTTATTTATTTAATTCATATATCGGATTTACAACCTTTGAGTCAAAGACTCATTTACAAAGGCACCTCATCGCAGGGAGGGGAACAACAATTAGTGAGCCAAGACAGGGTGGAACAATACAGGTGAGATACATACAGCATACATAGCAGAAAATTTCAGTAAAATAAACATAGGCAGTTTACCGAAGCACATAACAGTAATTCGTTGGTGGGTCCTAGCAGGTCATGCAGGCAATAGCCAGTGGAAAATAACCTGGGGTAGGCTATCGAAGCGAACTGTTGGACCTGTATCAGTTTGGGGGCACACAGCAGGCCCTTCAGTAGGCACATACATTTCCGAGTGCTAAGTAGGTGCTTGCGTAGGGCAGTTTTGAACTGACCAATTTTAGGGGTGTTGAGATGTGCATGGGGAGGGAGTTATACCAGGATGGTGCTCTGTGATAAAAGGATCTTTGGGCAAGTGAGGTCCTGGCTCTAGTTACCTGGAAGGTGGCTTTGTTGGCTGTACGGGTGGCGACTAAGTGAGAAGCACGCTGAAGCTGTGCAGTGACACCTGGGGGATACAGCCCAAGAAGAGTCTTTTTTGCCAGTATACTGGTGTGATATTGCAGGCATTCTTCCGGATTGAGTATGTTCATGGTGGAATAGAGTCGGCATGTGTGGGTTCTGCTTGGGGCACCGGTCAGGAGCCTGCAGGCTTTGTTGATGGAGGCCTGGATTTTGGTGAGGGCAGTGGCGTCAGCGGCTGCATAGATGGGGAGGCCATAGTCAACTAATGACAGGATGGAAGAAGTGATAGCCAGCCATAGGGCGAAGTCAGGGAGGCAGTCTTTGTGGTGATAGAGGAGTCCAATCCAGGTGTTCATGGCAGAGGATAAAGCACTGACATGGGCATGGAAGGAGAAAGCTGAATCAAAGGTGATGCCCAGATATTTGTATGTTGATACCTGCTCAAGGGGGGTGGAGGGTGTTGGGAAGGATGGAGGGAGCATTTTGGAGTTACTTTGGTGGTGTGCAAAGATCATTGACTTTGTTTTCTTGAGGTTCAGGACCAGGCGATGGTCGAGGAACCATTTTCAACAGCTGAAGGAGGATTACAAGTTGCTCTGGAGAGTGACCGGGTCGGGTGTGAGGTGAGTAGGACTGCATCATCTGCATATAATAGTAGCTTTCCTGAGCTAGAGCTGGGAAGGGTGTTCAAGAAGAGACTGAACAATGTGGGTCCCAGAATGGAGCCTTGTGGGACTCCAGAACGTACAGACAGTGCCGAGGATAGTCTACCATTTAACTTGACACGTTGGGATCTACCACAGAGGTAGCTGGAGAACCAGACTAAAGGGCCGGATGATAGTCCCATTTTACAGAGGGTGTCTAGCATTAATGGGTGGTTCACAGTGTCAAAGGCCTTGGACAGGTCAATGAACACTGCCTCAGCCATCTCCCTGGTATCTAATGTGGAGTGTATATGGTGGGAGAACTCCAGTAGAGCTGTGGTGGTGCTGTGACCTGGGCGGAAGCCATGCTGTTCAGGGCACAGAATGTTGTGGCTGGATAGATAAGCTACAAGTTGCATGGATACTACTTTTTCCAGTGCTTTGGAGTGGGGGGGGGAGGATGGAGATAGGTCTGTAGTTGTTTGGTACAGTGCGGTCTCCATTTTTATGTATAGGGGTGATTTCAGCCTGTTTCCATGCCCTCGGGAATTGGCCAAAGCACAGGGATCAATTAAGGAGGTCCGTGAGGGGGACTAGCATGACATCCAGTGTTAGGTGGAGTATCCAGGAGTCGAGGGGGTCACCGCTCGGGTTGTGGGAGGAGAGAGCGTTTTGGAGGATTGGCTTCGCATCCTGTGGAGAGATAGTCCTAAAGAGAAGAGGGGGTGAGCGATAGCTGGGTTGTTGCTTACCGAGATGGGGTCAAAGAAGTGGGCTGGGAGAATTGAGCTTAGATCAGAGAAAGTTTTGTTAAGGCAGTTGGCTATACGGGAAGGGTTCCCGTTAATAGCGCCATTTATGACCATCTGAGAGGGAGGAGAGTTAGCAGGTTGTCCCATTTAACTCCTTCACATTATAACAGAAGGTGCGGGCATTGCCCCAGGAGGAGGTCAAGGTGGATTGGTAGTGGTTGGCTTTGGCTTTTCTTATGGCCCAGATGCACTGGTTACGAGCTGCGTTATAAGCTTGCCTGTTTGCTAGTTTGCCAGTCTCGACAACAATGTGCCATAGGTTATCACGCTGCTTCAGTTGTTGGATCGTGGGGGAATATCCAGGCAGCTGAGTGTCTCTTAGTACGGATGTAGGTGACAGGGGCGAAAACATCACAGGCCTTGCAGAAGGCATTGGTGAGGAAAGCAAGGGCGACGTCTATATCCGTTGCGAGGGAGATTGGGGACCAATCAAGCTGGGCAAGGTGCCGCTTAAGTTTGCGTAGACCTCCAGGGTGAAAACGGCGACGGGGGGGTGGGTGGCGTGGCATGCAGTTTTGAGCGTGGGGGAGGACCAGGGGCCAAGAATTGGCAAATGGTCACTGAGGGAGTTGGCTAGTACATTAACATCCTTTACTTTGTGAGGGCGGTTAGAGAGCACAATGTCTAGTAGCGTGCTAGTCCCACTTGATTGGTTAAATCTGGTGGGTTGAGTCACTAGTTGGGATAGGTCAAGGGCTGTGAAGTTAGCTTTAATTTGTGTTGAGGTAGCGCCGAGCCAGTTGATGTTGAGATCTCCTACTATGAGCTGTTCAGCCTTGTGTGGCAGGGTAGTGAGATAGTTGGTGAGGGAGCGGATAGCTTGGCTTTGTTCTCATGGGGGTACATATGCCGTAGTGAGGTAAAGAGGGCCACGGCCTGGGTCAGGGGTAATTTTTAAGGTGATGGCTTGAGCCCCGTGGTCGAGTTTCCGGGTGTGCAGGGCTTGACCCAGAAGGGAGTTAGTTAGGTAGACTGCACATCCCCCCCCCCACACTTACCCACATGATCTTCTCTGAAGAGGGTGAAGCCAGGGAGGGAGACCGTCGAGTCTGGGGTCAACGGTGAGAGCCAAGTTTCCACTATGGCAAGGATGTCGGGCTTATGTTGGGAGACCCAGCAATGGAGTGCAGCAGTCTTTTTTTGGTAGACTGCAGATATTCATGTAGGCAATGCGGAGGCTATGCCCTATGGGGGGCGATGTACCGGGTCCTGGGCCTGGGTTGGGGTGGACATTCCCAGAGAACAGGAGGAGTAGGATGGTAAGCCGGAGTAAGGGACTGCGGCGGTAGCGGTAGTGATGTCTGGGCAGTTGGGAAGATTTGCGGGGGACAGAGCAGGGGATGGGTAGGGTGTTAAGGGTGGGTAGGGCTAGCACAGAGGAATACCACCTGCTACTGTGGGCTGTGGTGGGTATGGGTACCGAGGGGGGGTGAGACGGGGCGGTTAGGTGATCCAGTGTGTGCGGGGTGTTGATGGAGAATGGAGGGTAGATGGAGGGGTTAGAGGGAGTGGGGGAGATGAGAAGCTAGCATAAGTACATATATCGGGGTGTCAGGGAGATTTTGGACCGTGTTTTTTTGTAAAAGGGTTGGGATGATAAGGAGCAGCATGAGTAATCCAAGACCTAAAAGAGTCATTTTGTTATATTGCTGTTTGAGAGATATGTCAGGGGAGGGCTTAGGCAAGCAGGATCCCCCTAGTGTTCAGCCGGTATAACCTGCAGATGGGAAAGTGGGATGATTGGTTCTACAGCCTCATGTGATACTACCTATAAAGAGGAGAGCCGACCAAGGGTGGTGGTGGGGGTGGTGGGGAGCTGGCACACAGTGCTGGTGGGGTTTAAACTCAGCGCCTCCAGCTGTCCTGTTTTGCCTTCCTCTGCGCGTACCTGTGGTCCGGGGGGGGGTGCGGCAAGTGAGCTGATTCCTGGGCTTGGGCTTCTGGTGCTGGGGAGGACGGGCTGCTTCCTCCAGCCCTCGCGACCCACGGCAAAGATCTAGGGAGAGAGGAAAGGTTTTAAATACCCTGCTGAGGAGGCGGGTCAGGTAGGACAAAGGACAGATTAATACTAGCAGCAGTCATGATTTCGGAATTTACAAATGCATTGGCTACACAATTCAAGTCAGCTTTTAACACAGTGATCGATTTAAGCAGCAGTCTATCTGAGCAATTACACTAGCTTTTTGTTTTAGCTGTTAGCGTTTTGCAAATGTCCATAGTAGTGCAGCGAGCTGATTGTAAATTTAGGCGCAAATTTAAACTCAGTGCCTCAACTGTCCTGTTTGCCTTCCTCTGCGCATCACCTGTGGTCCGGGGTGCGGCAAGCCAGCGATTCCTGGGCTTGGGCTTCTGGTGCTGGGGTGGCGGGCTGCTTCCTCTGGCCCTCGTGACCCACGGCAAAGATCTGTGGTCCGGGTGTGTGTGGCAAGCAAGCGATTCCTGGGCTTAGGGTTCTGGTGCTGGGAGGGTGGGCTGCTTCCTCTGTGACCTCGCGACCCACGGCAAGATCTGTGGTCCGGGGGTAGCAAGGCGATTCCTGGGCTTGGGCTTCTGGTGCTGGGGAGGGCGGGCTGTTTCCTCCAGCCCTCGTGACCCACGCAAAGATCTGTGGTTGGGGGGGTGTGGAAAGCGAGTCGATTCATGGGCTTGGGCTTCTGGTGCTGGGGAGGGTGGGCTGCTTCCTCCGGCCCTCGCGACCCACGGCAAAGATCTGTGGTCCGGAGAGGGGTGCGGCAAGTGAGCCGATTTCTGGGCTTGGGCTTCTGGTGCTGGGGAGGGCGGGCTGCTTCCTCTGGCCCTTGCGACCCACGGCAAAGATCTGTGGTCCGGGGTGTGTGTGGCAAGCGAGCAGATTCCTGGGCTTGGGCTTCTGGTGCTGGGGAGGGCAGGCTGCTACCTCTGGCCCTCGCGACCCACGGCAAAGATCTGTGGTCCGGGGGGAGTGTAGCAAGTGAGCCGATTCCTGGGCTTGGGCTTCTGGTGCTGGGGAGGGCGGGCTGCTTCCTCTGGCCCTCGTGACCCACGGCAAAGATCTGTGGTCCAGGGGGGTGCGGCAAGCGAGTCGATTTGTGAGCTTGGGCTTCTGGTGCTGGGGAGGGTGGGCTGCTTCCTCCGGCCCTCGCGACCCACGGCAAAGATCTGTGGTCGAGGGGTGCAGCAAACAAGCGATTCCTGGGCTTGGGCTTCTGGTGCTGGGGAGGGGCGGGTTGCTTTCTCCGGCCCTCGCGACCATGGCAAGATCTGTGGTCTGGAGGTGCGGCAAGCAAGCTGATTCCTGGGCTTGGGCTTCTGGTGCTGGAGAGGCGGGCTGCTTCCTCTGGCCTTCGCAACCCACGGCAAAGATCTGTGGTCCGGGGGGGGTGCGGCAAGCGAGCCGATTCCTGGGCTTGGGCTTCTGGTGCTGGGGAGGGTGGGCTGCTTCCTCCAGCCCTCGCGACCCACGGCAAAGATCTGTGGTCTGGGGGTGCGGCAAGCGAGCCGATTCCTGGGCTTGGGCTTCTGGTGCTGGGGAGGGCGGGCTGCTTCCTCTGGCCCTCGTGACCCATGGCAAAGATCTGTGGTCCGGGGGGGTGCGGCAAGCAAGCCGATTCCTGGGCTTGGGCTTCTGGTGCTGGGGAGGGTGGGCTGCTTCCTCTGGCCCTCGCGACCCACGGCAAAGATCTGTGGTCCGGGGGGGCAAGCGAGCCGATTCCTGGGCTTGGGCTTCTGGTGCTGGGGAGGGCGGGCTGCTTCCTCCGGCCCTCGTGACCCACGGCAAAGATCTGTGGTTGGGGGGGTGCGGCAAGCGAGTCGATTCATGGGCTTGGGCTTCTGGTGCTGGGGAGGGTGGGCTGCTTCCTCCGGCCCTCGCGACCCACGGCAAAGATCTGTGGTCCGGGGGGGGTGCAGCAAGCGAGCCGATTCCTGGGCTTGGGCTTCTGGTGCTGGGGAGGGCGGGCTGCTTCCTCTGGCCCTCGCGACCCACGGCAAATATCTGTGGTCTGGGGAGGTGCGGCAAGTGAGCTGATTCCTGGGCTTGGGCTTCTGGTGCTGGAGAGGGTGGGCTGCTTCCTCCGGCCCTCGCGACCCACGGAAAAGATCTGTGGTCCGGGGGGGTGCGGCAAGCGAGCCGATTCCTGGGCTTGGGCTTCTGGTGCTGGGGAGGGCGGGCTGCTTCCTCCGGCCCTCGCGACCCACGGCAAAGATCTGTGGTCCGGGGGGGTGCGGCAAGCGAGCCGATTCCTGGGCTTGGGCTTCTGGTGCTGGGGAGGGCGGGCTGCTTCCTCTAGCCCTCGCGACCCACGGCAAAGATCTGTGGTCTGGAGAGGGGTGCGGCAAGTGAGCCGATTCCTGGGCTTGGGCTTCTGGTGCTGGGGAGGGTGGGCTGCTTCCTCTGGCCCTTGCGACCCACGGCAAAGATCTGTGGTCCGGGGGGGTACGGCAAGTGAGTTGATTCCCGGGCTTGGGCTTCTGGTGCTGAGGAGGGCGGGCTGCTTCCTCTGGCCCTTGCAACCCACGGCAAAGATCTGTGGTCCGGGGTGTGTGTGGCAAGCGAGCCGATTCCTGGGCTTGGGCTTCTGGTGCTGGGGAGGGCAGGCTGCTCCTCTGGCCCTCGCGACCCACGGCAAACATCTGTGGTCCGGGGGTGTGCAAGTGAGCCGATTCCTGGGCTTGGGCTTCTGGTGCTGGGGAGGGCGGGCTGCTTCCTCTGGCCCTCGTGACCCACGGCAAAGATCTGTGGTCGGGGGTGCGGCAAGCGAGTCGATTTGTGGGCTTGGGCTTCTGGTGCTGGGGAGGGTGGGCTGCTTCCTCCGGCCCTCGCGACCCACGGCAAAGATCTGTGGTCCGGGGGGGTGCAGCAAACAAGCCGATTCCTGGGCTTGGGCTTCTGGTGCTGGGAGGCGGGTTGCTTTCTCCGGCCCTCGCGACCCATGGCAAAGATCTGTGGTCTGGGGGTGCGGCAAGCAAGCTGATTCCTGGGCTTGGCTTCTGGTGCTGGAGAGGCGGGCTGCTTCCTCTGGCCTCGCAACCCACGGCAAGATCTGTGGTCCGGGGGAGGCAAGCGAGCCGATTCCTGGGCTTGGGCTTCTGGTGCTGGGGAGGGTGGGCTGCTTCCTCCAGCCCTCGCGACCCACGGCAAAGATCTGTGGTCTGGGGGGGTGCGGCAAGCGAGCCGATTCCTGGGCTTGGGCTTCTGGTGCTGGGGAGGGCGGGCTGCTTCCTCTGGCCCTCGTGACCCAGGCAAAGATCTGTGGTCCGGGAGGGTGGCAAGCAAGCCGATTCCTGGGCTTGGGCTTCTGGTGCTGGGAGGTGGGCTGCTTCCTCCGCCCTCGCGACCCACGGCAAAGATCTGTGGTCCGGGGTGCAACAAGCCGATTCCTGGGCTTGGGCTTCTGGTGCTGGGGAGGGCCGGTTGCTTTCTCCGGCCCTCGCGACCCATGGCAAAGATCTGTGGTCTGGGGGGGGTGCGGCAAGCAAGCTGATTCCTGGGCTTGGGATTCTGGTGCTGGGGAGGACGGGCTGCTTCCTCCAGCCCTCGCGACCCACGGCAAAGATCTAGGGAGAGAGGAAAGGTTTTAAATACCCTGCTGAGGAGGCGGGTCAGGTAGGACAAAGGACAGATTAATACTAGCAGCAGTCGTGATTTCGGAATTTACAAATGCATTGGCTACACAATTCAAGTCAGCTTTTAACACAGTGATCGATTTAAGCAGCAGTCTATCTGAGCAATTACACTAACTTTTTGTTTTAGCTGTTAGCGTTTTGCAAATGTCCATAGTAGTGCAGCGAGCTGATTGTAAATTTAGGCGCCAAATTTAAACTCAGTGCCTCCAACTGTCCTGTTTTGCCTTCCTCTGCGCGTACCTGTAGTCCGGGGGGGGGTGCGGCAAGCGAGCCGATTCCTGGGCTTGGGCTTCTGGTGCTGGGGTGGGCGGGCTGCTTCCTCTGGCCCTCGTGACCCACGGCAAAGATCTGTGGTCCGGGGTGTGTGTGGCAAGCAAGCCGATTCCTGGGCTTGGGCTTCTGGTGCTGGGGAGGGTGGGCTGCTTCCTCTGGCCCTCGCGACCCACGGCAAAGATCTGTGGTCGGGGGATAGCAAGGAGCGATTCCTGGGCTTGGGCTTCTGGTGCTGGGGAGGGCGGGCTGTTTCCTCCGGCCCTCGTGACCCACGGCAAAGATCTGTGGTTGGGGGGGTGTGGCAAGCGAGTCGATTCATGGGCTTGGGCTTCTGGTGCTGGGGAGGGTGGGCTGCTTCCTCCGGCCCTCGCGACCCACGGCAAAGATCTGTGGTCCGGGGGGGGTGCAGCAAGCGAGCCGATTCCTGGGCTTGGGCTTCTGGTGCTGGGGAGGGCGGGCTGCTTCCTCTGGCCCTCGTGACCCACGGCAAATATCTGTGGTCTGGGGAGGTGCGGCAAGCGAGCCGATTCCTGGGCTTGGGCTTCTGGTGCTGGGGAGGGCGGGCTGCTTCCTCTAGCCCTCGTGACCCACGGCAAAGATCTGTGGTCTGGAGAGGGGTGCGGCAAGTGAGCCGATTTCTGGGCTTGGGCTTCTGGTGCTGGGGAGGGTGGGCTGCTTCCTCTGGCCCTTGGGACCCACGGCAAAGATCTGTGGTCCGGGGGGGTGCGGCAAGTGAGTCGATTCCCGGGCTTGGGCTTCTGGTGCTGAGGAGGGCGGGCTGCTTCCTCTGGCCCTTGCGACCCACGGCAAAGATCTGTGGTCTGGGGTGTGTGTGGCAAGCGAGCCGATTCCTGGGCTTGGGCTTCTGGTGCTGGGGAGGGCAGGCTGCTACCTCTGGCCCTCGCGACCCACGGCAAACATCTGTGGTCGGGGGTGTAGCAAGTGAGCTGATTCCTGGGCTTGGGCTTCTGGTGCTGGGGAGGGCGGGCTGCTTCCTCTGGCCCTCGTGACCCACGGCAAAGATCTGTGGTCCACGGGGGTGCGGCAAGCGAGTCGATTTGTGGGCTTGGGCTTCTGGTGCTGGGGAGGGTGGGCTGCTTCCTCCGGCCCTCGCGACCCACAGCAAAGATCTGTGGTCCGGGGGGGTGCAGCAAACAAGCCGATTCCTGGGCTTGGGCTTCTGGTGCTGGGGAGGGCGGGTTGCTTTCTCCGGCCCTCGCGACCCATGGCAAGATCTGTGGTCTGGGAAGTGCGGCAAGCAAGCTGATTCCTGGGCTTGGGCTTCTGGTGCTGGGAGAGGCGGGCTGCTTCCTCTGGCCCTCGCAACCCGGAAAGATCTGTGGTCCGGGGGTGCGGCAAGCGAGCCGATTCCTGGGCTTGGGTTTCTGATGCTGGGAGGTGGGCTACTTCCTCCAGCCCTCGCGACCCACGGCAAAGATCTGTGGTCTGGGGATCGGCAAGTGAGCCGATTCCTGGGCTTGGGCTTCTGGTGCTGGGGAGGGCGGGCTGCTTCCTCTGGCCCTCGTGACCCATGGCAAGATCTGTGGTCCGGGAGGGGTGCGGCAAGCAAGCCGATTCCTGGGCTTGGGCTTCTGGTGCTGGGGAGGGTGGGCTGCTTCCTCTGGCCCTCGCGACCCACGGCAAAGATCTGTGGTCGGGGGTAGCAAGCGAGCGATTCCTGGGCTTGGGCTTCTGGTGCTGGGGAGCGGGCTGCTTCCTCCGGCCCTCGTGACCCACGGCAAAGATCTGTGGTTGGGGTGCGAGCAGAGTCGATTCATGGGCTTGGGCTTCTGGTGCTGGGGAGGTGGGCTGCTTCCTCCGCCCTCGCGACCCGGCAAAGATCTGTGGTCGGGGGTGCAAGTGAGCCGATTCCTGGGCTTGGGCTTCTGGTGCTGGGGAGGCGGGCTGCTTCCTCTGGCCTCGCGACCCACGGCAAAGATCTGTGGTCTGGGGTGCGGCAAGTGAGCTGATTCCTGGGCTTGGGCTTCTGGTGCTGGAGAGGGTGGCTGCTTCCTCCGGCCCGCGACCCACGGAAAAGATCTGTGGTCGGGGGTGCGGCAAGCGAGCGATTCCTGGGCTTGAGGCTTCTGGTGCTGGGGAGGCGGGCTGCTTCCTCCGGCCCTCGCGACCCACGGCAAAGATCTGTGGTCGAGGTGCGGCAAGCGAGCCGATTCCTGGGCTTGGGCTTCTGGTGCTGGGGAGGGCGGGCTGCTTCCTCTAGCCCTCGCGACCCACGGCAAAGATCTGTGGTCTGGAGAGGGGTGCGGCAAGTGAGCCGATTCCTGGGCTTGGGCTTCTGGTGCTGGGGAGGGTGGGCTGCTTCCTCTGGCCCTTGCGACACCACGGCAAAGATCTGTGGTCCGGGGGGGTGCGGCAAGTGAGTTGATTCCCGGGCTTGGGCTTTGGTGCTGAGGAGGCGGCTGCTTCCTCTGGCCCTCGCGACCCACGGCAAAGATCTGTGGTCCGGGGTGTGTGTGGCAAGCGAGCCGATTCCTGGGCTTGGGCTTCTGGTGCTGGGGAGGGCAGGCTGCTACCTCTGGCCCTCGCGACCCACGGCAATGATCTGTGGTCCGGGGGGGTGTAGAAAGTGAGCCGATTCCTGGGCTTGGGCTTCTGGTGCTGGGGAGGGCGGGCTGCTTCCTCTGGCCCTCGTGACCCACGGCAAAGATCTGTGGTCCAGGGGGGTGCGGCAAGCGAGTCAATTTGTGGGCTTGGGCTTCTGGTGCTGGGGAGGGTGGGCTGCTTCCTCCGGCCCTCGCGACCCACGGCAAAGATCTGTGGTCCGGGGGGGTGCAGCAAACAAGCCAATTCCTGGGCTTGGGCTTCTGGTGCTGGGGAGGGCGGGTTGCTTTCTCCGGCCCTCGCGACCCATGGCAAAGATCTGTGGTCTGTGGGGTGCGGCAAGCAAGCTGATTCCTGGGCTTGGGCTTCTGGTGCTGGAGAGGGCGGGCTGCTTCCTCTGGCCGTCGCAACCCACGGCAAAGATCTGTGGTCCGGGGGTGCGGCAAGCGAGCCGATTCCTGGGCTTGGGCTTCTGGTGCTGGGGAGGGCGGGCTGCTTCCTCTGGCCCTCACGACCCACGGCAAAGATCTGTGGTCCGGGGCGGGTGGCAAGCGAGCCGATTCCTGGGCTTGGGCTTCTGGTGCTGGGGAGGGTGGGCTGCTTCCTCCGGCCCTCGCGACCCAGCAAGATCTGTGGTCTGGGGGTGTGGCAGGCGATTCCTGGGCTTGGGCTTCTGGTGCTGGGGAGGGTGGGCTGCTTCCTCCGGCCCTCGCGACCACCGCAAAGATCTGTGGTCCGAGGGGTAGGAGCCGATTCCTGGGCTTGGGCTTCTGGTGCTGGGGAGGGTGGGCTGCTTCCTCCGGCCCTCGCGACCACGGCAAAGATCTGTGGTCGGGGGTGGCAGGCCGATTCCTGGGCTTGGGCTTCTGGTGCTGGGGAGGGCAGGCTGCTTCCTCCGGCCCTCGTGACCCACGGCAAAGATCTGTGGTCCGGGGGGGTGCGGCAAGCAAGCCGATTCCTGGGCTTGGGCTTCTAGTGCTGGGGAGGGTGGGCTGCTTCCTCCGGCCCTCATGACCCACGGCAAAGATCTGTGGTCCGTGGGGGGGTGGCAAGCGAGCCGATTCCTGGGCTTGGGCTTCTGGTGCTGGGGAGGGTGGGCTGCTTCCTCCGGCCCTCGCGACCCACGGCAAAGATCTGTGGTCCGGGGGGTGTGGCAAGCGAGCCGATTCCTGGGCTTGGGTTTCTGGTGCTGGGGAGGGCAGGCTGCTTCCTCCGGCCCTCGCGACCCACGGCAAAGATCTGTGGTCCGGGGGGGTGCGGCAAGCAAGCCGATTCCTGGGCTTGGGCTTCTGGTGATGGGGAGGGTGGGCTGCTTCCTCCGGCCCTCATGACCCACGGCAAAGATCTGTGGTCCGGGGAAGGGTGCGGCAAGTGAGCTGATTCCTGGGCTTGGGCTTCTGGTGCTGGGGAGGGTGGGCTGCTTCCTCTGGCCCTCACGATCCACGGCAAAGATCTGTGGTCCGGGAAGGGGTACGGCAAGCGAGCCGATTCCTGGGCTTGGGCTTCTGGTGCTGGGGAGGGCGGGCTGCTACCTCCGGCCCTCGTGACCCATGGCAAAAAAAAATTTTCAATTATAAATATACAATTTCCTGTGTGAATCTTAGTTTTTTTTATAAAGGCAGTGGGTTTGGGGGCCACTAGACCCCTGCCAGAAGCTTTGGGGGTCTAGATGCTTTCTGGTGATTTTTTGGGGCTTTTACTGAAGAGTAAACACACCTTTGTTGTTTTGTCTTTCCTACCCCTGAGTCTTGGAGTGGGGACAAAATTATTTGTTCCCCCAGGACAGTGGGAGACTATGGCAGTCAGAGTGCTCCATACCCGTGACTCAAGTGTGAAAAAATTGTATCACAGGATTCAGGAGTAAGAAAGACGTAACAAAAGTGTGTTTAATCTTCAGTGAAACCACCAAAACATACCACAGAGCATGTACACGCCCAGAAGTTCTGTGGGCCCAGCTGACCCCCAACCCCAGACCTCCCAGCCTTTATAAAGATGTTTCAGTTTCAGACATGACATTGTATTAATGCTGCTCATTTTGGTGGGTTGCTGGGTTATGGGTATGTGGTTACTGGAACTGCTGGTTAGCTAGTCTCCTCCCCACCCCCCACATTACAGCTGCAGGATGTCAGGATCTAAGGCCATCCAGAGGCATCCACACCCCAAACTCCAGTGAAAAAGTTTAGTTTTTCCACAGGAGTAAGTGGTATGAAACGGTGTGGTTTACTGTTTAATTTTCTATAAAAGGCCCAAACTCAACAACAGCATCTAGCCTTCCAGAGCTTTGTCGGGGGGGCTAGCAAACCACAGGGTCCACAGGCACAGAAACTACATAACAGTACTTTCTTTTGCAGGACATTGCAATAAGTCTGCTCAGATTTTAATAGCTCATGGAGCGGGTGGTTGGTGGAGGATGGCATCCACCAACCACCCTCTCCATGAGATGGCATTGTTGACAGCCAGGTGTATTCCCACCCTCTCCTTGAGATGGCATTGTTGACAGCCAGGTGTATTCCCACCCACTCCATGAGATGGCATTGTTGACAGCCAGGTGTATTCCCACCCTCTCCATGAGATGGCATTGTTGACAGCCAGGTGTATTCCCACCTCTCCATGAGATGGCATTATTGACAGCCAGGTGTATTCCCACCCTCTCCATGAGATGGCATTGTTGACAGCCAGGTGTATTCCCACCCTCTCCATGAGATGGCATTGTTGACAGCCAGGTGTATTCCCACCGCTCCATGAGATGGCATTGTTGACAGCCAGGTGTATTCCCACCCTCTCCATGAGATGGCATTGTTGACAGCCAGGTGTATTCCCACCCTCTCCATGAGATGGCATTGTTGACAGCCAGGTGTATTCCCACCCGCTCCATGAGATGGCATTGTTGACAGCCAGGTGTATTCCCATCCTCTCCATGAGATGGCACTGTTGACAGTCAGGTGTATTCCCACCCTCTCCATGAGATGGCACTGTTGGCAGTCAGGTGTATTCCCACCCACTCCATGAGATGGCACTGTTGACAACCAGGTGTATTCCCACCCACTCCATGAGATGGCATTGTTGACAGCCAGGTGTATTCCCACCACACACCAGTTGCAGGTGTTAAGGCCAGCTAGATGAACATTATTATCATGAGTTTGTAGGCGCGCCATCATCGGTATAAGGAATGTCACAGTCCAAAATTTAATAATGTCTGATTATTGTACATTGTAGTTTTATTGTATTGGCTAGTACCGCAGCAGTGTGTCAGCGCCAGGCCAAGTCTGTACTGGAATACAATGGTGGACCAATAATTATAATGAAGAGGAAGAAATAAGACTGAAGACTCAAGACACATTTTAGTTCTGTTTTCGTATTACTCATTTTTTACTTTTAAATCTTCTGCAGTGAATTTGCCAAAGATACAGCGATGGTGCTCCAAACCTTCTACAAAGTCATTGGCAACATCCACAAGGTTCAAACTGTCTGTTATGATCTTGTGTATGTGAAGAAGCATTAGGTGATTTAGGCGGGCTTGTGACATGGTTGTACAGAGATAACCTTTAATTATTCTCAGAGCACTAAAAGACCATTCACTGACTGCATTTGTAGCAGGTATCACAAGTACCAGATTAAGCAAAACAGCAGCATTTGAGAAAAATTCCTGTTCAGCATGAGACAGAGTCTTCATGAAGTTGATTACATCCCTAAGTCACAAGCTACCTTTTTTCACAGCAATGTTTGAAGGGCTTGTAGTTGTGCACACAGGGATGAAGCATCAATGTCATCATAGTGCAATTTCTGGATGTGTTGAAATTCCTCCTCCCATTCCTCACCATTGACAGTCTTTAAGATCAGTTGTTCTAGCTTACAATACGTCTGATATCCAGGCTGCTCGAAACAGTCTTTGATGCAAGTGTTAACATCAAATGCCATCGTGTAGATTTGGCAATAGTGGTCTTCAACAGAAGTGGGAAGAGCTGCTGGTGCTGGACAATTAGTTATGTAGTCATCAAGTCTTGTGGTGCTTTCCTCTTTCTAGAAAGCTGGGGTTCACCAACATCCAGGTCATTGGCCATCTCTCTAATTTGAGCCCAAAATGTCTTGAACTTATCCTCGCTTCTGAGTGCTTTTAAAGTGTCTACGGTAATTCTTGCTAGATTCTGTCCTTCTGATGCACATAGTTCTGGTGACTGTAGAGACGTGCTAAGGTTATTGCAGTGACAAAATAAAACCTCACCAAGGGCAACACCAAAGGGGAAATCGAAGGACTTCATTTGAGAAGAAATACCAAGAATTCTGCTCTTAGTCTCTGGGTTTGGAGCACAGTATTCATAGGCAAGCCACGTGTTTTCTAGCACTTCATAGTTATCCAAAACACTCTTCAGTGACTTCCCTTTCACAGTCCACCTTGTCGGACATAGAGTACAAAGCAATGGGACATTAGGAGCAAGTTCCTTTTTAAGCTGCTCAAAGCAGGCTCCTCTGTTAGGAGAGTTTTTGATCAATTTTGTTATTTCGTGAGTTATCTCATGCGCTGTTTTGACTTCTTTGCCTTTGTTAACAGCATCACAGCATGCTAGGTTTACAGAATGACTGTAACAACGCACAAACAGTGCCCTAGGCTCTGCCTTAGCTATCTGTTGTGCTACACCTGACTCTTCCAGCCATGGCAGCAGCACCATCATAACACTGCCCTCTGACTTTGGTGATGCTAAGGTAAGCACGCATCAGCACATCTTCGGTGACCTGCATTAGCGTTTGTGAATCAGTTCCCGCAACTTCATAGAGCCTGAAAAATTCTTCGTAAACTTCACAATTGTCATCCACCCATCTGACGCAAATTACAACCTGTTCCTTGTTGCTAGAAGAAGAATGTAGCTGGTCTAATTCTTTCAGTCACTTCACGCGGGAATCTTAAGCCTAAAGTTTTCAGCCTTTCATTTTGAATCGCTGGACATGTGTATTTGTCTGTCTTTCGCTCAGTCCAGTCATTAAGTTGGGGGTAATCATTAGCTCTTAATATGATTGTCTGTATGAAGTTGTAATCTGATTCATCACTGTCTCTGAGGAAAGCCAAACCCTGTCTAGCTAAGAATGTTAGATTTTTAAGAATTTTTAGGAAACAATGACGATGATCCCTCTTCTGTTGTTCATGGATTGAAGACAGATATTCTCTAATATCAGGGAATGATTTGGGAACTGTCACCACCTTGAAAACAGCAGTTTCATGGCACTTAGTAAGCTCATGTTTTTGAAAGTTAACACAAGCATCTTTCCAGTTGCTGTACCCCTTAGATATGAAACAGGGATCAAGGCAACTAGTAATTAGAAGTTTATCCCTATATGTTTTTACACATGTGAAGCAAAACACACAGTCCTTGCTTTCATCATAATGAAGCCATTTCTATCTCTCAAACCATGAGGCATTGAACGAGCAATTTACCACCTGTGTTTTTCCAAATTGACGTTTTGGGTAATTGTACACCATTGGTAGACAACTGGTAGACCAGCTTACTGACTTCCTGGACAAACACAGCATCCTGTGCAGGCAGCAACATGGTTTTAGAAAGGATCATAACACCTCCATGGCTCTACTTGAATTTACTGGTGTCATCCACCACTCACTGGACAACGGTCAGCTAACTGGGTCTACTTTCATTGATTTAACAAAGGCCTCTGATACCGTCAACCACCGTCTCCTGCTTGTCCAGCTCCAGATTACAGGGCTGTCACCCAATTCTGTGAACTGGTTCAGAAGCTACCTAGACAACTGGTCCCAAAGAGTGAAAATTGGTGATATGCTCTCAGATCCTAGACCAGTCTGGTCTGGAGTCCCACAGGCAGGGGTTCAGTTAATTTATTTTCAGTGAAATCAAAAACTTCCAAGAGTCATAATCTGGAAGTCATTTCAATTTTTTAGAAGTCAAAATACTTCCAGAATCCCACCTTTGGAAGTCAATATTCTAGGGAGGATAAATTTATGGATGTTAACACAATACATTCATGGTAAAATACAGTTCCTCTCAAAAAAATCCATCACATCTGACTTCCAAGCCTGCAATTTTGGAAGTCATCTAATTTTTGGCTTTACAACTAGAAGTCAATGACTTCCTCCCTCTGTATATTGGAAGTTTTTGCCTTATTTTTGGAAGTCAAATACTCCCAAAAAGGAATTAAGTGAAGCCCTGCCCACAGGGTTCAATACTGGGCCCCCTCCTCTTCAGCCTTTTCTTGAACACACTGTCAGATTCCAGGCCAGAACAAATCTTACTTGATGCAGTTATCCTAGCCTCCCACCATGATCCAGTTCATCTACAAGAGAGCCTCCAGCGGGGTTTCACAGCAGTCGAAAACTGGTTCTTAAAACACAGACTGATCCTAAACCAGAAAAAACAAAGACCATGATTTTCACCAGCTCTCACAGCAAAAACAAACAATATCACCTCTCCATAAATACCAAGCAAGGAGTCACCCTTAAACAAGTCCATACCTTTAAATACCTTGGCCTCACCCTTGACTCCAAACTCACCTGTGTTGCCCATATTAATAACGTTGTGAAAGTAGCAAACACCAGGCTGGGACTTCTGTTCCGTCATAAGAAACACTTAACCTCTGAAGCCTTGTCTGTCGCCATCCAGAGCTCCATTGTCAGCGTTATTGACTACGGACTCATTATCTATGGCTCTGCCACTACCTCCTCTCTCAAACATGTTTCCACCTCTCTCAATAAAGCCTGTCAACTCGTTACTAGAGCCCACCATCTCACCCGTACTTGTGACCTCTACTCCCAAATTGGATGGCTGCAACTAAACAACCGAATAAAGTATCAAACCTGCATCACAGCAAAGGAAATAATGATGGGCAAGGTTCCCCCTGGAGTCTGTTCCCTCCTCAAACCCAAAATCAACAACTGCAACACCAGGAGTTCTAAACCCCAATTCGTGCAAATCCCCCACTGTCGCACATCCCAAGGCCAAAAGTCCATTGCATATAGGGTGCATTCAAGACTAAGGTCCAACTCTCCCTAGTAGGCACTAGCACCTGTGACTGCCCTGCTTAAGCAGTATTCTCTTCGCTGCTGCCAACAGTCTCTGCTGGCTGCTGTTGTCCTCTCTACAAGCACTTTGTCAGTCCTATGCCCATCAATTGCTCTTACCCCTGTTCTGTCCTGACAAAGCCCCTTAGGCTGCTATACTCAGTCCCACCTCCCCCCATGCCATCTCCTCCTTTCAGCCCATTTTCCTTTGTTGCCTTCATCCTCCTAGTGTTTTTATGTACTGTCCATATAAATACGAGTTATGACAACTGTGTTACTGATTATTTTATTCTGTACTTTGAAACCTGTATGACCTTTATGTCTGTACTTACTGACGTGGAACCTTTGTAAAAGAGCCTCGACTCAAAGGTACTTTGTAATCCTAAACTCAGATAAATTAAAAAATAAAATTGGCTGATGAGGGCTACTGGACAGATTTGGTATTTCCAGACCTGCACTGCATTTGTTGAAAAACTTTGTCAGTGCCATAATTGTCAGGTATTGGTATTTCAGTATGTGACAGACTGAAAATGTGTTATATTTTCTTCTACGTCACACAAAACCAGTACTCCTTATGCTTATTATGAGTTCATGAAACTGCAAATAAAGTAATTCTGATTTAAAAATCGGTGTCTGTTTTTATTGCTTCTTTCAAAATCTAACCGCCTATCTCTTTCACCACATTCTCCACACAGAGACACACACACACACACACGCACGCTTCTTTTCTTTAAAACCTTTTTTTTTTGTTTACTTTCTTTCTTTCTTTCTTTTTTTTTCTTTTACAAGCAAGACATAGAAGAAGTGAACAGGCAGGGTACCGCTAGGCTTTCCCACTGTGTGAACTTCACTCCCCCTACGCGTACCACAGCTCAGGTCGAAACAGACATACACACACAGGCTTCTCTTAGTTTATGAGAAACTTTTTTTAGTTGCCTTTTTATTTCACAAGCAAGACATAGAAGTGGGTAGGCAGTACACTGCTAGGCTTTCCCTCTATGTGAGCTCTGCCCCCCCCTTCCCCCAACGTACCACAGCTCAGGTCCAAACAGATATGCACACACACACAGGCTTCTCTTAGTTTATGATAAACTTTTTTTAGTTGCTTTATTCTTTCACAAGCAAGATGCAGAAGAAGTGGGCAGGCAGGTCACTGCTAGGCTTTCCCACTATGTGAACTGCACTCCCCACACCTACCGCAGGTCAGGTCCAAACAGATATACACACACAGGTTTCTCTTAGTTTATGTGAAATTTTTTATGTTGCTTTTTTCTTTCACAAGCAAGATGCAGAAGAAGTGGACAGGCAGGACACCGCTAGGCTTTCCCACTATGTGAATTCTGCTTCCCCCACACCTACCACAGGTCAGGTCCAAACAGATACACACACACATGCTTCTCTTAGTTTATGTGAACATTTTTTGTTGCTTTCTTCTTTCACAAGCAAGATGTAGAAGTGGGCAGGCAGGGCACCGCTAGGCTTTCCCAATATGTGAACTCTCCACCATCCACACCTACCACAGGTCAGGCCTGCACAGTCACAGGTATACACACACAGGCTTTTATTTCTTCCTTTAACAAGCAAGCCACGCCACAGGATAAGTGGGCAGCAGGACAGGGCAACAAAATCTACTCTTTCCTCCACACACACACGTTTTTTTTTTTTTTTAATTCTTGCTTAATTTTATTTTTTTTCTTTGTTCGTTGTTTTTTTTTTTCTTTTCAAAAGCCAGCTGCTGCAGGACATGACTGGTCAAAATAAATCTGCCCAAATTGAGCACACAGCATCCTGTTTTTCTCCAGACCGGACATCTTTATAATTTTTTTTGCTTTGTTTCGTTCTTCCCAATAGTTTGAATTCTCTTCCTCCCAGCCTAAGCAACACCCAAAACTCCAAAACAAGCAAGCACAAAGTCAGTTTATCTGCATTTGCATTTGCAGGCCAGTGAAAGTAGTAACTGACTGAGCGGACTGTTGTTTTTTCTTTCTAATCTGGACTGGAGAAGGCTAGGGATCTACACTTCTCATCCTGATCCTCCCCAGTGCCCCCTCACAGCCTCTCCAGTCCAGTCTTCTCTGTCTGTCTGTCTCTGCCTGACTGAATTTCTTCTTCATTATAATTATATTTTATTATTTGTAGTTCTGCACTGGACTGGAGGGAATAGGGATCCCCCAGCGCCCACCCCCTCACAATCTCTCTCTCTCACAAGTCTGTATCTGCAGGCTGCAGCTCTCCTTAGTAGTCTTTTTAAGTTATATATATTTTTTTATTTATAGACTGTTTACTGTTAAAGTAAGTCTTGTAAGCCAAGGTTAATCAGATCCCTGACCTGAACGAATGAGCACTGGCTGTGCACAAGCACTCACTCACTCATTCATTTGTCCAATATCTCTCTCATCTCACTGCTCTCAGAATGGCAATGGCACTAGTGAGGACGTCTGTGGATGAGTATGAGAAGCAGCAGCAGAACAAGTAAGTGCCCGCCCAAAACCACCCTTTCCGTGCCAGGACTCACAGGTCAACTTTAACACACATTCGATCACTGATCTGTCAGTCTGTGGGTGGCAAGGACTGGGCGAGGTGCTGCTCCTCATCCCTTCACTGTGGGTAGCTGGTCTGGAGTGGAGACGGTCCCATGCCACTGGCCCACTCTGCTACATACACACCTAGGAAGGCAGGAGGTGGATCATCTTGATGTCGGGTGCCGAGTAGTACCTGTGACTGTGTCACCCACGTGGTTTACTAAACTGGCAAACATGCGATACAGTCACAGCAAGCAGGCGCAGGAGCTAGGACATCTAGTGGCAGTACACGGAAAACCACCGCTAGTGAATCAAAAAACGTTGGAGTTTTTTGGCACCGGAGCTCGGAAGCAGTAAAAACAGCCAAAAAGTGGTACAGCCATGGCCGTATCAGTTGCACTGTTTGCGACAGCCCTGGGTCAGAAAACTAAGGATTCTTCCACTCAGGACTGACTTGCTAACACAGGATCACATGGTCCATCCCAACCTGTGCTCCCTTCATTTTCAGGCCTGGCTCCTGAAGAGATAGAAGTGAACAGGTACAAGGTATCTCAGAGCATCTCCGAGATACTTTTGGTTGCTCATAAACCTTCCACTAGGAAACCTTACACAGTCAAATGGAAAGGATTTTCCATTTGGTGCTCCAAAAACCCGCATGGACCCCTTTGGGTACCCTCCTGGCATAGTTTTATTTTTTTACTTCCTATGATTTTAATCTTGTGGTAGCCAACCCCTTAGCAACCCCTTGCTGCAGCCGAGCCAGGAGCCACCCACATTCAGTGCCCCCATGATTACCCCATAGGGTGGAGCAATTGGAGCTTCTTCCCGCAACCCTGATGGTGCTCTGTCATGGGTGCACCGGGAACTCCCTCATGTCCGCCACAGCCAGAAAGGCTTCATGCTGCACACCAGAGGCCTTTTTCCTTGTTTAGAAGGTGGGTAGGTGTCACATCGAGTGCCATGATGCAAACCACATGATGTGCTCTAACACTCCCCCCCCACCGAGGAGCAGCATTCAAGTGCTCCGGTAACAGCACATCCCGTGGTCACCTGGGAGCCCGGACTGGAGACATGTAACCATCCCCCCACAGAGGTGAAGAGCATGTGATGGCCGCTTAATTCACCCCTGCCCCCTGCCGGCCCTAGAGCGTTCTGAGTCTGTTCCCGAACCCAAGTCGCCCGAGGCACAGCGGTAAATCTTTCCACTGTGCCAGCGGGCTGGCACCTTCCTGACAAAGTTTTGGAGTACTTGCTGGACCTTTGTAATCCTGGCCTACAGTATTCCACAGGAAGATCCCCCTGTGTGCTGTATCTGCATACCACGAGTTCATCAGTACCCTGTACTTGACACAGCTGCCACTGTTTTAGGAGGTTTCTTAAGGGCATTTTGCACACAAGACATCCATTAAGCAGCTGGTGGCTGCCTGGGATATCAGTCTTGTACTAGAAATGCTCACTCACAAATATTTCTAGCCCCTTTTAACCTGTGAGTTGAAGTTTTTAACTTGGAAAGTAGCATTTCTAGTGGCCATTACCTCTACTTACAGAGTGTCTGAAATTCATGCCTTGGTCACAGACCCTCCGTCCACTGTTTTCCATGAGGACAATGTTTCTGCACACACCCCAAGTTTCTACCAAAAGTGGTGTCAGAGTTCCTTCTTAACCAGCCATTAGTACTACCTACCTATTTTGCCAACTTCCGGAATGATGGAGAGTGCACTCTCCATCCTCTAGATGTTATTAAGGTCCTTAGGTTTTAACTGGACAGAACTAAGGACTTCAGGCAATCAAAACATCTCTTTGTTTCCTTTGATCCTAATCAGAAGGGACAGCCTGTTACAGTCAAGTGCATTTCTGCCTGGATTGTGAGTTGCCTGCAACACAGCTATGCAATGACTCTGGTCAAGCTAAAAGGCCAGGTACATGCCCACTCCACCAGAGCAGTCCCCACATCTCTGGCAGAGATTCTGTCTTTGCCCATCAGTGATGTTTGCAAAGTTGCAACTTGGAGCACAGTGCACACTTTTGTTAAGCACTGTGCCCTGGATGTCCATATGCTAGGCAGCATGCCACCTTTGGCAGGGCAATCCTGAGTGGATTATTATCTTGAGTGAGTCCTTGACTCCTACTACCCCAGTTTGGGGGACTTTTGTCTGATTTTGGTACTCTGACCCACTAGTGTGACTCAGTGGTGAAGATTGATTCCTGGAACATATGAAAATTGCATACTCGCCATAATTCTTGATCTTCTAGTATTGTCTTCACCATTGAATCACACACCCCACCCACCATCCCCTGGGCTCACTCCAGTATATATATATTGGTCTTCACCAGGACACTGGTTTACCGGGATTGAGAAAGGGCAAATTTCATTTTGCACACTGTAAAAAATGGTACTGTCACCGGTGTCTGCTAAGCCAAAATCAGGTTTTACCGGTGTTTGGTTTTTGTGTACTTTATTTAACAATTGTTAACTCTGTTAACATGCATTTTAGCAGTTTAGACCTCCACTATTGCACATCCTTCCATCCTTATACCAATTTAAAGTTATTTTAGGTACAAAATATGATGGCAGCAACAGCACTACAGCCCCCATCCCTGAGGTGTGATGGAAGCAGCAGTAAGGCCCCCATCCCTCTGGTGTGATGGCAGCAGCAAAAGCACTGTGTCCCCCCTCCCTCAGGTGTGATGGAAGCAGCAGCACTGTGGTCCCTATCTATTAGGTGTGATGGCAGCAGTACCATGTTCCACATTCCTCAGGTGTGATGGCAGTATCAGCACTATGGCCCCCATCCCTCAGGTGGGACAGCAGCAGTACAACATTCCCCATCCACCAGTGGTTATGGCAGAAGCATTATGGCCCCCTGCCTCTCAGGTGTGATGGCAGTAGCAACAATGCAGTCCACATCCCTCAGGGATGATGGCAGTAGTGACAGCACTATTATCCTCTTTCTTCAACACCCACACCACACATGCACAAGTTACAAATTACTTAGTCGCTTTGCTTGCTAGAACTCAGGTGTGAATTAATCTGAACCACACCAATACTAAGGTGGACCACATTTGTTTTTTCCTATCATTTAACTGCCTGAATTGGATTTTTGCCTGTGACACCACTGACCAGGGTTTGGGAACAGGTTTGAGTGTTGGAGGACCAGCCGGGGGTGAAGGCTTGCGTGTCCAACGACCACTTGCCTTCTCCTGTGAGGGAGGGTATATTCACAGCTCAGCATTTGCTGGCCCCAGGTGGAGGCTGGAGGCATGGCAACACATTGGCCCTCACTGCAGAAGAGAGCATGATAGACGTCAGCTTGTGCCTTGACATCATGTGGCCTGTCACGCTCCCACGAAAATGAAAAAACACCTTCTGACCACCCAGAGGATGGCTTCTGGTCCCTCCATAAGCATGAAGCCCCAGACACACATGTCTGTTCTGACCCCTGCCATGCCTGGGATATACAGGAAGCTCTTTAGGGTGATTGTCTTCCCCTGTTAGCCTCCCACAGGGGTAGGGGCCCACCAATGAAGGGTTACTTTGGGTTACCTGGTAGCATGGCCATAAGGGGCAGTGGATGGTGGTGGGGACTCAGCAGCAGTGGTAGGGGGACTTGGCAGGCCTGAAGGAATGGATGGCCAGGGGGTAGGAGGAACAAAAAAAAAAACTGCCTGAATTTGTTTCTTTGAAATAGTGTCTTCACCTAAAAAAAAAAAATCACAAGTGATTAGTGGAGGACCTTCTAATGTATCTCACAAACATGTGGATTCCTTTTTTTTTCCTTGGTCTCCATGAAAAGGATGTCTCTCAGTTTTCATGTCTGAGCTCAATTGTGAATTGAGCACCACTCTACCCACCAGCATCATACAGCCCCTGGGGTCTTACCTTCCGTGTGTCACTGAATGTGCTTTCAAATCCACTGGCCTTAAGCATAAGTACACTTAAACACTTAACATTTGCTTTTTATTAAAGCAGTCTGTCAGAAAACTTTTTGTTGTCACAGAGACTGATACAACAGGTGGGAGAGAAGGTGCAAATGATGAAATTGGCAGACTAGGTGGGCCATCAAAGTCTATGTTTCTATGTTTCTATCCCATTCACCTAAACAAGTAGTAAATCAGCTTGTGCCTTGTGAACATACTTTCATTCAGAATAATTTTCAATCAAACAATTGAGGATTTTGGATGGCCCTGCTGATTATAAACTTGAATAAACTAGTTGGTAACAGTGATCCTGCACTTAGCAATCTATATCCTAGATATTAATATGTAAGAAAATACAATACAAACCTGACTAAAGTCTAAAAACAAGCTTATAAAACACAAAATGTATCTGAACATTTATATTTACCTATACAGCATCATTGCAGCCCGAGTACAACTCAGATAAATTACATGGTACCCTGACTACTGTATGATGTAGTAAACATATATTGGTACTTTTTTATATTTTTTTGTAAACTGGCTAAACCCACTAGGCAAAACTGCCTGTTTTCAGAGGTGACCCAGGAGCACTGTGGAGGTTAAGTGCCTTGCTCAGACTCACACAGTATGCAAGTGGAGGTTGTGGGAATCAAACCCAAGTCTTCTAACTGTACTCAGTTCAATCACTGTTTGTTACTCTAACTACTAGGCTATACTGCCAGCCATAACACCCATATTAATGTTTTAATATATGATTTCAATAATAGTGCACAGTACCTACAGTGCAAATTATGAACATTGAACACTTTGCAACATTTTACTAAAACTGAATTATTTCCACTCCATCTGCTTATGTTTTCTTACATCAAAGTGGGTGTATAGTTGACAGAGCACTGTAAATAGCCTCAGTAGCACTACTGCTTGAAATGCCAGGACTCGGGATCAGAAGTGAATTCGGGTTGCTAGAGGTCTGGCCAGGGGAGTAGGATCGAGCACCTGGGGTGCTGCTCTCCTCCTCTGGTAACGGTGGCCTGCAGGTCCTGCTGCTTTACCGCCACCTGGGTGACCACAGGTGGTGGTGCAATGAGGCTCTAGAGCAATCGGGAAGAGAGGAAGCTAGCCAAGATCTGGAGTAGCGGCATGTCTCTATGTGCCCTACTTCCTTAGATCCCCTCGAGTGTTGGTGCCCTCAGGGACAGAGACCAGAAAACCAGTAACAATCACCCCACATTGGCTGCTGGTAGAAGGGACCCAGCTGTCCCAGACTTCATAACCAGTCTCCATGAGGGACCCAATGGGCTGCCCGACACACATTAAAGGACTGTGGAAGTGTGACCTGGGGTCCCCTTCCTTCCCACCTGGGGGGTGCAACCTAGGCAGGATGGGGGCAGGCTCACAGGAGCTCCTGAGCATTACCTGGGGTGAAGCAAGGGGATACCCAGCCTAGAGATCTCTGAAAAGCCGAGACTGATGCTGTGAGAAGGGGGCATAGAAAGAGAAAATAGAAACATTTAAAAATATGCTGAAATCTTAGGGATTCTGTGCAGTGAAATGCAATTTCCATTGAGGCACAGTACAAGAATTCAAAATCCGAAAACCAAGCAGGATTCCGTGATTTTTACCGGTGTTACCGGTAAAAACGGAAAACCATTGTCCCTGGTCTTCACCCCTTGTACTTGGTTTGGGGCGTGAAGACACTGTGTTACTGGTTTGTTGACCCTTCTTACACAGGTCACCAGGGCCCTCTTATGCCATTAGGTTGACTACATAGATGCTTGTTAGCTTATGCTGCACCTCCTCGGTACAAAAGGTACTGAGGCAGTTCAGGGCTTGTGCTGAGGTAAGCCTGTGCCTATGAGCTCAGTCTCGCGGAGCCATGCAAGCATGCATGCAGCTTACCTCAGCACTAGTCCTCCTGTAAAATTCTGGATTCTAGTGCCTCCAGCATAGACCCAGTAGTGAGAATTGATGGTGAAGATATTCCTAGGAGATCAAAAAGTACAATGAGTACGTAATTTCCATTTTTTGGTGGGTTGGCACATTCTTTGCCATCTCATTTGCAAGTGAGTCCAACCCTTGGCTAACCCTTTTTATTTGCTAGCCAGAGCCCACATGCATACAGAGCTGCAGCTCTACTCCTTCTATCCTTTTATCAGCCAAGTCTTGTTGGGTGTCTAGTGGTGACTCTTGAAGTTCTGGCTCAGTAACCAAGACTATCTTATCTGTGCCACCATAGATGTGTTCCCCATCCTTCTTTCTCTCTCTGAAAATTGGTAGTGAGATTTTACTAAGTTGTTAATTTATTTTTCCATTATCCTTTCCACATCCCTTTGGGCTACCTTTTTCCCAAGTCACAGCTTATGTTTTTCCCAACTTCTTACTTCTCTCCTGGCAAACAGAACTAAGACTGGTGAGGGAGCCAGCAACAGTTATTGGCTGGTGCATGGCATCACATGGGGGTGTGCAGGCAATGTAGCCAGTAGCTGTTGTTGCCCTCTGGCCAAAAGATTAGTTCCCCTGGGTCCTAGTACCTCTGGTCCAAATCCATAAGTGATACTCAGTGGAGAAGATATTCAGGAAGACCACCAGTTACCAGTTATAGTAAGTATGTAAATTTCATTTGTTATTGACCAGGAGAGGAGAATGATGGAAATTTGGCCAGGATGCCAGGGAAATTCCTTTACTCTTTTAGAGAAGTGCCAGTGTCCACCTGAGCAACCACCAGAACAGGCAAACAGGACCCCAGTTTTTCATCTCATACAAAAGATGACACCTTCAACAGCACAGTGTCCCTCAAATACCATGCTGGGGCATCAGTATGGCTACTTTTAACCATGGGGAGAATGCCTTCTGCAGAGCTATCAATATCACTTCCTTCAGTACCTGGTGCTTACTGGAATTCTCCCGTCCTTCTACTGACCAGACTTGACCTTGTTTTGCTTCTGAGATCTTACGGGATCAGGCTTGAAGGTGGTAATAAGGTTGCAAACACTAATGGTCTCACTGTCATTTCCAAACGTTTGAGTTAAACCGGCAGATGCTGTATTCCTAATATCCATGCCTTCTCTTACCACTTACCCGCTGTCATTAAGTAATCCTCTAGTTCCTTGTAACTCTTTCTTTACAACATTCATAAGGGTCGTTCGAGGTTTGTGCCTTGTGTCCTGTACTGTAACTCAGCTAACACAGATTGCTTTTTCACATGTCTTGCTATAGCAAGAAAGGTGCCATTACTTTTTTGTAAGAGGAATGTCAGTATAAACAATACTAAATTACAAGTTACAACATCTGAACGAGATCTTGGGGTCACCATTACAAATAACCTGAAATTTAGTACACATACAAACCAAACAGTGAAAAAATGTCATGAGACTCTCCAATGTATTTTTAAACATTTCAAAAGTCGTTATCCTGATGTCATAATTCCACTGTATACTAGCTTAGTATGGACTAACTTGGAGTATTGTGCCCCCTTTTGTTCCCCTACATCAATCAGGGACAAAATCATTTATGAATCTGTCCAACCAAACTAACCAAAAACGCCAAAAATCAGTACTCTGTAGGATACAAAGATAGGCTGAAAAATCTAGGTTTATATTCCCTAGGTTATAGAATTATAACAGGAGAACTTTGTTTGGCCTATACGGCTTTCAGGGACCAAACTCTATTTGAACTAAACTGTATGGTTAGGCAAACACCCTAGACTGTACAAGATCACATAAACTAAGGTTACATGCTGAAATGTGTAAGACCACATGTAGGAAAAATTTTATAACACAAAGAATTCCACATTTATGGAACATACTACCAGTGAAGATTGTGATAAGTGAAAACACTGAACTATTTAAAAGTAGACTTGACCTGTATATGGGAGACAAAAAAATGTCTTTCCCGCTGTTAGGTATCACGGCGGCGAGTTCAGTATGGGCTTGCCCTCAAACTCGTACAACCTATGAACCTAGTAGGCAGCTGAGGGCTAAGCTTGCTATCTGCATCCACTGCAGGCTTCCTGGATTTGACTTCCCACCCCATCCCCTAGGTTCCAGTCAGGAACGAGTGACTGGAAAAGGGGTGAAGCAGTGCTACAATATTTCAGAGTGTTGGCCTAGTGGTCTCCCACGCTGTTCATTGAGCTAAAGGCCCATAGCTTAAGGGCGATACACTGGGGGTGACCATGTGGGGGTGGTAGCATACCTGTGTCCTTCATTATGAGGGACATCCCTCATTTTGGCCCTTAAAATTTCTCTGCCCCTCATGGAAAAGGTGCTGCCCACACAGCGAATGTGCTGTAAATTCAGACTTTAAAGCAGAAACTCTTATTATTCTAAAATACTAAATCCAAAATAAATGTTGTACAAGTAAATACTATGGTTTTCACAGTGTTTTGAGCTTGTATCTCCATGTTTGAGGATGTGTCCCTCATTCTGAGGGTCTGTGTCCCTCATTGTCCCTCATTTTGAGTGTCCAAAAATGTCCATGTCCCTCATTTAAGTGACAAAAGGTTGAGAGGTATGGGTGGTAGTTGGCAGGAGATACTGCACCCCAGTTGTAAAACCCTAAGCTGCCCTGTTACATAATTTAAATCTGTATATGTTATGCTAGATGGTATTTAAATGGTACAAGAGAAACTTACAGCATCAAAACATCTGACACCATAAGTACAAAAGTGGGCTTAATCCATACAGATTATTAGCAATATTCAATTAAGGGGCTGGTAGTTACCCGTAAGAGGACTAAAAGGGAGTTCTGGTATAGTTTCTTAATTCTAGGAATAATTCACATTAATATAGTTTGTAATGTGAAATTAAAGATGCATTGATGCTGACGTGCATAAAATAAATTAATGGTGTGTGTTTAAAAAGTTTAATGAATAGCATGGTATGGGTTATTTAATGTAAAGTATTAGGGCCTGACAAAGAGTTAAACTTGTCAATAACTTAGAAGTGTGCTAAAATAATGAAGGGAGACCAATAGTAGATAGAACTGAGCAGATTTGAATGTAGCCGGACTAGTGCGGCTATCTATGGTAGACCTGTGGAAGCAAGTTAAATTGGGGCTACAGTTGCTCCTTATCTAGGGTAGGTCTGCAGTGGAAGGATAGGGTTAAAACATTACTTAATCCCTACCTGAGGCAGGGCTATAAATGCAAATTAAAATATCTTGAGTAGGCTGAGGAAGGAAATAAAGAGTCTGCAGCTACAATCTATCTGGGGTAGGCCCACAAAGAGTGTGATATGAGGTACTTGTTAGGTATAGAATGAGAGAAGATACCAGATAATAATAATAATAATCTTTATTTCTGTAGCGCAATTCAAGAATATCAAAGCGCTATACAGAATATAACAATAAAACACATTAAAAAGATAAAACCAGAAAACACAGTGCTATCCAGATTTCACACTAATATACATTAAAACAATGTATTACGTAAAATCCAAAAAAGCAAGATAAAACAGATGGGTCTTTAAGGCCTTCTTAAACCTCTCCACAGTCTGACACTCTCAAATCTGTTGAGGTAGAGAGTTCCACAGGGTGGGGGCCGCATACATAAAAGCTTGCGACCCTGAAATTTTCAGTTGTAACCTGGGAACCTCTAGCAACCCCTCGTCAGCTGAGTGGAGCGGTCAGAGGGGGCAGTAAGGAATCAGAAGCTCTTGCAGGTAGCCCAGACCCTGTCCATGTAGGGCCCTGTAGGTCAGTAAACTGACCTTAAAGGTGATCCGCCACTGCACAGGCAGCCAGTGCTGTTCATGCAGCACAGGCGTAATATGACTCACACGAGAGGCCTCCATCAACAACCTGGCTGCTGCGTTCTGCACTAGCTGCAAGTAGCGGATATCAACTCCTGGAAGCCCTAGGTGGAAGGAGTTGCAGTGGTCAAGGCACGAGGTCACAAAATCATGGATCAGTATTGGAAGGTCGCTAGTCGGAACAAGATGCTTAACCCGGGCAATGTTCCTCAGATGATAATAGGAGAACTTTACTACCACCGACACCTGTAAATGCAGTGTCAGCCCATCATCAAGAATCACCCCCAGATTCCGCACCCATTCGGAGGACAGCAGCTGGCCACCTCCAAGCCAAAGCCCAGAGGAAAACCCTGCCACTGACCTCTCTATCCGGTGACCTGGATCCACCACCAACACCTCAGTCTTATCAGAATTCAACTTCAACCAGCTGGCCTTCATCCAGTCCTGGATTTCTGTGAGGCAGCTATTAAAGACTGAGACTGCACTATCCTGGTCAGGCACAAAAGACAGGTAGAGCTGGGTGGCATCTGGATAACAGTGAAACCTCAGTCCATATCATCTCACAATGTCTCCCAATGGCAGCATGTACACTGTGAACAACATTGGGGACAGCACAGAGCCCTGGGGAACCCCACATGGCAGAGAGAATGAGACCAAGGAATACATCCCAGACACCACCCTCTGAGACCTGCCAGTGAGGAAAGATTGAAACCATCTGAGGACCATCCCTGACAGACCACAAATATCCTTCAGGCACTCCAGCAATCCCCCATGGCCCATGGTGTCAAAGGCTGAAGAGAGATCAAGAAGAACCAGGATGGAGCGGCACTTCTGATCTCTTGCGATCAGGAGATCATTGAGCACCTGAATCAGAGTGGTCTCAGTACTATGCATCTTCCAAAAACTGGATTGGATAGGATCATAAGTGTCATGGATGGTCAAGTGGTTCTCCAGCTGCTGCATAACTGCTTTCTCAATCACCTTCCCTACAAAGGGAAGGTTAGAGATTGGCCTGTAGTTAGCAGGGCAGTTTGGGTCAAGAGAAGATTTTTTAAGGAGTGGTGTCACCACCGCCTCCTTCAGGGAGTTCAGAAACTCACCTAACTCTAAAGAACACCAAACTATCTCTGCAAGGACAGGGCCAGTGGTATCAATACACCCCAATGAGGCATGTCGGGCGCGGGTACAAACTACAGCAAGTCGGCCGCATGCTCTGGACAATCTGCACAACATCCATGATCTACGGCCGGTTGAAGTGTACCCAAGAAAACTGAGGGGTAGTAACCACACACCGACCACTAGCAATCCCCATAGAATGAGATGATTGGATCTCTGTCCTGATGTCGGCCACCTTATCATCAAAGAATCGAGCAAACTCATTACAGTCATCCTGTGAAAATGCTCTTCGAACTTGCAGTCAGGTTGGATTGCACAACCTGTCTACAGTTTGAAAGAGCTGAGCCAATTGATTCCGAGCTGCAGCAATCTCCCCGGACAGGAACTCTGCCTTCTTATGGGAGATTGCTGATTGATAGTGCCGATAATGTTCCATCAATCTAAGGAGATCGAAATCCAGGCCAGATCTCTGTCAGCACCATTCTAGCCTTCGTCCAACTCATCTCAGCTCCTTCAAGGTCCCATCAAACCAAGGGGACTGAGGGTGAAGAGTGAGAGGACAAACTCAGACAGGAGTGATAGAATCCAGAGCTCCCACCATAGCCTTATTATAGGCTTGGACCAGATTCTCTGGACCCTTGCTTGCACCCGGTAATCCCGATAGGTCTAATACTGCCAGAAGACCATCAGGAGTTACATCCCTCAAAAGGCGGTACCTGACCATCTCCACAGGGGCAGGCCTATTGGGGGGAAGCCAGGAAATTAAACCTTATAGTGTGATGGTCAGACCATCCAACTGGTTCCACCACCAAATTGGAGGTCTCCATCCCCAGGAGGAAAACCAGGTTGAGTGAGTGACCCTGATTATGGGTTGCAGAGGCACCTACCTGTGTGAAGCCCAACAAAGTCATAAGTTGGAGGAAGTTCTGACCAAATTGCAAGAGTTTGTCGTCAACCCAAGCGTTGAAGTCGCCCAGCACCATCAACCTAGGCGACTCCAACACCTTGTCGGCAATGAAGTCTGTGACCTCCTGCAGAAACAACTTCTCACCCCCGGGGTGGACGGCAGATGAGAATGATCCTACACCCCACACCTGCAGTCACAGTACACTCAAATGATCCAGGTTCCTCAACTGGCACCTCTACAAGGCCAAATTCCATTTGAAAACAAATGGCTACACCTCCGCCTCTGTGGTCCGATCTCGAGCGATGTATCACCGAGAACCTGGCAGGAATAGCCGCCTCCAGAACTGGACCAGCATTTTCATCCAGCCAGGTCTTGGTGATGCAGGCCAGGTCTGCTGTTCCAACAAGATCAGCTATAATAGCCATCTTGTTCTTTATGGACCTGGCATTGCACAACATCACTCGAGTCGGACGAGATTCCGGAGCTTGCCGGACTACCAATCCTGTAACACTGGAGCCCTTGGGTATGAGGACTAGATATGGAAACCCATGGTCTGGAACCCATTTCACCCCAGGGCATTTCCTGGACCCAACTACCTCAATCTGACCACACAGCCCACCTCTCCCCCAAGGTTCAGATACTGCAACAAAAAGATCTGAACAGGCACATGTGGCATGTGGTGGGATGGGAACATGCTCAGATGGCAGAGAGATAGGAGTAGGGTGGTGAGTTGTTGGGGGCTGTGGTGTTCTTGGGAATGTTATGGGATGTAGATGATTGTCCAATGCGTAGGAATCTGAATCACTTGATGTCAGTGGTGAGGCAGCTTAGGTAGGAGTTAGGTAGGTTGGTGAGCAGAGGGTGGGATATGAGGCAGGAAAGAGGGATGGTATGGCGGATGGCTCAGGAGAGAGTGGCAGGCAGGGGAGGTTTGAGGAGGGGTGGATCCAGATGTCTTGAGCTGCTATGCCTCATAGGGTGAGAAAACCTGTGGAGGGGGTAGAGAGAGGTGGGAGGAAGGGGGAGGTCAAGATGCGGGGGACTGAAATAGGAGCACCTAGTGTGGTGCCAGTGTGGAATATATTCCTTCCATTATCTTGGTAAGGGGGCTGATGGAGATAGGGAGAGGGATTTGGCTCAAGACATGGGAACCAAAGGGGTTAGACAAGCGGAGAGGCATGGAGTGCTATATGGTAGTAGTAGTAGAGAAAGTGGTCAAAAGACTAGGTAAGAGAGAGTAGGAGAAGAGAGTGGTGGAATGGGGAGGATAATTGAAGAGAGAACATGGGGTACAAAAAAGGACAGAGCCATGAGAGGTGAGGCAGAAGGGGTGGCTGGGGAGGGCAGTGTGGGGGAAGGTCAAGCTGTTGGGAATGGGCAGGTTGGAAGGTTGGTGGGTAAGGCTGAGGTGGAGCAGTCAGGCAGGGGTATCTCTCAAGGAGGGTAGTGCAATAATGAGGGGAGAAAGGAACAGAAGAGAGTGAAGACAGAGTTGTAATTATGCGGGACTTGATAGTGAAGGAAATATGCTAGGGAGGGAAGGGAGGATACACGCACAGGTAAGAAGATGTGTGCATGCTGGGGAAGATACCTGTGTGGGTGAGCCCACTAATCGAGCAGCAGGGTTGTGGGGAATCTCATGGAATGATCCATTTAGGAAGAAACAACCTAGTTGCAGAAGAGGTGGAGGTAGTGGTGGAGAGATCTGAGGTAGTGGGGAGGATATGTAGGGGTTGGCCAGATAGGTAGCCTTTTCTGAAGTGCTACTGGTACCTAGAGCAAGCACAGCTAGTAAGAAGAGGATAGAGGATTTCAAAAGCTGGCTATGAGCATGATGCATTGGGGAAGAGGGTTATGGTTGTATAGGAGGATGAGTGGGGACTGGGAGTGACAAAACCCTATACACGCCAGGTAGCTGCTCCTTTAACAGAGGGTGCTCCAGAGTCCTTAGGAATTGGCTGGTGAAGTACATAATTGGGAGCCTTAATTAAAACTGATTGGGGGGGGATTGGGTCTTAATACCCAGAGTCTTGAAGAGGAGGAGGAGGAAGAGGCCATCAGGCTTCCCCCAAGTCAGAACAAGTTATGGAGGAGGAGATTAATTGGCAAGAACCAGAGGGAGCCAAGAAGAGAGAAGGAGGGTAGGTGAAGTTGCAAGAATCTTCTCGGGCAGAAAGTGGGGGAGGTACCTGGGCTGCAAGCAGTGAGGGAGCAAGGTTTGGAGAGCAATGTGTGCCAATACAAAAAGTCTAGGAAGTACATTTCGGACCTGGAGGCAATCACAGTGGAGGAGGATCTAGATGTAGAGGTCATAACTGAGTTGTGGTGCACTTAAAATCATGACTGGGATATGACCATAGCAGTATACACTCAGTTCAGAAGGGACAGAGAAGGGAAGGGGGTTATTCAGTATGTGAGGAAGGGAATCAGGGCGGTGGAAGTGCAAGGGATCCTAGAGGCAGGAAAAGAGCTGGAGCTGCTGCTGGTCACACTAGAGACAGGAGGAGGGGCCAATATTCACACGGGGTGGTATAAAGGCCTTCGGCACAGGTGGAGGTATTGGACAAGGCATTAGGGGAAGCATTGGCAGAATGGCAAATAAGGGGGAGATGCTGCTAGTTGGAGACTTCAGTCTCCCTGATGTGGACTGGAGCCTACCTGTAGCAATTTCAACTAGAAGCAGGGCAATCCTAGACTTCATACATGGAGCATTTCTCAGGCAGTTAGTAAGTGAACCCATTAGGGAACAGGCAGTACTGGACCTGGCGCTCAGTAACTAAGACATATTAACAGACGTCACAGTTTGTAGTCCACTGGAGGCCAGTGATCACTGTAAAGTGTGGTTTAGTATCAAGATGGGTACAGAAGCAGACCACACCAAGATGAAGGTCCTTGACTTTAGAAAGATAGACTTTATGGGAAACTGCCTTAGAAACAGCCTAGCAAAGGTAGATGGCCAAGGTGGGGTAGAGGAACAATGGAGACAGGTTTAGGAAAGTATAGTGAATGCAGTCAGACTATGTGTGAAAGAAGTGAGTGAAACCAGGAGTTAAAAAAAAAAATCCATTATGGTACTCTAAGGAGGTGGCCAAGAATGTGAAGGAAAAAACGATGGCATTTAAGAGGTACAAAGGAATGCAGGGGGAGGAGGATGGAGAGACGTATGAGGTAGTACAGAGGGAAGCAAGGAAGGCAGTGAGGCAAGCACAACTGCAAACAAAGGAAAAGGTAGCCAAAAGAGTGGCATTAGGGGATAAGAGTTTCTTCAGGTACGCAAGTGGGAAGAGGAAGTAAAGGGGAAGGATAGTGAGAATAAGGAAGTCAGTAGATGAAGACTTGGCAGAGGATGATTAGCAAAAAGCTGACATTCTGAAAAGCTATTTCTGTTCAGTCTTCACAGTGGAAAGGGAGGGGGATGGACCAACAAAGATCTGCAAGAACGCAGAAAGGAGGAGGTAAACACAAGTCCATTTACAGAGGAAGGAGTCTTGAAGGGACTTGCAAACCTAAAAGTGGACAAAGCCACGGCACTGGATGAGATACGTCCAAGGATGCTATGGGGATTCATAGAAGAGCTTGCTGCACCACTAGCAGCCTCATTCAACATATCACTGGAAACAGGAGATGTTCCATGGGACTGAAGGAGAGCTGATGTAGTTCCCCTCCATAAAATCAGCAGCTGGGAGGAGGCTAGCAACTATAGACCGATCAGTCTCACATCAGTGGTGGGGAAATTAATGGAAAACCTGTTAAAGGGAAAGGGGAAAGGGAAATGGGAAATTGTTTAAACAGTAAAGGCACACTAAGCTGGACCTTGTTTCCTGGTGCGACCTGGAAGCACAAGGAAGTTAAGTGTCTTGCTCAGGGTCACACAGTATTCCAGTGTAGACTGCTGCGATTCAAACCCAGGTCTCCAGATTTGCATCACTTAACCACTATTCTTTACTGCCTCCTTAACGCTAGTGGAGTATCTTGAATCCAGGGAGCTGCAAGACCAAAGACAGAATGGATTCACGAGTGGCAGGTTATGTCAGATAAATCTGATAGATTTCTTTGACTGGGTGACCAGGGAAGTAGATCAGGGACAGGCAGTGGATGTGGCCTATTTGGACTTCAGCAAAGCCTTTGACACTGTACCACATAGAAGACTGATAGAGAAGTTGGATAGTTTAGGGGTGGGATCCAGAGTTGTAAATTGGGTGAAAAAATGGTCAATGGATAGGTGGCAGAGGGTGGTGATATATGGCACTCACTCTAAGGAGAGGAGAGTGACCAGTGGGGTGCCATAGAGCTCAGTATTAGGGCTGGTCCAGTTTGCCATCTTCGTAAGTGACACTGCAAAAGAGTTTGAAGGGAAGGTATGCCTTTTTGCAGATGACACCAAGATCTGCAACGGGGTAGGTACTTAGAAGGGGTGGATAAAATGAGAAGGGACCTAAGGAAACTTGAGGAGTGATCAAGGATATGGCAGTTGTGGTTTATTGCCAAAAAGTGTAAAATCATGCACCTGGGACACAGAAACCCAGGAGCTGAGAATAAAAGGTGGGGTGGGGAGTATTGTCAGTCATTAAGAAGGAAAGGGACCTAGGGGTTATAATATCTGATGATTTCAGAGTCGCATGGCAATGTGACAAGGCAGTGGCAGGACCAGTGGAATGCTGGGATGCATAGCGAAAGGTATCACAAGCAGGAGGAGGGCAGTGATATTACCACTGTATAGATCCTTGATGAGACCACGCCTTGAATAGTGTGTACACTTCTGGAGGCCACATCTCAGAAAAGACAGTGACAGGGTAGAGGCAGTCCAGAGGAGGGCAACTAAAATGGTACATGGGTTGCATGTGAAACTGTATGATGAGTAACTGAGGGATCTCTGTGTATACATGCTGGAGGAGAGAAGGGGGAGAGTGGACATGATGCAGACCTACAGGTACCTCACGAGATTCAACGGGGTGAGGTGGGGAGCCTGTTTCAAATGAAAAAGTGCAACAGAACAAGAGGCAGGCAACTAAGCTGCAAGAGGGACACGCAAGAGGATGTGAGAAATACTATTTCACTGAAAGAGTGGTGGACACCTGGAACAGCCTGCCACAAGATGTAGTAGGGGCAAAAACCATGGGGGGTTTCAAACATGAATGGGATAGATATGGGGAATACTGTTGAATAAAAAGGGGTGGGGGAGGGTTGCTGAAGACTAGTTAGAGACTGCTGGGACAGAACAGGCGAGGAAAGCACTGGACAGACTAGGTGGGCCAATTGGTCCTTTTCTGCTGACAAGTTCTGTGTTTTTATTACACTGACCTTCCAGTAGCATTTAACTCTGCCAGCTTTAATAATCTTTTATTATGCAAGCAATAAGACATGATGGGATGTTAGTCCTGCTGGTTTTACCACATGCCCAGTGGCGTAGTAAGACACAAGGCCACAGGCTGAGTGTCTTAAAGCCCTGAAAGTGTGGTAAAACCAGCACAACCAATGCCCTGAAGTGTCTTATTGTGCTTATAAAATGTGTCCAAAGACAACTTTTAAAAGATGAACACTCTAAAAGTGTTAGAGCAGCTAAGGGAGGCTCCTAAGTGGAGCCAATCACAGCAAAGATCTCTCCCCCTCCTCACCAGGCAGCCAAATCCTGGGCACTGCCTGGGATCTAGGAAATGGGAAGGGGCATAAAAGGCTCTGCGGTGGCTGGAGAATGAAACTCCATTGTTGGCAGGCAGCGAGAGGATCGGAGCCTCTCCCATCCCAGGACAGCAGATTACAGCACCTGACAGCGTCCCTAAACACTGGGGGTGCCGAAGCACTGAAGAGCACAGCAGCTAAAGGAGGCTCCTAGCTGATCCAAACACAGCAAAGACCGCAACCTCTCCTTGCCAGGCAGCCAATCCTAGGCGCTGCCTGGGATCTAGGAAGTGGGGCACGACCACTCTTAAGAACTAGGCCACCAAGCAGCCCCCCGTGCAGAGGACTAGTGCGCTAAGGACATCGGAGTCTGCCACCAGGAATCAGCCCAATGAAGCAGCTGGCAGCCAGGCATTCTGCTTCTCAGAAGGGAGGCTGGGTAGCAGTAGAAAAGCAAACTAGGTGACTAGGCAAAGCAGGAGGAGGCAGGGAGGTAAGTTTCCTGTTATACTCCTACCGTAGCTCACACACCACAAGGGAGTAAAGAGTGATCGGGTCAAGCAGGAACTGGCTATAGGCAAAACACCTTATCTAGCGTAGGGATAAATAGGAGTTTATAGTAAGCTAAAAGTTTGGGATTAGGTGTAACACCCTATCTAGAGTAGGAATAGATAAAGGCTTAAAGTGAGTGAAAGTGTGGATATAGGTGAAACACCCTATCTAGGGTAAGGTAGAAAAGGGTTTAGAAAAAGCAGTAGCTTGGGAAATGGTGAAGCACCCTATCTAGAGTAAGGATAAAGAAAAAAACCAAAAACAAAGTTAGCTTCTATATAGGGTAAGGGAATTAAAGGAACTCAGAGGACTAAAATTACAGAGAGAGTTGTAAATACAGGACAATGGGAGTGGTGCAGTGCAGTGGCTGTGGGGCGTCAGTCATCAGGCAGACGTTCTGGAGGCTGCGTTGCTGCCCCATCTGCATGCACCTCTCTGGGCTGAGGGAAGAGGTTGCCAGACTCAAGGCCGAATTGGCTTGGGTTCGGAGGACCTACTCCCCCACCCATGGACCACCTAGTCCACCACCGCTACCTCAAAGGATGCCAAGAAGGAGGAGCCACTGGACAATGGTGGGCTCGGGGAGGGTAAGGGTGGTGGAGTGCTTCCCCATCCAGTACCACTACGAAATTCCTATGCCGCACTGGCTGGGTGGGAATGTCTCACAAAGGCACCTGAAGTAGTTACCAGGGTGGATGTGGGAGTCTTCCACAGTGGAGACCCCAAGGGGGGGCAGAAGACCCCAGAGGAGGAGGATGAGGCGAATCCTGGTGGGGGACTCCATAGTGAGGGGGGGTACAGTTCAGGGCAGGTAAGGGTGAGGAGAGGGAGGTTAGGTGCCTTCCTGGTGCCACAGCTCGCAGGGATGGAAAGAGGATCCAAAGGAGCACTGAGGCAGCAGGAAGGGAGGGAGAACAGGACATCATTGTCCATCTGGGGACTAACGACCTGGCTAAGGATGAGCCAGTAAAAGTTCAGGAGGAGTTCAGGGAGTTGGGGAGGGGTCTTAGGCAATTATCACAATCTGTGACCTTCTCGGAGGCGCTACCTCTCTCTGACAGGGGAAGGACAGGATTCTCCACACCAGGAACTTCAATGCATGGTAGAAAGAATGGTGCAGAGAGGAGGGGATTTGGATTCATTGGGGACTGGGGCTCCACCTGGAGGGATAAAGGCCTGTACAGGAGCGACAGCCTGCATCCATCCAGGAGGGGCACCATGGTCCTCAGTGAATTGTTTAAATGCTACATTGGTGAGCATTTAAATTAGCCAGGGGGGGGAATGAGGCAGAGAGACATAAACTGCCCCCCCAACAGACTTACAAGGTCAGTGGTGGGACTCCGGAAAGAGAAAAATCTCAAAAGGTACCAATTAACTTAAGAGTCTGGGGGGGCAGAAAGAAAGAGAGGTAAGAAGAATAGTGGAGGAAGCAAGGGAGGGCAAATGGGAAAAATGAGGGGTGGTGGCAGTACAATCTGGCGAGCTGTGTGTGCAAATGCTCAAAGTCTGGGTGATAAGATTGTAGACCTAGAGGCCACCACGGCAGAAGTGGACCTGGACATAGTCACAATTACGAGTCCTGGTGCAATGAAAACCAGGACTGGGATGTAGCCATACCAGGCTATACTCCATTCAGAAAGGACAGGGTAGGTAAAAAGTGGGGAGGAGTGGCTCTTTATGTGAGGGAAAACATAAAAGCTACGGAAATACAGGGGGGAGTGGGGAGGAGCAGCTGTATTGTGGGTCATCCTGGAGACACAGAAGGGGGCCGCTGTTCACACAGGAGTGATCTACAGACCTCCAGCATGGGGGGAGGGAGTGGATAAGGATATGTTGGAAGCAATCCAAAGGATGGCAAGCAAGGCAGAGGTATTGCCGGTGGGGAACTTCAGTCTACTGGATGTGTATTGGACCTCCCAGTTGTAGCAACAGTTAGAAGTAGGGACATCCTAGACTCCCTGCAGTGGGCGTTTCTCAGGCATCTAGTTAAGGAACCCACTCATGGGGGGGCCTTACGGGACCTGGTACTGACAAACAGGGACAATGCTGCTGACGTCACGGTGAGTAGCCACCTGGGGACCAGTGATCATTGTACAGTGTGTTTCAGTATAAGAACAGGGCCAGTATCAAACCACACTAAAACAAGGGTCCTGGACTTCAGGAGAGCTGATTTTAAGAAAATGGGAGAATGCCCCAGGGACACACTATCAGGGATAAGGAGACTGGGTGGAGACAAGGAGCAGTGGGCAAAAATAAAGGAGGGCATTAAGAAGGCAACCAACCTCTGTGTCAGGCAGGTTAACAAGGGCAAGAGAAAAAAGAGACTGCTATGGTTCTCTAAAGATGCAGTGGAGAAAGTAAGGGCAAAAAAGCTGGCATTTAGAAGGTATAAGATGACACAGAAAGAGGAGAATAGGAAGATATATCAGGAGAAACAAAGGGAGGCAGAGAAAGCAGTGAAGAGTGCAAAGCTGCAAATGGAGGAGAATATTGCCAGGTCAGTAAAAAAGTGGGATTTGGGTCTTGCTTGTCTTGGGTACAAGCTTTTCCCTCACAGGAAGCACAGTAGTTTCCCTGGGGGCAGTCTTAGCTACAGTTGTGGCTAATGATCCCTGTTTCAGGTTCACTCCAATTGTGAAGCCTTTCCCGAAACCCCCAGGAGGCATAGAACTTTCAAGTCCTCCAGAATGGAAGTCACCTTGAATATAGTTTATAATAGTTTGACACCTGACTCCTCAGGATATGGAGGAGTATACGGGGAAGGTGGGGGTGGTTTTATACTGATAATTTTGGTTGTAGACTTAGGGAAAAAGTACCCCTGCTTGAAGTTGTTATTTGTTTTTTATTATGAGAGGACCAGGGTTTGGCCTCTCTTTTTGTTTTATATAGTTTTGGAAAACAGTAAGAAACGTAGAAAAAATACACATTCCGAGTTTTTTTAGGGAAAATCTTTGTTATAACAAGGGAAGGGGAGGCTAGATAGATCCAGTCCATTGGTGTGGGCTGTGATGGAGTGCGGATGGTTCCCTCTGGCGGTTCTCCACTTAGTCTTCTTTTTTTTAACCTTCCTCTTCTCAATCTTGAAAAAATGGCGATGAATCCAGTTAAAATATTTTCAGTGAATATAAATAGCCTTCATAGCCCTATAAAGAGAACAAGGTTGATGCAAAATTTGAAGAGGCAGGCAGCTGATGTATACTTTCTGCAAGAAACCCATTTATCAGAGGTCGAACATCAAAAATTGAAATGGAGCAACAGATATGAGGTCTATGCCTCTTCTCACTCCAGTGGTCATAGAAGGGGGTTGCTATATTGCTCCCCACTTCTACCCCACTGGAGATTAAAGAAATGATTCTGGACACCCAGGGGAGATTTGTGATCCTCTCGGGCACCCTTTACTCACATGAGGTTACTCTAGTAAATGCATACCTCCCTCCCACTTATCTCTGGCAGTTATTCATTCCTTATTAAATAAAGTCATAGATACTCTCCGGGGAACATTGATAATGGGGGTGGGGATTTTAAAGTGGTTCTATCCCCTCAATTGGATTCCTCTTCTCCATGTTCCCACAGATCTTTTAGTGCCCTTAAATATTTGAAGAGGACACTTTCTCACCTGGGTATAGAGGATGTCTGGAGGAAGCTTTTTCCCATAACTCCAGGTTTTACATATTTTTCTCTGCGCTTTCAAACTTATTCATGTTTGAATTATTTCTTTGTCTCTTGTGAACACTTATCTCTCATTCAGGACATAACAGTGGGGCCACACATTTTATCAGATCACCACCCTTTGACTCTTAAAATAGACCTGGGGTAATCTCCAAAATCAAAAATATGGTGTTTTAACCCAACTTTGCTTAGAGAGCCAGAATATATAGAACTCATAAATACAAAAATTCCTCAAGTTCTAAGAGAAAATGACACCAGGGACTTTTTGGACCCTATAAAATGGGACACTTTGAAAGCTGTAATTTGGGGCGAGACCATAGTGTTCTCATCTCAGAAGAGGCTAAAGTTAGAGGCTTCCTACAATTTTTTAGTGGAACAGTTGCGATCTTATCAGCTGCTGTATAGGGAGGGGGACAAGATAATACAAAAGAGATCAGGAAGACTAAACAAGAAGTACAAAAAATCATGGACTTAAGGGTGTTGCAGACCCTGACATACCTAAAACTCTCTAACTACGAAGGGGGGGGGGCTAGGGGTTCTCGCCTGCTTGCCCGGAAACTCAGAGCAAGGAAACGAGCAGCAACCATACTCAAAATCAAACATCCAGTCACAAAAAAACTTGCGCACACAGACGATCATATTCGTTTGTCCTTTCTCTCCTATTACTAGTCGCTTTATACTTCTCCTACCAACTCATCAACTTCAGAAGAAAGGAAATCTTTTCTTTCACAACTTTCTCTTCCCAAGTTATCGGATTCACAAAGATTATCTCTAGAAGCCCCCATCAGCACTAATGAGATCCTGACCCATATCATGGCTCTCAAACCTGCCAAATGCCCAGGCACAGATGGCTTTATGACTGAATGGTATAAAAAATTCTTGGGATCTCTTCTCCCTTCTCTTACTGATTTATAGAGCTATTGCGGAAGGGGAGCCTCCCCCTCCCTCGTGGAGTTATGCAATCTTGACCCCTATCCCCAAACCAAATAAAGATACAACAGAAACATCTTCTTATTGCCCTAGCTCCATTTTAAATGTTGATTATGAAATATACACAGCGATCTGGGCATCGAGACTAGAACAATCCTCCAAAAACATATCCACCCAGCTCAATCAGGCTTTATTAAAAAACGGAACACCACAGACAATATCAGACACACTATGTTACTTCTAGAACACGTACATTCAAGACAAATTCCCCTTGCACTTATAAGTTTAGAAAAGGCTTTTGATCGGGTCTCGTGGGATTTCCTCTGGGATACTCTGGAGGCTTTTTCTTTTCCCGATTCCTTCATTACTGGACTTCAGAATCTATACTTCCAACCTAAGGCCTATGTCAGAGTCAATGGAGATTTTTCTCCTTCTATTTCATTACAACAAAGTACTAGACAGGGGTTTCCCTCTTTCCCCATACCTGGTTGCTTTATATATTGAACCTTTAGCGGCAGCCCTGCGATTGGACCCTCATATACAAGGGACCCCCGACAGAAAATGTATAAAGCTTCCCTATTTGCGGTTGATGTTCTCCTAACCCTTCTCTCTCTCTCTGAAATCTTCTATACCTGTGACTTGGGAAATCATTAGGAAATATGAAAGATTAGCTAATTTTAAAATAAATATCTCTTAAACAGAAGTACTTATGCTCTACCATCAGCCTTCCAATGCTCTAAGAAGCTCCCTCCCCTTGAAATGGCGTAGTACCAAGATTAAATATTTATTAATAAATATTCCTATTAATATGATAAACCTGGAATTAGTAAACTATGAACCCATATCCATTCAAATTCAGGAAGACCTGAGGAGATGGGGACGACTAAAACTTACCTTTTTTCAGCGTAAAGTAACCGTACATATGAATATTCTCCCTAGACTACTATATTTTTTTCAAAGTGTCCCTGTCTTCCCAGAGAACTACTACTTTAAGTCCTGAAATAAAGATATTTCCTCCTTTATCCGGGACGATCAGAGACCGAGGATACAGTTTTCCTTATTGAGTCTCTCCCTGGATCAGGGAGGGATTAATTTGCTTAACCTGAGATTCTATGCAATGGCTGCTTTCTTAAAAATCTTGCTAATTTGGCTTTCGTCAACAATCCACCAAGACTGGAAGGACATTGAATTTTTATTCAATGACCTTTTTGATATTGAAAAGATATCCTTCGCTACTGTAACATGTACCCCTCCTATGAGGAGTTTTACCAAATTTACCTCTCAGATCCTGAGGATATGGCAAAAGGTCAAACAAAAAAAAGCTCTCAGGCAGATATTCTTTCCCTTCACACTTATATCGGCTGATGAAAAATTTCTTCCAGCACGTTTCGATGCCACCTTTAATTTATGGAGAAGACTTGGCCTCAGTTACTATTACCAATTTCTCAATGACTGGGGTATTTCTCCTTTTCCGGTATTACAAAACGACGATTCCCTCCCAGATAGGGATATGTTCGGTTATACCCAGGTGAGAAACTATATATAAAGGCAAAGGGAAGTTGTAGCAAACTTGCCCTCTCCATTTCCAATGCTTTGGAAGTTGCTAAAGGATACACTGGGTAGTAATACATGGGGGAAACTAACTGGCCATATATATATATATATAGAATATTAAAAGAATCTTTGGCGATACCTCATTGTCCATATTAGAGGCCTGGAATAAAGATCTGGAATTGGAGATCCTCTTTTCCCTGTGGAAGGAGACTACTCTGAAAGCTATTAAAATTACTTCCTCTAATACGTGGAGGGAATTTGCTTGGAAATCCTGATCCCGATATTTTCGCTCTCTGGCAGTACTTGCCAAATATCTCCCTGCATCATATGCTTTATGTTGGAGGGGTTGTAATTGTACCCTAGCCGATCTGGGCCATATTTTTTGGTTCTGTCCCAATTTAACACCCTTCTGGTGTGTTTTACAAATTGAGCTGGAAAGATGTTTAGCTGAGAATATTGAATTGACAGCAGAAATGGTGATCCTATCCATTTACCCCCCCTCATAGACTAGGCTGGCACCAAACATTGCTCCCACTGTATATTTTGGCAGCCAGGGAGGCAATAACCTGACGGTGGATGACTAAACTAATACCGTCCATTGAAGAATGGTACTGAATAATAATAGAAATATACCACCTGGAACACCTGATGACCAAATTACACAACAACGTTCCCAACTTTATAGATAAAATGTTGTAAATGGGTGCTCCATATATCCTCAAAAGACTCAGACTTTGTACCCTGATTAAGTAACCTCATGATGAATAGCTCCCTATAATAAGTTAGGGAATTTCTTCCCTAGGGAAGAGTACAAAAGGGAGGGGTGTCAGGGGATGGGGGCGTCCCCATATAAATCATAAATGTTGGTGAGGTGGAGGAAGTGATTAACCATCTGCCTTGGGAAAAAATTGGAAATAGGGCTAATGTGACGCTTGAAAACAGAAAGGTGTGATAGACTGGAATGGGACATTCAATATAAAAACGTCATTTATGGTTTATTAATGAATACTGTAATGTATGAAATTATGAAAATGAGATAATGACATGCCAAAGTCTGTAAATCTATGTCTCTTTCAATAAAAAGAAATAAAAAAAAAAAAGTAAAAAAGGGGGATAAAGTCAGCCTGCCGGCACAGCGGAAAGATTTACTGCTGCAACGTGAGCAACTCAGGTTTGGTAGCAGACTCGGGCCACTCAAGAGCCAGCCAGCCAGGAGCAGTGGTGAATTGAGCTGCCACTGCATGCTCTTCACCTCCGCAGCGGGGAAGAGGGGTTGAGTGTCTCCAGTCCGGTGCTCCTGGGTGACCATGAGACATGCCACAACCGGAGCACCTGTGAGCACTGCTCCTTGGGGGTGCATCAGAATGCATGGCACAGTCATGGCGTTCAATGTGATGCACCCCCATTCCTTAAAGAAAAAAACAGGCCTCTGGTGTGCAGCATGATGTTCTCCCCGCTGCAGTGAACACAAGTGGGTCCCCAGTGCACACATTGTAGACACTGTTGGGGCTGCGAAGGGAGGCTCCAATGGCTGTGCCCTGTGGGGGTACTCTGGGGGGCACAGTGTCTGGATGGCTCCTGGTTTGGCAGTGGCAGCAGGGCGGCTGACGGGGCAAGCCACCAGAAGTATAAAGCATAGTGAGTAAAAAAAAAAAAGGGGGCGATAAAACATTCCATAAGTATATAAGTGGAAGGAGGAAGACCAAAGGAGGGATAGTAAGGCTAAAAGGGGAAGAAGGGGTTTATGTGGAAGAGGACCAAAAAAAAGCAGACATAGTATTTACTTAGGAAAAGGTAGGTGATGAGTCACAAATAAGGGACAAGGGCATTAAAGGAAGGGAGATGGATACTAGTCCTTTTACAAAGGAGAGTCCTCAAGGAACTAGCACAACTAAAAGTGGACAAGGCAATGGAGCCTGATGAGGTATGCCCTAGGATACTGAGGGAGCTCAAGGAGGTGCTGGCTGCACCTCTGACAGCCCTGTTCAACTTATCATTAGATTCAGGGGAAGTTCTGGGGGACTGGAGGAGGGCAGATATGGTCCCACTTCATAAAAGTGGTAATGGGGAGGAGGCAGGAAATTACAGACCTGTCAGCCTGACTTCGGTGGTGGGTAAAGTAATGGAATCACTACTGAAGGAAAGGATTGGGAATGAATACCTTGTGGCCAGTGAATTACAGAATCTGAGGCAGCATGGCTTCACAGGTGGGAGATCTTGTCAGACAAACCTGATCGAGTTCTTTGACTGGGTGACCAGGGAAGTGGATCAGGGTGGAGCGGTGGTTGTGGCCTACCTGGATTTCAGTAAGGCCTTCAACACCTTCCACACAGAAGATTGGTGAGCACACTGTGCAGTTTAGGAGCAGGTCCAAAAGTAGTAAAATGGGTAAGAAGTTGGCTAAGCAGTAGGAGTCAGAGGGTGGTGATAAATAGTGTTTGATGTTCACTCTGAAGAAGGCAAGGTGACCTGCGGGGTGCCACAGTGGTCAGTACTAGGTCTGGTCCTCTTCAATGTCTTTATTTGTGACATTGCAGGAGGGCTGGAAGGAAAAAGTATGCCTGTACCATGGATGAAACAAAAATCTGCAACAGAGTGGGCACACCGGTGTGTGAGTGTGTGTGTGTGTGTGTGTGTGTGTGTGTGTGTGTGTGTGTGTGTAAAAATGAGGGCTGATCTGCAGAAGCTGGAAGTCTGGTCATGGGTTTGGTAACTGAGTTTCAGTGCAAAAACGTGCAAAATCATGTACTTGGGGCACAAAACCCCGGGTGCAGCATACCAATTGGGCAGGGAGGTAACGGCAACCACAAAACAGGAAATCTGGAGGTTATCATTTCTGATGTCCCAAAGGTAGCAAAGCAGTGTGATAAGGCAGTTGGGAAAGCTTGCAGGATGCTTGAATGCATAGGGATGGGTATCACCAGCAGAAAGGAGGAGGTAGTGTTACCCCCTATAGATTGATGGTGAGACCTCATCTTGAGTACTGTGTCCAGTTCTGGAGGCCTCAGCTCTGGAAGGACATAGATAGGGTGGAGGCAGTACAGAAGAGGGCAACCAAAATGGTGCAAGGCCTGCATCAAAAGCCCTATGCGGAAAGGCTCAAGGAGGAATTAAATATGTACTCTCTAGAGGAAAGGAGGTAAGGGGGGGCATGATAGAAATGTTCAAATATCTCACAGGTATTAATAAGGTACATGAAGGTAACACCCCCTCCCGTGGAGAAAGGAGGTCGCTGAGGCCAGTCTAAGCCCTCCCTGCAAGCCAGCCGACCCAGAACACCACCTCCCGTGGAGAAAGGAGGTCGCGAGGGCCAGTCTCGAAGCCCTCCTGCCAAGAAGCCCAGCCGACCCAGAACACCACCCCTCCCGTGGAGAAAGAGGAGGTCGCGAGGGCCAGTCTCAAGCCCTCCCTGCCAAAGCCCAGCCACCCAGAACACCACCCCTCCCCGTGGAGAAAGGAGGTCGCGAGGGCCAGTCTCAAGCCCTCCTGCCAAGAAGCCCAGCCGACCCAGAACACCACCCCCTCCCTGTGGAGAAAGGAAGTCGCGAGGGCCAGTCTCAAGCCCTCCCTGCCAAGAGCCCAGCCAGGAACACCACCCTCCCCCGTGGAGAAAGGAGGTCGCGAGGCCAGTCTCAAGCCCTCCTGCCAAGAAGTCCAGCCGACCCAGAACACCACCCCTCCCCGTGGAGAAAGGAGGTCGCGAGGCCAGTCTCAAGCCCTCCTGCCAAGAAGCCCAGCCGACCCAGAACACACCCCCTCCCCGTGGAGAAAGGAGGTCCACGAGGCCAGTCTCGAAGCCCTCCTGCCAAGAAGCCCAGCCGACCCAGAACACCACCCCTCCCCACGTGGAGAAAGGAGGTCGCAAGGGCCAGTCTCAAGTCCTCCTGCCAAGAAGCCCAGCCAATCTGAGAACACCACCCCTCCCCCTCAGGAGAAGGAGTCATGAGGGCCAGTCTAAGCCCTCCCTGCCAAAGCCCAGCCGCCCAGGTAATTAAATAGCCCACCTGTATTTTGGCCTTTTCAACGGCTGCCTGGTGCACACCTGCGTCTCCTCTGGCCAAATCCAAAGCGATTTCTGGACGCGAACTTCTGCTGCAGGAACTGGAAAACCAGAGTTCAGCAGCTTCTGATAAGCCTGCCTGCTACCAACAGATAGTAAAAGCTGCATATTTCTGTTCTCAGTGCTTGCCAAATAATGTAGAGGAAAAAGCTGTTAATTTTTGTTTCCTCGGACTTGAATTAATTGAAAGTAGGTGCAACACTGTATATGAGGCAGAGGATTGTGTGGGACTGCAGCAGGACCGGTTGTAATTGAGTGACTCAGGGCAAAGCAACACGGGCTGCAGGGGACAGATTGCTTGCTATACCATACGGGACCTGGGCAGTTAAGTACACTAGGACTCGCAGTGGGATATTGGGCAGGTACTTGCCGTGCAGAGCCTCTGAGTTCTTGAGGCCAGGCGGCTCCATGAACCCCCTAATCCTGCAGCATTATCCAGCTCAATTACACGCTGCACCAGCCAATCTCAGACTAATCGCCTCCCTTTCTGCCTACTTAAAGCGATTTGTTCTCCTCTTTCTCTCCCAGAACACCCCCCTCCCGTGGAGAAAGGAGGTCGCGAGGCCAGTCTCAAGCCCTCCCTGCCAAAGCCCAGCCGACCCAGGTAATTAAATAGCCCACCTGTATTTTGGCGCCTTTTCCAGCGAGCTGCCTGGTCACAGCCCTGCCATCGTCTCTCGGCCAAATCAAAGCGGATTTCTGGGCCTTGAACTTCTGCTAGGGAACTGGAAAACCAGAGTTCAGCAGCTGAAGCCCGCCCGAGCGCTATGCGTTGACTCCCCCACCGCCCACCACCACCCTTGCCTCGGCTCTTGAATATATACCCTATAGTAGGTCAGGTGACACTAAAATAAACCTATCAGCCCACTTCTCCAGCTGCAGGTTATAGAATCCAGCCCTAGAGGCCGCTGTCGCTTGGCAGACCCACTATGTATCTCACCCTATTTACAATGCTAATAGCCAGCAGGCTCACTCTCCTTGCTCATCACTCCCCCCAGTGGCTCCTCCCCCCATGACTCCCACCAACCCTGTTCCCTTAGCTTTCTCTGACAATTGCCGGCCCAACCATCCCAACGCTGCAAGCCAATGCCCACTAGTACTAACTCACCTTTTTTTGCCTATACCCTTGTTCACACCCTCACTTCAACTGGGCAAACACTGTACCACAGGTTTCTCCCCTACTTATAACCCAGCCCCCTCCCAGCTGCAATGTCTTATTGCTACTTCTCCCCATCGCTCCCTCCCTTCTTCCCGGCGACATCTCTAGCGTACCAGTGCCCACCCACAACAAAAAAACAAAACACTCTCCATTGCGCTCACAGCATGAGTCTCTTAAACTCTCCAGGCTCTCCCTGCTGCGACACGCATTCCTTCTACTCCTCCTTTCTGGAAACATTCACCCCAACCCTGGTCCCCCTCAACAAAAAACCTCCCCAAACAAACCACAGGGAAGACTACTGCTGGCATCACTTAATATCGTAGCCTTCCCAAGAAACACACCCTACTGCAGGGTTGGATTGCAACATGCCCCAGACATCCTAACCTCTCTGAAACCTGGCTATCAAATAAAATCCCCATGATGCTGTTTCCTAAGCAACTATAACTCCTTAGGCGGATAGATCCGTGTTTAGGTGGAGGCCGCGACATACATTAAATCAATGCCTGCGCCACCATCATACACCCTCCCCCAAACATGAGGCCCAGACTCTTGCAGTCAAAATTAGATTGGGCTCTAAAACAATCATCATCATCTCAGCCTATATCCCCGAGAAACCAGAAACCGCATTTGAATCCATCCTCCACACTGTCTCACACCTCCCAAATACTAATGAAACCATGTTAATGGGTGACTTCAACATCGACTGGGCATCCCATCCTCCTCCGTCTTCAGTGATGCTGCCCAGGCTATCGGTCTCTCCCAAATTATCACATCCCCAACGAGGTGCGACACAAGAACCGGGACATCCTCACTACTAGATCTCATCTTTACCAACAGGCCAAAAATATTACCCAGGCTTCAGTGCTCCTGACTCTATCAGTGACCACTCCCGGTTATCTGCTGGTGGTCAGGCAAACTGCCACTGCACCACCAAAACCACATTGCAACGAAAAATCAAAAAGGAGGCATAAATAACCTCAAAGAATACCTAGCCAATAGTTACTGGCTTCCCTTATATAACGACAATCAGTTGATGCGCTCTTGCCCACTTTATAGCTACCTTTAACAAAGCCTGCGATATATGCTCCCCTCACTAGGCAATTAAGTGAAAACCAGGTCCACACCATGGATAACACCCTCCCTCCTAAAACTCATGCAACACAGGGACAACCTCTGGCACAGGGCCAGAGACTCCCAACGCTCCCAGGGCAGACAACTCTACAGGGAGGCTCGAAATAAATGCACCTGGGCCACCACGACGAGCCAAGGCCAATTACTATCAGCACCCTCTCCTCCTCCTGGGAGATGGGAGAAAGTTCTGGAGAAACATACATGAAATTAGCGGCAAATCACGCTTCCCCACCCCTACCCAACTAAGTTCTGAGCGGGACGTACCAAGATCCTGCTAAAATCACTGAAGCCCTCAATGAAACTTTCTCAGACCTCTCACATATCCTCCCGCCTAACTTCTTCCACCCCCAAACCTCCCTCTACTCCACTTATGGAGAGAACAGCCCTCCCTCCTCCTTTCGGTTCCGTACCATCCCTGCTCCTTAGCCAGCGTTATATCTCCAAAGCAATCGCTAACACTCGCTTCAGCAACGACTCCCTGGACCTAAAACTCATAAGGCTTACCCTTGATATCACCATAACCCATCTCACACATATCCTAAACCTCTCGCTGCGCCTCGGCCAATTCCCCACTACCTGGAAAAAGCCGTGATCACCCCTATCTTAAAAGCGGGATCCCACCCTCCTGGGAATTATAGACCAATCTCTATACTCCTCCTCTCTCCAAAGCCCTGGAAAAATAGTCTCTGACCAACACTGAGCATCTAACAAAACACAACCTGCTCAGCAAGGAACAGCATGGGTTCAGAGCTGGCCACAGCACCATCCACGGCTCTCACCGAGCCTCACAACATTCATCCATGAGGCGCTGGAGCCAGGGTCACTAGCAGGGGCTATCTTTATAGACTTAACTAAGGCCTTCGACACACGGTCAGCCACGAATTACTCCTTCAAGTCCTGCCGCAACTAAATTTTAGTCTCCGAGGCCGCTGCTGGCTGGGACTACCTCACAGACGCTCGCAGCAAGTAAGAATAAACTCCACCATCTCACTCCCAAGCCCGTTCGCTCGGTGTTCCATGAGGTCAATCCTAGCCCACTGCTCTTCACTCTTCCTTAATTCTCTCCCCAAAGCCTGCAGTGGTCATCTCTTACTCTATCCCGATGTGGCGGTTCTCTACGGAAACACCCCCAACCGTCGTGCTCCAGCACCCTCCAGGAATACTTCCGGGAGCTGGAAAACTGGTTCGCTGACCACCGACTGATCATTAACTATTCCAAAACCAAGGCCATGACCTTTGTTCACCGCCAAAGCCCGCACAGCCAGATGGCTCTTCACATTTCCAATGCGGATGGTTCCCTGCTGGAGCGCGTCAATCACTTCAAATACCTGGGGGTCACCCTGGACACCTCCCTCTCCTACCACAGACATGTACGCCTCCTCTCGGCAGCAATCAACTCGAGAGTGGGTACCCTCTACAGAATCAAAAACAGTCTGCCCGCTCATGCCATGCAGATAGCTGTCACATCCTCCATCCTCTCCCTAATCGATTACGGGATTGTAATCTACGGCACTGCTGATAACTCCACCCTAAGCTGCATCACCACTGCTCTAAACAAAGCATGTCGCCTTGTCTCGGGCAGTGACAGACTCACCCACACTCTCGACCTATACCGACTGACTGGCTGGCTTAATTTCACCAAAGGCTCAAGTACCACACCTGCATTCTAGCAAAAGATCCACCTCCTGCTAGCGCCAACGCCCTTCACCACATCATCAAACCGGCCCCTCTCAGGCGAATACCAGACTCACGGCTTCCACATCCTTACGTGGTTCCCCCATGTCGACGTCCCTTGCGAGATCCCTCCGCTACCGTGCCCCCATTTGGCTAAACACTCTTCCGCTCTCCCTCTCCCAATCCCGCAGCATCCATCTCTTCAAAGCAGGCCTAAAAACCTTCCTAATGGATAGCTCAAAATGTGCATGCTACATTGGCCTACCTGTGTCCGCTCCCCTCCCCCACACACCCACACAGGGGCCCTTCTGACCTTTCTAACCCCCCCTTGCTCAACCCAGGGGTCTAGGCATGTCTCCTACCTGCCCAAACGAAAGGAAAAAAAAAAAAAGTCCCTCTGCCATGATACCCACAATTAACTCAGTAATGCCACTTGTTTATTATGCCTTGAAAGTTGCCTTCCATTGCCTTTCTGTCATATGTCTCTCCACCATCTGTAACCACCGGAGAGCTAATGTTACTAAAATGTGATTTGTACATAAAACTGTAAATAATTTGTGCCTGTATATAATCTTGCCTGGCCTGTTCGTCTGTCTTCCCCCCAACTCGTGTTCCCCCCCTCCAACCTTTGTAACTTACGTGGAGCCTTTGCAAAAGAGTCTTTGACTCAAAGGTTTGTAATTCCGAATTTCAGTAAATAAATAAATAAATAAATTTTACATAAAAAAATGCTTGAGGACAAGGTGTCACGCTATGAAGCTGGGGGGAAGACTTAGAGGCGATATGAGGAAATACTTCTTCATGGAAAGGGTGGTAGATGCCTGGAACAGCCTCCCAGCAGAGGTGGTGGGTGTTAAAACAGTAACAGGATTCAAGCATGCATGGGATAGACACAAGGGGACCTTAGAAATAAGGCAAGGGGGGAAAGACCAGAGATCGAGTAGGGTCCATTCACAGAAGAAAGGGTTCTGAAAGAACTCTTAAAACTGAAGGTGGACAAAGCAATGGGGCCTGATGGGAGTCACCCAAGAATTTTAAAAGAACTAAGGGCAGAACTAGTGACACCACTGACTACCCTTTTCAACAAATCATGGAAGGATGATGTGGTACCTGAAGACTGGAGGAGGGTGGATGTGATTCCCCTTCACAAAAGTGGGAGCAAGACAGAGACAGAAAACTACAGACCAGTTAGTTTAACCTCAGTGATAGGGAAAATGATGGAATCATTTCTGAAGGAAAGAATTGTTGAGTTCTTAGAGGCCAATGGGGCACAGGACCCAAGGCAGCATGGATTCACAGTAGGAAGGTCATGTCAGACGAATCTAATAGATTTCTTTGATTGGGTGACTAAAGTAGTAGACCAGGGAAGGGCTGTGGACATGGCCTACCTAGACTTTAGTGAGGCATTTGACACAGTCCCACACAAAAGATTAATATACAAGTTAGCCAGCCTTGGAGTGGATCCCAAAGTGATAGCCTGGGTAAACAATTGGCTGGATAACAGGACGCAGAGGGTAATAGTAAATGGAGTTCACTCTGAAGAAAGAGGGGTTACTAGCGGGGTACCGCAGGGTCCAGTACTGGGACCAGTCCTCTTTAATGTCTTTATAGGTGATATTGCAGAGGGACTGGAAGGAAAAGTATGTCTCTTTGCAGATGACACAAAGATCTGCAACAGGGTTGATAAAGAAGGTGGGTTGAAAAGGATGCAAAGGGACTTGGCAAGGCTGGAGGAATGGTCAAATATATGGCAGCTTAGATTCAGTGAAAAGAAGTGCAAAGTATTGCACCTGGGAAACAAAAAAACTGGGGAAGAGTACACAATAGGGGGTGAGATACTAACAACAACAAGAATGGAAAGGGACAGGAGTGTAGTTGTATCAGATGACCTTAAGGTGGGCAAGCAATGTGAGAAGGCAGTAAGGAGGGCTGGTGGGATACTGGGATGCATAGGGAGAGGCATCACCAGTAGAAAATAGGAAGTTGTTATCCCTCTGTACAGACAGTTGGTGAGACCCCATCTGGAGTACTGCGTGCAGTTCTGGAGACCCCATCTCTGCAAGGACATAGGATGGAGGCTGTCCAGAGGAGGGCAACTAAAATGGTGCAGGGTCTGCACCAGAAGACATATGAAGAGAGATTAAAGGAGCTTGGCATGTATACCCTTAAGGAAAGGAGGGTGAGGGGGGACATGATAGAAACTTTCAAGTACCTCAAGGGAATTAACAAAGTCCAAGAGGTAGCATCTTTGAGAAAAAGAGATGTACAAGAACAAGGGGACACAGTTTGAAGATAGAGGGGGGACAGCTCAGAGGTAATGTGAGGAAGTATTTTTTCACAGAGAGGGTTGTGGATACATGGAACAGCCTTCCTAAGGAGGTAGTGGAGTCTAAAACAGTGGGGGAATTCAAGAATGCATGGGACAGACATAAGGCAATTCTAGTGGGGGGTTAGGAGGAAGTAGGCTGTTGGTTAACTAGAATCTGCAGCTTATCCATCAGGTAGGGAAATGGGCAGACTAGGTGGGCCAAGCGGTCCTTATCTGCCGTCAGATTCTATGTTTCTATGTCTGCGGTGGCACAGTACGTAGTGAAAATAGGGCAGACTAAGTGGTCCAGGGGTCCTTCTCTGCCGACAACTTCTATGTTTCTATGTAATTTTAAAAGCCACAGAAATGTAATAAAATATTAATAAAAATGTTAAATAGTCCCTCCACAGATGGTTTTCACCTGTCAGTCATCTGTCTTTCTACACATTCAATACATTGTGTTATTGTTTACCATGGAATACGAGAATTCTGAACTCCATAGTATTTTAGTAGTAGAATGCCCCTTCACGCACGGAATGATAACATGGAATACATGAATTCAGAATTCTGCAGGGTTCTGCTGACATACGTATAGGCACACATCCAGGCCTCAGTTGAAGCCAGAACCTCAGTTTCATTTGTTGCAGGGTAAAGAACAGGAAGTTCTTTGGCAAACTGGTAAGGATCAGATGGAGATTTTTCGTGATCATCCGAAAAAACACCAGCAATAGAAACTCTGAATAGTACTTAATTTTTTAAATTTTGTTTATGTGTGTAAGAAGGGGCTCATGCGTGTAAAGAATATTCAGTAATTTACTTATTTTGTTTTAATTTCATGTACTTTTATTTCTAGGGCCCAGTTGAAGGTTTTTATATATGAGTGAAGGAGGCAACCATGTCTGTGATAGAAATCTAGAATGAGTGAAATTGCTCATGAATTCTATATGTGAATTGCTCAAATTCCAAATCCCGCTGCCTGAACTTGTTGAAACCTGTGCAGTTGTGGAGAATAAAAGATATGGGTCTCAGAAATTGTTTAGCCTACCAGGAAGCAGGAAATTTCCAACCTGTTTTATAATCTATGATAATATATTATCTAGTTACCAATACCCTTTCCCTGTTAGAAAAGATCCTTTATCATTTACCTCACACCCCAGTAACATGTGATCTGAAAATGCCGTTGTTGTCAAATATGATTTCTGGATACAAATATTCTGTGTCATAAACAAGTGATCAATACACATGTTTCAAAATCTGTGTCAACTAATATATTCATATGTATGCAGATTCACAGCTCTCTATTTCTCAGGCTCATTGAAGGAGGCTGTGGAAGTCTCGCTTCGGCTCCAACAAGACTTCCACAGCATCCTGCATTGGTTTCAGGCCAACCGACTGTGGGTCAACACTGAAAAAGCAGTGTTCAAGACCTTTGGTTCCAGCCAGAAACGGGAAAGGCTTGCTTCCCTCCCTTCCTTTAGCACCCTGGCTGGTTGCTCCCTTAAAGCGGTTCACTCCTTCAAGTATTTTGGTGTGTGACTTGGCAGCTGGCTTGACTTCTCTGCCCACATCAATGCCATTCATGCTAAGCTTCACTTCAAGTTTCATGCCCTGTACTGGAACAAAGACTGCTTGCCCCCCATGTCCACTGGGAATTAATTACAAAGATGCTGCTACCAGTCTTTGACTATGTAGGTGTGGTCTGTGGTTCTGCCCCCTTTCATCTCTTGCCAGACTGGACACCCTGTGTAATGCCTTTTGTCATTTTACCACCAACTCACCCTCTTGTACACCTCACTGCACTCGCTATTCCTCCCTCTCCATACTCCCCCTCCCTCCCGTCACCTGCACCACTGTGCTTCTTTCATTTCTAAATATTGGATTGAGACAACAACCTCATATCTTTCCATTCACATTTCCCCCACTTCATCCACCTTGTACTCCCTTGGTTCCTGGGATCCTCACTCCTTCTCCCTCCCTCACCCTTGCTCATCTGCCTGACAATCTGCATTCATCTATCACCTTCCCTCACTCTGGGACCTCCTCCCCTCTTCCATTTGTTCTTCACCCTCCCCAACTTCTCTTAAGCATCAGCTTAAACGTATGCCCTCCCCTCCCCTCCCTGCATCAGTCAACTTCCTACCTGACCTGCTTTTTCCCCTTCCCCCAATTCATGCCCCTTCCCTGGGGTTGATCTTACCTCATGTAATGTTCTTAGCATTACGTGTTTCAGTCCTTTGTTGATTGCACCAATGAATGTTTAGCATATGCTCCAGTCAGCTGCTGCATATGATGTGCCTCTTACCATGTTCACACTATTTTTGTCTGCACTTTACTCATCTTGTATTGCTCAGTCCAATTGTTATTGTTTGAATGTATCCTTACCTTCACCCCTGGGTCGCACCTGGAAACGAGCCTTGGCTCAGTGTGCCTTCCCCTGTTACCAAATTGTAACTAAATACATACATACATAAAATACCTCTGAAAGAGACAAAACATCCTTCTTATGGTGGTTGTATTAAAGAGCTAGTGGATCCAAAACTCTCAGGCAGGAAACAAATACAAATTTTAAGTAGTCAGTTATAACTTTTTATTTCTGAAATATTTTTCCTTTTCCATTTGTTCATTAGAAAGTCTTCTATGTGATAATATTGTGCTAGATGTGTTGAACAGCTCTTACCCTGGCTGCTGACATGTCGATCTCTAGTCCCCCCCCCAACTACGCTAGCAGCATTGTGATCTCACTGATAGTGACATCATAGGTGACTGATCTGGCAGCCACTGAGTGGCTGTTCCTAAGCAGCAGTGATGTCACAGTCAGTGAGATCACAATGCTGATGATGTAGTGGGGGACTAATGATAGATATGTCAGCTGCCAGGTAGAATGCAATCCCACAGAGCACACCTACCACCATCAAGTACACAATCTTTTAATTAAACAAAGATAAAAGAAATACCTCAGATATAAAAAGTAATGGTTGACTGCTTTTAAAAACTAGTATTAGTTTTAGGTAGTACACTAGCCCTTTAGGCATCTTGTTGCCCTGTGGTAGCATACATGTTATTCAAGAAATCTGAATCACAGTACATTTTATTACTTTTGAGGCCCCTATCATTTCGTCAACCTCCCTTCCCCTGATTACCTTCCACACAATGTGTGAGAAAGGGTGTATCAATTCAAGGAGACTACTCTCTTTTTGTTTAAGAATCATACATATTCAAAAGTTTGAACTTGGCCCCAGAATATGCACACTTTAAAAACATCCCCTGGCCTGGTAAGTATCCAAGAATTAACTTTACATTGCTGCAACTTAAACAGAGTATCAGCCCCATTATGTGCTTCCTGTCCAAAGGGCCAAAAAGAAGCATCACTTAGCCATCCCTGGTATATTTTGTTACTCAGATGGTGGACAGCCAAGGTGGAGAGAGGAAGGCTGTGCCTGTCCCCATCAGTTGCTGGGGATCAGATGTTTTACTGGGTTTCTTGAGGGGAAGGGGGGAGATGGGTGCCAGAGGTCTGTGTGAAAAGTGGGTACTTTATCTGCATGGTGGGTGGGTTATGAAAGCTATGAGGGTGGGGGGAAGGATTTAAGCACAGAATGGTGGTAAAGTTAAAGTACCAACAATACTGAGAAGAGTCAAGGTATGGATTTGTTATTTTGTATAGTAAGAGACACATATACAGTACATGCTAAACAATATGCATGCAGATGCTGCAGAATACAGATGTAAACATGTACACAAGTACAATAAACCTTAAAAAAATAAAGAAGCATATCCCATTCAATATGGTGGGTCCAGTATATGTAGATCTGATGTGCCAGCATCAAGAAATGCTGTTGACATGACCATTGAACAGACGCCCCTCTTGATACTACCCAGCACAGCGCACCCCATCAAGTAGGTTTCCTCCTACAAGTACTTGAGTATCACTTGGGTATCACATTCGACTCAGCCCTTACCTTCCACTTCCACATCAGCACCCTTTCTGTGGCCACCAATGTCAGGATTGAACTCCTATAGGGATTGCCTCCTCCCTGAGGCCTTCAGCTTAGCAATCACCTCCTCTGTCTTGTCTCTAGTAGACTATGGTCTGCCCATCTATGCTGCTGCTAACAATATTGCCCTTACTAAAATCCAGCTCTCCATCAACAAGGCCTGCAGACTCTTGACTGGTGCACCAAGGCACACTCACACCTGTCTACTGTTCTCCTCCACCAATTTGCTCAATCTTGAGGAAAGACTTCACTTCCAAACCTGCCTTCTAGTAAAGAAGACTCTACTCAGGCTCCCCCTTCCCGGCATCTCAGCCTCCCTCCACCGGGCCTCCCCCACAGTATCCACCCACAGCACTATCATGACCTCACTTCTAGTCCCCAGGGCCAGGATATCTCTAGCCCAGAGATCCTTCAGCTACAGAGCACCCACCTGGTTCAACTCTCTCCCAGCTCTCTCCACCAAGCTAGGTCCTTTCAAGGCTGCCCTCAGAGTCCACCTGCTGGACTCCCGCTGCTGCAAATGTACATAATCCCCCCCCCCCGGACAATCATCCACAGTCATGACTTGGTCCTCTGACTACTTGCAGCCCTCATGTGAATCTTCTGGGCTACTCTGTGACTCCTGATGTCATTTGCTTTTATCTATTGTATACTGTAGATCTACTTTGGTCTCTCCTGACATGGTGCCTGTGTGCCTAAACTATTTATACTGATTAACTACCACTTCCCATGTACCTGATGGGGTGCCTGTGTGCCTAAACTATGTATACTGTTTAACTACTGCTACTCATGTATCTCCAGTGTATGATTGTTACAACTGTCTGCTCTCCGAGCTATTGTTTTATGACCTGTTAACTGTGCTGTCTTTGTATTAATTTGATGAGGTGCCTTTTTAAAGGAGTCCCTGACTCAAAGGTCTGTAAATCAGATATTTTAAATAAATAAATAAACCGACATGCCAAGTCCAGTGGAGGTATTGTTGGATTCAGCAGGAATTGGCCGGCCTATTACCAGTGGTGTGTAACAAGGCATGCCCGAACAAGCTATGTGAGTGCTACACTTGAAACTGCTGGAATGGTAGACTCGGAGGAGTCCTTTTACAAAGATGCTAGACCTGCAGAGATGGCACACAGTGAGAAGGAAGTACAGAAGCTGATCAATGCATTCAGAAGCTTCATTAGTCCTTTTGAGAAAGAAGTCAAATTCTGTCCTCTCATCAGGTGCATGAGCCCCAGAACATGTTGAAAATGACTTACTAAGTGCTGAAAGACTGGGAAAAGAAGCCTTTCAACAATTTGTGGAAATAGGGCTTATTGATAAAACAGTTCCCTTTCATGCGCCCTTGAAAAAGTAGTCACTAAAGATGTTTACTTCCCTTCAGCAGTCAAAGAAACTCAGATCCTCACAAAAGAAGATTGTTCAGGTGACTGCACAAAGGAATCTCTTTGGGCAACTGCTAATGCTTTCAGAACAGAGCAACCTTAGCATGGAGAAGGCTCTCTCATATCCACAGAGTCCACTGCCATGGTCATTAGCAACTTCAGATGGCCTACCAATGAAGACAGAGAAATCCACCCTTCTTTATAAACTTGAAGATGAAACAACACTCAGTACAATGAATTGGGATGAAGACAAAGTTTACATCTATGATGGCAATGTACTTCTCCAGCCAATGACTGTTCTACCGCAGACATTTGGAGAGCTAGATGAAAAGGTTTTGATTGTATTACCAAAGGTGCAAAGGTTGGACTTTGTAACAGACACCTACAAATATAATTCCATAAAGTCGGCTGAACGCAGAAGACGAGGATCAATAAGATTTTTACTTGGTGAAAGGTTCATCAACAAAGGTGCCAAGAGATCGGAAATCCTTTCTCACAAACAATAATGACACATTTGATCACGCTTCTCCTCAAAGAGTGGCAAAAGAAAACATATACGCTAAGACTAGTGGATCATCAAATCTTTTTTGTCTGTGAGGAAAACTGTATCTCTTTGACAAGCTTTGACGGAGTCACAACACAGAGCCGCCCTGTACCAGAGTTTTCTTCATCTCAGGAAGTAGCGGATACCCGAATATTGCTTCACTGCTTTCATGCAGTGACGTCAACATCAACTGACATCATCATCAGATCACCAGACACAGATGTAATTCTGCTGCTGCTGTGCTATGGTAATCAAATACAGAAGAACATCTACTTTGATACAGGAGTGGCAAATAAATGTCGGCTTTTGAAAATCAAAACTCTTATCCAGATTCATGGTGCTGAGGTGTGTAGTGCACTGATTGCACTGCATGCATTTTCAGGGTGTGACAGCACAAGTGCCGGGAGATCAGAAGGCTGTGGGTTCAGTTCCCACATCTGGCACTTGGGTTAATATCCCAGTACTGACACTGTAGTGCAGCATGAGAGGGGTGCTGCACTTCTGAGGTGCCGTCTTTCGGATGAGACATTAAACCGAGGTCCCATCTGCCTGGATTGGTGGTAGTTCAGGTGGATGTTAAAGATCCCATGGCACTTATCGAAAAGAGTAGGGGAATTTCCCCGGTGTCCTGGCCAAATTTCCCCTCATTCACTAAAAATACCACCAACAGCTTAATCTAGTTCAAGGTCAGTTGGAATTCATCTATATCCCCCTCCCCCGGGTCGTGCCTGAAAATAGGCAGGATTTGTCTAGTGCACTTACCCAGTCAACAAAAACTAAATAAACATTTTTTTTTTAAATTTGTTAAGAAAGGGAAAATGAAACCCTACAACATCCTGCGAAAACAAAAGGAGTATATGGCAACTTTCCAAGCACTTAGTGACACAGAATGTGTATCAGATGCCATCCATGCTGACCATGAAATATTAGTCTGCTGCATGTACGGGCAGCCGTCATATACTGATATCAACAAACTTCATCATGACATTGCAAGACAGAAATTTCACACAGGAAGCAGCCAACTATTGTCAAATTATGATGGCATTTATCTGAGTCTACTGCTTCCATGTAGGTCAACACTGAGAATGCGTGTACCGAGAGTGAATTACCAAGCCCTTGTCTGGAAAAATGCTCATTTGTCACACCCTAACATCCCAGGTCCTGAAACACGTGGGTGGAAACTTGAAACAGAAATCCTGGAGTATGACTGGTGTGATGGTAACATTATACCACAGGAACTGGTGACCATTGTGTCCCAGGAGGAGATCCTGACTCAGTCAAATGAGGAAGATGACAATGACGTTCTTTCTGCCAGCCTGGTAGATGAGATCTTTGATGCTGAGGATGAAAATAGTGGGGATGAAGATGACAACTAAATTATAATACCAAAGATATTACTGCTACAGTGTGTCAATTTAATCATACACTTATACAACAGGTATTGTTATAACTCTATATTCTGATACCACCAATTTCCATAGTTTCAATGACATTGCAAAGTACTCATGTATACGTCAATATGACGTCATTACTGATGTTACCATTGAGCTGAATCTTTTCTAATTATAATAAAGTCATAGATGAGTATTAACCTTTTTATCGATACCCATTTTGTCATTATTTGACTTATATATATATAGACTTAAATCAACAAAAACTACCTCTACCCCATCTTTGTTGTTTTTTTCTTTTCTGATATACAGTGCTCACACATGTTAGCCTGTAGCAAACAAAAACTACCATTGCCAGATGGCAAACTAGTAAATTCTTTTAAAATGTACTCCTTTTTTTTTTGTTGCCCCGCAAGCGCGCTTTTGTTTGCCTGATTCTGGACCCAGTGTCCTCATTTCCACACTTGTCAAAGTCTCCCGACCTCTGGCTTTCCCCTTGGGGTGGGGTTGCGGCACCTGAGCTAAGTGCCGCAATCATGGGACCAGTTCGGGAGCTGGCCTGGAAGCTAATCAGGGCAAGGGGCGGGCATCATTAATGGCGGCTGCAAGCGAGGATTTTTCCTTGAGTCCCCAGGGGCAGGGATGTGCAGTGATGTCCAGCATCCACCCGCCCCTCAATGGCTTCAGACGCCAGTGCTTGCCATTCCTCCTGGCCTCCGCCAGGAGTCCTATGGCACCATGCATTCTCCCCAGCCCTCCCCCCGGAGAAGGAGAGCAGCCCTGAGGGCATTCAATCCTTCTCCCCCGGCCGGCTCTCCAGCTCCCCGGGTCCGTTCCTGAACCCGGGTTGCTGGCATCACAAGCGGAATTCCAACTGCTGCGCAGGCGGGCCAGCTAAACAAGTAAATTCTAAACTATTACAGTGTTACAAGCTTCTAAGAAAGCAATGTCTTGAAGATTCCCTATGGCGGGGTAGTGATAGCCCACGGACTAACAGTTTTATGTAACATGGGGGAAATAAATCCTATAAAGTAGCTTGCAGGTAGGACTAGGCTGTGAGTCCTGGTTATGACGTCCTCTGTAGCTCTTCACTGGAACTGGCTTTTTTGAAATGGCAGTGAAATTGGAGTTACAAAATGACTTGTAACTTTAAACAAAGTAACTTAGAGATCTCATTTATGTCATGAGGCTTAGTCTTCTCCCATAAGGTCAGTTTTCAGAATGTAGATGTTTCAGGGTGTTGCTCATTCATATTTCTGATGACTGACAGCTTAGCACTACCCTGATTTACCTATATTCATGACACTGGGCTTGGCAAGGGGGCACAAAGGTTTACAAACTTCAGAATCATCTATTGAAATAAAACAAAAGCAAAATGGGCATGTTGATGCTTGCATTTGTTGCCATCTGGATTATTTATGAATATTTTAGTTACAGTTGTACTTGGTGGCAGAGCACTAGAATGTGGACCTTACTGCTGGAATTCAGTCAGCATGTGTGTTTTCTGATGACCATAAGACCTTATCCATAGCAAAATTAAAACCAGTGTCATTTTGTCTCATTGCAGTATACTCAGGTACTACGAAGAAAAACTAAGCACTCCAGGAGCATTCGGCCAACACCTGCTGTGACAAGTAAGAGTGAGATGCATACTAATGTCACATTAATAATTATATCACTTAATCTGGGTTTATAATCCTTCATGTTTATTGTTTCCATTCTTTTTATTGCCAAATAAACTGTCAAAACCAATATTGCTGTGTGGAGCCAGCAACCTTGTATATTGTTCCATGGTGCTGGTCCCTTGCTTTATGAATGTTAGAACCTTATAAAGAAGTTAAACTCAGGACCCTAGACTGCTCACTTGAAGACCTGGTGGTCTCTGTCAGGGATGTGCAAATTTCATTGCCCGACATCCAAGGGCTGACCTAAAATCTCTGTTGGGCAGATCCTTTGATCTGCCTATTTCAGCCCGAGTACAAATTTTTTTTCTCCCCTGGACTATATTACTATATTGGAATATTGAATCATCTTTGTTGATTTTTTTTTTTTTGCACGCGTTGTCCCCTCCATCCATCTGGCATCCCCCCACCATGATCTGCACACCGTTCTGCCGCTGTTGTGTTCTAATTGGTTTTTGCAGAATAGAAATGGTGGTGGTGAGTTTTTATTGGCCACAGACTCAGGATCATCATCTGCTAACCACAGGAGGGAGGAGGACCTTGCCGCAATGGTGGGAAGGAGCAGTTAGCTGTGTGCCATCATTTCAGAGTCAAGGGCAGAGGCACAGAGTTGCAGTAGTGAGGAAGAGAACTCATCCTTGACTCACTCGCTCAGTGATTGGATTGTGACCAAGACAGCAAAGGAAACTGGTGAACAGGTGGGTGAAAGTGTTATGGCTCTTATAGTGGATGCTCTGTTCCTGTCTGTTCCCCATTACAAAATCCAAAGGTAGAACTGTGAGTAGCCCAGGTTGGGAGGGGTGCAGGTAGGGCAGCTAGCCCACAGTAGAACAAATGATCCAAGAGCCCCTGTGGTGGTGGTGCGGTCTATATGCACACTTGTCTCAGTTTGTTAATAAAGCATTCAAATACTTGGAATTGCATCTTTAGGCGATCTGTGGAGTTCAGGTATCTTGGATCATCTGTTCCCCACTACCTTCTTTTTTTCTCCCCTGCCCAACCTGTCATTCCCCTCCCTCCTTCTCTGCTTATGTTGGCATGATTTGCTCACAGCTAGTCACCAGTGAATGGTGGTTGTTGGGAACTTGCTGGGCACTGACTCATTGGAAGGACAGTGGTCAGGATGGGCAGAAAATGTGTTTGCAATGGGTTTCACAGTTTCTGTGCCAGTAGATGTGGGGTAGGACCTGGATGCAAGGAAGGTCCAGTAGTGTGTTACATTTTATGTTTTTAAGTAGTAGAGCCAAAGCCTGGATATCTAAATGGGCATAATATGGTATTTAAATGTAAAGCTGGAACCACTGTCACCTAAACTGCTTTATCTTTGGTGCTGCTTTGCAAGTTTGCATGCGTTGGACCATCTGTGCTGCTGTGGTTGTTGTTCAGCCTCAGGCTGTACTTAGATCCCGCTGGTGTTTGCCACTCCATTTTATGCTTGCTGAACTCCCCCTCCCCCCTAAACCCCTGCTTGATTCAGGGAGCAGGTGTTGCAGTTTGTTTTGCTGGCCCAGTTATTAAATCAGCAGAGAGATTTGCAGGCCTAGTGTTGAGGTGCTGGACGCCACGCCTCATGCCATGCCAGCGACACGGGTTTGGGAACAGACTCGGGCCACCATGGGTCAGTAGGGGAGGGGAAGGATTGAGTGTCCTAGGGACTGCTTTCCCTCTCCTGGGTGGGGGGATGTCAGTGGTCGGCATGCTTCTGGCCCCTAGCGGAGGCTGGGGAGCAGTGTGCTGACACTGTAAGCAGACGGGCGGAGACGGGGCAGATGCCAGGGGCAGCACATGTGGGTGCGTACACGCTCCTCTTCCGGCATCATTGTCACCCCCTCTCCGTGGGGAAAACTATCAAAATGGAGTTTGTCCAAGGATGAAGATTGTCCCTCAGCGCATTGCGAGGCATCTTCCTGAACTGGATCTGGTTGGTGGGTTGGGTTACTCCCACCCCTGCCATAAGGGGTAAGTCAAGAGGTTGAGGAGAGGGGGTCTAATACCCGGTGGTGTGGGCGGGGGAGACGTCCGATGGCAGGGGCGGACTCCGGCAAAAACACCAAAAAAAAAATCAGCAGAGAGACTTTAAGTCTGGAGCAGAATTATAAAAAAAAATATGTATATTTATAACTCGTTGAATGTGCAAGACATTTAACTGCTGGAACTGTTTAGAAAGTGCAATTTATGGTAATAATATGGTGAGCACTTCCACTTTTTGAAATTAACAGCAAGAATTCTCATTATAACTACATACGTAGTTTTGCATTTGTTTATTGGGTGTCTTTAGGTCAACATGGATCCATAGATGCATAAAATGTGATAGCAGATAAGAACTTCCAAGCCCACCTAATCTGCCCATTTTCCCTACCTACTGCAAAAACCAAAGACCCTACTTGATCTGTGCTTTGTTCGCCTACCTATCAGTAGGGTACCCCTATGAAAATCCCACTCATTTTTGAATTCCTCTACCAAATTTGTCCCTCCCACCTCTGCTGAGAGGCCGTTCCATGCATCCACCACCTTTTCTGTGAAGAAATACTTCCTCATGTTACTTCTTAGTCTACCCCCTTCCAGATTCATGTCATGACCCCTTGTTGTAGAACATCTCTCTTTCTGAAAAGTACTACCCACCTGTGTCTTAGGACCAATAAAGAACAAACACAAAGATTTGTTCATGCACCACAAAAGATAGAACAAATTTGTTTCTAATTAGTTTTGAATCTGCTAATGAGTACAAATAATGATATATGCACACCCTAAGCTATGATTTTCTCATTTATTTTTGGTGTTATAGTTTTGATAATGTGTAATATTGACTACGTCAGTGGTTTTCTAAGGAGTACATCAGTTAGATATGATAAATTGATGATTCATAAGTATAGAGAGGATGTTATCATGATGATCAGTCTTTCTGTGTAATTTAATTTGGAAAAATCCCTCCCCCCGTGGCTGCAGCCTTTATCTGAGTGGGAGGACAGATCAGGGTTGCTTTCACAGACAATGCCAGTGCCATTCCTTGATTGCCTCACAGGAAGGTGTGGGGAAATTTTTCAGGGGTAGGACAAGTAAAAAATGGCAAGTCATTTGTATACCACGACTTGCCTTGGGGCAAGTACTAAAAAAAAAGTGATTTGCATACCCCTGGCCTCTGTCTTTTTAATGTTGGCTTTTCCTTTTTTCCCCATGTCCTCTTCTATCAGACAGTCTCCTTTTACTGGTGGCAACAATGCTGTGATGCTGCTCTGTTCTGACCAGTGACTGTTTGACCAGGCTGCAGCAGCATGAATACCTGCTCTCTCGATCTTTCCCTCCCTTTCTTCTTTCTGTTTTTTTTTTTTCTGAGGGGAGGGGTGGCTCAGTGGTGTTTGTCATACCTGTGTAAGCACCCCCAAGTTTGGGTACTTACTATTCAGCCCTTGCTCCTCCCATAGAAACATAGAAGTTGATGGCAGATAAGGACCGCAAGGCCCATCTAGTCTGCCTGTTTCTTTTCTCTACCTTATAAATGTGCCATTGGCCTTTGCTCTGTCAATGGCCTATCTATTCATACTCATCTGTATTGCTCCCGTATGCCTATCCCATGCCTGTTTGAAGCCTTGCACTGTATTTATATCTACCACTTCCTGAGGTTGGCCGTTCCATGCATCCACCACCCTTTCTGTGAAAAAGAGCTTCCTCACATTATCCCTTAATCACCCGCCCTCTAACCTCATGCTGTGTCCTCTTGTCCTGCTATTTTTCTTATATTGAAAGATGTTAGACTCTTTCACCTTGTTAATGCCCTTAAGGTATTTGAATGTTTCGATCATATCGCCTATCTCCCTCCTTTGCTCTAGGGTATACATATTGAGCTCTTTTAATCTGTCCTCATATGTTTTCTGATGCAGTCCCGGCACCATTTTGGTTGCCCTTCTCTGGACTGCCTCAGTTTGGTTAATGTCTTTGTAAAGGTGTGGCCTCCAGTACTGCACACAGTACTCCAGATGGGTCCTAACCAGTGTCTTGTAAAGAGGGACTATTATCTCCCTCTTCCAACTTGTGATAACTCTACTAATACACCCCAACATCCCCTAGCCTTACCTGCTGCTTTAGTGGTCTGCTTGAATGATTTCAGGTCATCGGTGATGATGATGCCAAAGTCTCTTTCTTCCCTTGTGACTGCCAGCAACTCCCCTCTCAGCCTATAGGTGGCTTCTGGGTTTCTCTTCCCTATGTGCATGATCTTGCACTTCTTTGCATTAAACCCCAGTTGCCACTCTTCTGACCAGTTTGCTAGTTTATCCAGATCTCTTCTCATTCTGCCCACCCCATCTGGATCATCTACTCTGTTGCAGATCTTGGTGTCATCTGCAAACAGACAAACCTTACCCTCCAGTCCATCTGCTATGTCACTGATGAAGATATTGAAGAGGACTGGTCCCAGGACTGATTCCTGAGGTACCCCACTTGCATACATGTGATATGTCCAACTTGCTTAAGAGGGAGATTTGGGTCAAATTAGGAGGGAGATTGACCTGCCAAGTTGCTTATGAGAGAGATTTGGGTCAAATTAGGAGGGAGATTGGCCTGCCAGTAGGGAGATGCCATAACGTCATGAGTTTGTCCTTAAATGGCGTCAAAAAAATAAGAAAAAAGTCATTACAAAAATGTAATGTATTTCATTTTGTCAAGAATAAGCACTAAAAAGAAGAAACAACTAGTTATATAAAGTTATCAGATACATTGTTCATTACTGATTAAATTTTTATGTGTCCTTATCGACCCAAAAAACATGGATATTTTGGACAGAATTTTACTTAAGCAGGAGATTTTGTTTTCCAGGAGGAAGGGAGGGAGTTCAGTAAAAAAAAACAGGAGTCTCCTGCATAAAGAGGGAGATATCACATGTATGCACTTGCAACTGGCATCTCTTCTGACTGTATACCGTTTACCACCACTCTCTGTTTTCTGCCTGTCAACCAGTTTGCCATCCAGTTGACCAACTTCTGACCCACCCCGAGCCTACCCAGCTTATTAATCAATCTTCTGTATGAAACAGTATCAAAAAATTTGCTGACGTCAAGGTAGGCGACATCAACTGCTCCCCCTTGGTCCACCACTCTGGTTACCCAGTCAGAGAAATCTATGAGATTAGTTTGACAGGACCTTCCTTTTATAAACCCATGCTGTCTTGGATCCTGTACTCCTACGGATTCCAGGTGTTGCACGATCCTTTCCCTAAGGAGTGCCTACATAATCTTGCCCACTACTGAGGTAAGACTGACTGGTCTGTAGTTCCCTGCCTCCTCCCTGCTACCACTGTTGTGGAGTGGGATGACATGAGCCCTTCTCCAGTCTGCTGGGATCTCTCCTGTGCTCAGAAACTCACTAAACAGTTCTGATAATGGCTCTGCTAGTTCCAACCTTAGCTTCTTTAGTATCCTGGGATGTATGCCATCAGGTCCCATTGCCTTGTCCACCCTGAGCTTATCGAGTTCTTGTAGGACCCTTTCTTTTGTGAAGGGACTAGTGCATACCTCCCTCCCCCCTGTGTCCATAGTACTGAGCTGTGGGCCCTGCCCTACCTTCTCTTCAGTAAATACTGAACAGAAGTATCTATTTAGGATAGATGCTTTTACGTGGGCCTCCTCCTCACATGCCCACTTATCTCCTTTGATTTTAGCAATACCCCCTCTGGACTTTCTCCTTTCACTAATGTATCTATAGAAAGTCTTGTCACCGTCTTTTACTGTTTGTGTTAGTGTTTCCTCAGTTTGGGCCTTTGCCTGCCTTACTGCCTTCCCTGCTTCCCTTAGGGAACTTTGTTATGCCTCCCTACCTTTATCCCGCTGCGTTCCCTTATATTTCCTGAAGGCCAGCCTTTTGGCTCTGACCTTTTCTGCTACCATTTTTGAGAACCGAAGTGGTTTCTTTCTTCTTTTGCACTTCCTTTTCTCTCTAACACAGTGGGATGTTGCTTCAAGTATTGCATCCTTAATGCTTGCCCACTTTGCCTGTACCCCCTCACCTGTATTTCTTTTTGCCAGGGCTAGCTTAACTCTGTTGGCCACTTTATAAAAGTCAGCTCCTCTGAAGTCCCATATTTTTGCCTTGGAATGGGATGATTTAGTTCTAGTGGCCAAATTGAACCATACCATGTGATGGTCACTGGCCCCCAGTAACCTTCTACCTGGAGATCTTAGATACTTTCCCTGTTAGTCAGTACTAGATCTAGGATAGCCCTGTCTCTTGTGGGTTGATGTACCAGTTGTTTAAGGCCCTCCCCCTGCAGGGAATCCACCATGTGTCTAGTTCTGACAGATGTTCCTGCTGGTATTGACCAGTCTGTATCTGGCATGTTGAAGTCTCCCATTATCAGAACCTCCCCTTTAGCTGTCATGTTTTGTATATCTTCTAACAGTAATGTGTCTATGTCCTCCCCCTGGTCTGGGGGCCTGTAGACAACCCCAGTTCGTATGGCTGTCCCATTTCCTGTTTCCAGGGTGACCCACAGTTCTTCTGGCTCCTTATGTGTATTTGGAATTTCTGTAGCTTTGATATTTTCATTGACATACAGGGCCACTCCACCACCCCTTTTTGCACCTCATTCTCCTCTGAACAGTACATAGCCAGGTACTGAAGTCTTCCAAGTGTGGTTACTGGTAAACCATGTCTCACTAATTGCTACTATGTCCCTTTTCTCCTTTCTTGGCTATGGGGTTTGTGGCTTGCCTGTAGGTTGGGTGGGGCTACAACTCCCAGCCAGCTATTTAAGGGAGGTTTCGGTGCCTTTTTGAGAGAGTGGGAGGAAGAGAACAGGTGGGGAGAGAAGGCTGTGAGTCAGGGGCTGGAGTGGCCCATGCCGTCCGCAGCCCAGTGCGGGATCCTTAAAGGGGAACTGTCATCTACAGGATTTCTTAATGTCTGAAAGCCCATAAAAAGCTAATTTTAGTGAGCCATTGTGTTTATCTGTGAGTCTTTGCAGTCCAGAGTTATTCATTTGTAAATCAGCCTGTAATTAAGGGCTGGTGACAACCATATGCTTTGGGCTTCTGACAGGAAAATGATGTCACGGAGGGCCTTGGTCCTCCTTTGACTGTATTTAATCCAACTGGTAAAATAGGAAATCAACTGTTTTATTTAGTGTGTTTAAAGGTATTATTACAACACTTTCTACATCTATAATAATTGTTTTGTATGTGCATTGAAACTAGTGAGTTGTCACTTTTACATTTCAAACTGTTAGTAAAAATGATCCCGCCCTCCCCAATGCCCCCTGATGGAGTTCGGCTCCTGCCTTGCACCAACCACAATGCCCAGACTTACCCCCTGGGTAGGCATCCCCTCCCAATGGTCAATGGAAGCGAGCCCTGGTTTACCCCTCAGGGCAGGGACACGGGAATGGAACCCCCCGGCGGACACTGGTGGCAGTGAGAGTGGCGGCAGAGCGGGTCATCATGTCCGGGGGGACCAAAGATTTTGTAACTGCATTCTTCTGGGAGGTGGGGCATGCAGTGACACCAGCATCTGTCCCACCTCCCAATCAAGCAGGTGCCAGCTTTTTCGGTGATTGCCCCGGCCTCCACCAGACATTGCCAACAGGCCAAACACTCCCCCCCGGAGAAGGAGAGCCACCCCTCAAGTGCTCTATCCTTCTCTGCCCAGCTGGCCCTCCAATTCCCGGGCCCGTTCCCGAACCCAGGACGTAGGTGTCGCAAGCTGTCACCTTGGCACTGCAGCGGTGGGCTGAAATGGAATTTTCTGTTTTTTTATAACCAATTGGATGTTTTCTATTTGTTATATTATCAGTGTGGACATTGGACTTACTTGATGAATTGTGTGCCAACCTATAACCACCTAGTTACCCCCTCTAGCTGCCATTACCCCATGGCTGATGCACCCCAATGCCTGATCTACAATGAAGAACAAAGTCTTGACTGAGGTAAACTGCTTTTCCATCTGAGTTTGTTTGGACTGCTGTCTGTGTTGCCAGGCTCCCCCTCCCTTTTTTAACATCTGGTACACCTAGACACATGGAGAGAGGGCTTACAACATGGGAGCTCATCTGGGATATGACTGTTGGGGTACAGTTTCATTTCCAAGACTTGTTCCTGGAGTGCAGCACCATTAGATACTGTGCTTGGACTGATTCAGTGGTGTGCTGGCCTCTATAACCCACCATTTTTGCTGAGACTGTTTTGCTCCCTTCCCTGTGTGGTGCCATCTCTGCAGGCCCTTATGCATAAGTACGCTTCGTTAACAAACCTGTGGCAGCTATGATTGGCTGATGTGCTTGGACTGCTGGGAAGGAGAGGAATGTGAAGCATTGTGAGAGATCCTTGGCAAGCACCATTTTTCTGCACTTGTGGTGTGGTGAGATTGGAAAGGCAGTGGATGTTCCCAGCTTCAGTACTGTTTTAAAGGCAAACAAATCATGACCACTCCTCAGAAATTGCAAGGTTTGGCAGCATGAGAGGCTTCCAAGGAGACGGGACAGGCAGCGACTGTGCCAGCTTCACTTTTGGGGTGGTTGTGGGTGACAGTGGAGAAAGCCTAAACTTTGGACTGCTGTGCTGTTTGCCACCATCATGGTGTAGGAGTGACTCACCTGCCTCTTTGTCCTAACTGTGTTTGTGGAGTGCCTACCACATCCAGCATGATGAGTTAGCAGTACATCGCTCCCTGGAGTTGGCCCATGCCTTTGATGCCTTTGAGTACCTCCACCACCCCTGCTAGCATGGAGGACTGGGAGGAAATGAACTTTGCTATTGGCAGCAGAGAGAAGGATTCAATGCCTGAAGCACTCCCGGTGGAGAGTGGGCATAGACATCTGCCCAGCCCCTCTATTCATAGGGTCTCTGTGTCTCCCCATGGCAGAGGGCAAGGGTGTGGGTGAGCACAAAAGCATTCAGACCTTGTTGGGCCCATAGAACCTGAACCTTCCCCCATGCCTGCCTACTTCGGTAAAAAGGACTAGGCTACCAAAAGTGGAAGCCCTGATGTGATCTTGGAGGAAAGGATGTCCAGCAGCACTGAATTGGGTGGGGAGTTTTGGAGGGACCTCTGGTTCATGCTCCAGGGGGCCTTGCTACTCCTCTGTTGTTCGAAGACCAGGATGTGGAGAGGATGATTCCCAAACTATTTTGCAGGCCCAAGCGGTCCATTCCTGACCGTGGCCGCCATCTGCCTCAGTTATGCCAGCAGATCTGCCAGAAGATTGATGACCTCAGACCGGATGATTCCTTAAACCTCAAGTACAGAAATGATGTTTGGATGGCAGAGCTCACGACACCTAGGAGCAGTGTTCACAGTATCCCGGAGTGGTCCCAGACAGAACGGTGAATCTGCAGACAGATTTGTAAGGAGTACCCCATGAAGTGTATCCATATGTGACAGAGAGGATTTGGGATATTCTGGAGGAGAAGCTTACAGATTGGGTGTTCTGCGGAGCCCTTGATAAAATCCAAGCCAGGAACAAGGCGCCTGGAGAGTTGAAGCCTGCAGCCATTTCAATGGCAAGTTCCATGTGTCAGTCCACAGTCTGGACAGAACTGATCCTCTTCAAACATTTCGCCATGGTACAGGATGTCATGGGACACTGCACCAAGTAATTTGTGGTCAGTGAAGACTCGTACAGCGTGGGGATTACCACCAAGCCAGATCCACAGTTCTACTATGCCAAAGAGGGTGGCCCTGGACTGTAGAGGCCTATGTCCACACCGTTTTGATTACTCTACAGGACTGCCCAGGTTTTGGGTGAAGATTGGTATTTGCCACGTGTGCCTTCTGCGATTGGGTGAGACCACCCTTGTTTGCTGTTTAAACTGTTTCTGTTGAATATGTTTAGCATGTTACTGGGTTATAGAGTTTTGAGTGGAACTTTGCCCCCACACTACTATGGGACTGCCCCTGATTTGGTGGCCTTATGGACTCTAGTATTGGACTATGGACTGCCAAGTTCATGTACTGTTTTGTAATTTGGGGGAGAGAATGGTAGAAATGTGTGAATGTGTGCTGGTGTGTGTGTGTGTGTGTGTGTGTGTGTGTGTGTGTGTGTGCGCGCACTGTGTGCGTTTGTGTGCCTGGTGGTAGATTTATTGTAGCCTCTTTTACTGTCCTGTGGAGTGAATAGCATTTTGCTGGTATTCTTTTGAATTTAAAACTGTTTGATGTTATCAAATATTTGCTTCTTTTTTAACTTTTTGCACTAGGAGACCGTGGCAACCGCACTGTGCAACCGTGATTTTTTTTGAGGTGGTGGTGGTTGGGACGCCACTCACCCTAGTACCAGGCTGGGTTTTGCTTAGGAACAGGGAGTTGGTCGCTGTGTATTTTGTGTAGTGTTTAGTTCTGAATTTAGGCCCTTAGATAGTCCACCATTGCGCTGTTGAGCCTAGCTTTGCCTATAAGTGCTTGGGGGGAGGGTGTGATTTCACATCCTGGCCACAGGGTAACAGGGTGGCTCATTCACCAGGAGGTGGACAGTTTGGGAGACTGAAAGCACATCCATGTTTGGGTGCTTACTAGTCAGCCCTTGCTCCTCCCCTTTCTCCTTTTTTGGCTGTGGGGTTTGTGGCCTGCCTGCAGGTCAGGTTGTGCTGTGACTACCAGCTGGGTATTTCAGGGAGGTTGTGGCACCTTTTTGAGAGAGTGGGAGGAAGAGAACAGGTGGGGAGAGGAGGCCTTGAGTTGGGGGCTGAGGCAGCCCATGCCATCCCCAGCCCAATCTTGGATCCTTAAGTGGGCGGTGTGGAGTCAGTCATCCAGACACCCGTGCTGTGGGGAAGCTGGTATGGAGATGCAGCAAGTTGAGTGGCTGGTGTGTTTTGAACCTTGGTAGTTGCCACTATGGTAGGAGGATGCCCTGTAGATTCTGCAAGGAGTGGACCCACCGCCACTTTGGGGGAGCCATAGCCTGGGAAGTGAAAGGAGGACCCATCATGTGAATTGCAGCACTGGGCGGGTCAGCAGTAGGTATGGGTGAACAGTTTGCCTGGTTCCTGTTGTTGGAGCAGTGTGGTGGTGAGAGCCTGTGCTACAATGTTGGTGGTGGAGGCAACCCACCTTCCCCTTTACTGGTGTGGCACTGCAGCATGGCCAGATTGCCATTGGGTCTTGAAGGTTTTTCAGAAGTCCGTGTCAGGGAGTTTCTGGGATTGCTAGGGCCTGTATGTGATGCCCTGAGGTGTTCAGAGTCTGGTGCACCTTAGGAGACATGAAGGTTGGTATGTGTGGTAGCCGGGAAGGTGGAATCTGCAATGTTTCTGGAAAATGATTGAGCCGCATTTCATCTGTGTTGCTGTCATTAAAATGTGAGTCCCTATTCGGCTTCTGGACTACACTGCTCTGATTGTCTCAGATCACCAAGTATGTGCCATGGCCTTGTGTCACTGAAATTATTCTACCTCGGAAATACCCCACTGCTCCATGGAGTGCAATTTTCTATTTTTTATAACCAATTAAATGTTTTTTTATTTACTGCATTATCGGTTTGGACATTGGACTTACTTGATGAATTGTGTGCCAACCTATAACCACCTGGTTGCCCCCTCTAGCTGCCATTGCCCCATGGCCAATGCATCCCTATGCCTGATCTACAGTCAAGCACAAAGTCAACCCAGGTAAACTGCTTTTCCATCTGAGTTTGTTTGGACTGCTGTCTGTGTTGCCAGGCCCCCCCCTCCCTTTTTTAACATCTGGTAACCCTAGACACACAAAGGAAACTTACACCTGTATTTCCCCCTTCCTCTCTTATCTGTGGGCTAGGTCATTGTGGGGAGGGGGCCTCTATTCAAGCTGTATCGATAATCTGCTCAGATTTGGAAACTCATTACAAGACTTTGAACGCTAGACAGTGGTAAAGATGAGCAGGTGATCCGCAGTTGGCTTTAAATAGGGTAGTGTATTGGGAGTGTCACATTTTGGAGAAAATCATACTATTGCCATGCTCAATACAACAGAAGTAATGGAAAATAAGATTCTGCATTAATTGAACTACCTCTTATTTTGACTTATTTGTTACACATGTACATCCGCAAACATTTAAATGTTTAATTGGGACTGGCCCAGTGGAGGGGTGACAGTATACTGTGCTGCCTGCTGAGAGAGGGTTTGTGTAGTCTAATAGGAAAGGTCAAAATAGTACAACAATCATTCAGAATTTGAAAAAGACATGCAAATTGGCCTATAGGTAGATTTTTGTATGCTCTTTCATATAACAGCAAGACACAGGTGATCCAGCAATGTTTAGGGGCTGCAAATGTTTTATTTTATTTAAGCATTCCCCAGCTGCAGTCATTAGTGCCGAAGGTGTGTTTGACCAGCAGATAGATTTATATATCATATAATCTTCATGTTAGAGATTTGATATAAATGGTAGGAATGTCAACATTTTCTTGCAATTATCTTGTTTAGTAACGTTCCTGTAATTATCTCATTTAGTAATCTTCTTGTATTTACTTGCAGGGAAACCATGGAAGGTAGAAGAAAAATTACCTGATGAAACACTGTGGTTTAGTGACACTGCGCTCGTGCTGTAGTCTACTAATATGGATGCGACAATGTCCAAGAAATGTAAATTTGTAAATCCTAGGAATGGAACTTCAAAAATGCAGCAAGAGTTCACAAAGCCTGTAATGGATTGGCACCTTTGTGCTTTATCTCAGCTAGGTAGTGGTGAAAAACATGGGAACCCAGAAGAAGCAAAATTTAGGAGCAGTGGAAAAGAATTTGACGGATGTTTTCTGCAATAACTCATTCAGTTTAAAAAGCTTGGCTTTGTACCACTGGACACTGACACAAGAAGACTTGATAATGGAACGGTATAGAAATGACATTCCAAGTAGATAAGGCAGTGTGGCATAAAAGTTGCAGAAACAGGTCAGGCAGACAAAAGCTCCAACATGCTCAGAACAGGAAAGTTAACTCTGATGAAGAACCTGAACATAGTCCAGTCAAAACAAGAATGGGTACAGGTTGAGAGTCTTTGTCAAGAACAAATTAATGTTTTTTTCTGTGGCAGTGATGAAAGTAGTGAACACCTGCAAAATGCCTGCACATTAGCAATGCATCATCGAGTTTGTGAATATGCATACATTTTGCAAGAGAGGAAGTTATTAAGAAAGTTGTCTGAAGGAGATATGCATGCCAGATATCACCTCAGTTGTTTGACTGCTTTGCACAATCATGTTAGACATCACAAGGCTGGAGGAATGTGGCAAGGAACAGAAAATACATTACAGGAAATATTTTTTGGGGACTGGTGTCATACTTAGAGCATAGAGATGATGAGATACTTCCTGTGTTCAAACTGTCAGATTTAGGGAAGTTGTTTCAGTTCAGACTCCCGGAGTTGGCTCCAAGTTTCTCTGGAAAAGTCAATACGACAAGACTGAAGGAGAGATTGCTGGGGATGATTCCAGATTTCAGAGCACAAACTCAAGGAAGAGATGTGGTATTGATGTTTTATGCAGACACTGGTGAGATTGTCAAGACTAGATGTTCTCGTGATTCTGATGACAATACAGTTCACTTGGTCTGTGTTACTCAAATTGTTAGAAAAGAAATTCTTTCCAAAGATTATGCATTTGATGGGTCTTTTTGACCAGGGTGTGAAAAAGATGTAGTTCCATAAGTCTTCTTGCTCTGGTGAGAATGCTATTAGATCCCCCCGCTATTATAGATCAAAAAGAAGCAAAATATGCAAAGACAATAGCCTTATCAATGTCAGAGTTACTAATGTTTAACACAAAGAAGACATCAAGGGAACTGTCCGGATCGGCAGTTCATCATGCAAAATTGGGAGAAACACTACTTGCAATTTGCAACTTTTGTGAAATAATGACTGTAAACATATCCTGTCTCCATTTCATTACCATTTCAAGCATTCTTTTTAAAAGTTTGTTTTTAAATGTGTATCTGTAATACATATTTTTAAAGATAACATAAGGAGTGTTTGCTTGTCTTTATATGACAGCACATCTCTACATCACAGTTTTTATTTATTTATTTGTACATCAGTTTACAACCTTTGAGCCAGAGGCTCATTTCCAAAGGTACCACGTCACACTGAGGACAAACAGAAATAAATTTAGGTTACAGCATATATGTCACATACTTAGGGTTACATAGAATGGTTTCGTACATTTTAAACAATTTGGTAGACATTACAATGATACAGCTGAGAACATGCTGGTAATAACAGAGACAATAGGCTATGGGGGAGTAAGTTGGGGGGGTGAGTTTGAGTGCTGCCCAAGGGGCATTGTCAAGTGTGGAGAGATCAAGGAGTCATTTACAGACAGGTGCAGCTGCGAGTGCTAAACAACTGGCTCCGAAGGGCAGTTTTGAAGGTGGAGATTGTGGGGGCTTTGGAGATAGGAGCAGTGAGAGAGTTAATGATCGTGACTCATGAATATTAATACACCAGAACCCCGATCTAATAAATAATAATGAGGGTGCTTCTGCCCTCAGAGAAGCTGTGTTTTGGCAATCGCCAAAAGGAAAAAGAAATGTTTTGAAATAAAAAATAATGTAACTTCTGGATGTGATGGGGGGGAAGTATGATAAGGAGAAGTGGCATTCAAACAAATAAATGCTTAATCCTGGCTGCACCAGAAAATATTGGGACTCAGGAAAATAGCCTGTCTGCTGTTGCAAGGCATCCTTAAATATTGGTGGCAGCAACAGGAAAATGGACTGAGCAATCTGTTTAATCTCTGCAGTGACAGCAAGTACACAGCCAGGCTACCGGACTGTGGGGCATTTAGGTCAAGTATTTACTTTATGCTGGCTGCACCAGGACATTGATTTGAGAATGTACCTAATCTGCTTAAGGAACTGTGGGTAAAGCAGTCATTGCAAGCAGCCACAGTCAATCGGAAAGCTAGGATATCAAAGCCCGGACTTGCGGGACATTAGCCAAAGCTCATGGGAAACTTCCAAGTACTCATGCGGCACTACAGGGACCTCATTTCTGGTGCCAAAACATCAAACCAACTGTGCATTGAGTGAGGTTCATGCATAATTCATTTTCTTGATTGACAGGCCCTCCAGCCAATCCGAGGCCATGCACCCAAAAGCTTCAGCCAATCAGGAGCCTCAGGAGAGCCCTACAAGAGACTGTGTTTTCCAGCATTTTGCCACCTTTGAGTGGGAACCACCATGGGGGTGGGTAATCTGGTATCTGTAAACTTCAAACTGTACAATAATTTTGAAAATTGTTCCACATTATACAAAATTAATTTCAAACCAAAGGTCTGCATGCTTGGTTTAAAGTAGTGATGTAAAGTATAACAGGTTATTTGGTGTAATTTGTAATAATCTGAAAACATATTGTTGGTGTTTTTTTATGTAATAGTTCATTAACTGTATTTTGACCCATTTAATATCATCAGATCACGTGCATCCTGCTTTTATTTTAAAGAAAACATAACAACCTACTTATGTTCCAGTTTTCATGCTTTTTAAATTCTGAATAATTTTTGTAAAATTCTGCTAGACTAGTGTGGCTCTCCTGGAATCCCAAACTGGGGCAAGATGGTAGATAGATTATGTGTGAGCCCTGGAATCCCACACTGGGTACAGCTAGGAGAGGGTTCATATGTGAGCCCTAGGGTCCCACACTGGGGCAAGCTTGGAAGGGGTTTATGAGTGATCCTTGGAATCCCATACTGGGGCTGGATAGGAAAGAGTTTATATGTGAGTTCTGGAATCCCACATTGAGGCTGTCTGGGAGTGGATTCATGTGTGAGCCCTGGAATTCCATACTATGACTGGCAGGGAGAGGGTCCATGTGTGAGCCTTGGAATCCTGCACTGAAACTGACTAGGAGAGGGTTTATGTATGACCCTGGAATCTTACACTGGGGCCGACTGGAAGAGGGTTTATGTGTGAGCCCTGGAATCCCACACTGTGGTTGACTAGGAGAGGGTTTATGTATGAGCCATTGAATCTCAGAGTGGGGCTGACTGGGAGAATGTTCATGTGTGATCCTGGAATCCCACACTGGGACTGGCTAAGAGAATGTTTATGCACGAGTCCTGAAATCCCATACTGAGTCTGGCTAGGAGTGGGTTTGTGTGTGAGCCTTGGAATCTCAAACTGAGACCTGCTGGAGAGAGTTCATGTTTGAGCCCAGGAATGTCACACAGTAGTCAGCTAAAAGTGGATTCACATGTGAGCCCTGGAATTCCACACTGGGGCCAGCTGGGAGAGGGTTCGTGCATGAGCCATGGAATCCTGAACCGGAGCTGGCTGGGAGAGGGTTCACATGTGAGCCCTGGAATCCCAACTGAGACTTGCAAAACAGAGTTTATACTGTATGTAAGCACTGAAATCCCACACTGGGGCTGGCTGGGGTTACCACCTTTTAAGAAGGCCAAAGTGGGTAATTTCTTACTGAAACATGATTTTTTGCAGGACAATATGTAACCTCAACCAATGCAACATACTTGTTTTCTCTAAATAATAAGAGATAAGACTAGGTGTTGTAGTTTTTTAGTTGTTTCTAGTATTTCTTATCATTTTAAGGTATCTTAATTAAGGTATTATAGTTTTTTTGCAACATTTAGAGGAAAGTCAAATAATATTTTTCTGCTATGTCAGGATTTGTAGTATTTTTTATGTTTTTTTGCAGGACACAGCTGCCCAAATCTGGGCTGTTGTGTGAAAATCGGGACAGGTAGTAACCCTAGGGCTGGCTGGGAGTGGGTTCATATGTGAGCCCTGGAATCTCACACTGAGGCTTTTTGGGAGTGGGTTCATGTGTGAGCCCTGGAATCCCACACCGAGGCCATCTGGGAGAGGGCTCACATTTGTTTGTTTGTTGAATTTTATTGACCCGGTAAGTCCACTGGGCCTAGAAGTCCCTTTTTCAGGGGCAACCGGGGGGGGGGATACAGATGGTAAGCAACTGAAATTGAACCAGATTAAGCTGTTGGTGGTATTTTTAGTGAATGAGGGAAATTTGGCCAGGATACCATGGAAATTCCCCCTACTCTTTTCGATAAGTACCATGGGATCTTTAACATCCACCTGAACTACCACCAATCCAGGCAGATGGGACCTCGGTTTAACATCTCATCCGAAAGATGGGAGCCCAGGATACATTTGAGCCCAGGAATCTTACACTAAGGCCCACTGAGAGATGGTTAACATGTGAGTCCTGGAATTCCACACTGGGGCTGGCTGGGAGAAGGTTTATGTGAGAATTCTGGAATCTCACACCTGGGCTGGCTGGTAGCCAAGCATGTTGTGCAGGTCAGGCACACAATAATTGGCTTGTCATGGCAAACACTACATTGCTTGCATGAAAAATGCTGCACATCATCATAATGTTGTTATGGAAAATGCCAAAAATTGTGGGGCCCTGTTCTCAGTCACACAAGCGCTTTTGTACTGATCTGTTGCTTGTGTACCATCCCCCCTCCTTAAGCTATGCTCAAAGGGGGGTTGAAAGTCTCTGCACATTCACAGTTCACTTTATAAATATGCACAGAAAGGAGCAGGGATCGCCATACAACAGGATCCATGGGACATTGTCAAAGCATTAGGACCAGTGCTTTTGCAGCTGCAGTAGTTTTCTGACACCCCCTGCCATAGATCTAAGCAAAGCAGTCAGTAGGAGTGTCAAAACTCTGCACCCACTAGGAGCAGAGATGCCATGGGATGTAGATTGGAGAGAGGCTGGGTTTGGATTGGAGGGAAGGATTTCCATGAACACCAGAGACCAGTGCATGATTTGTGTGGGGATAGGAGGCCACTGGACCACCAGGAGGATCTAGAGGAGTGGCAGCAACACCAGTGGACTTTAGCTCGGACATGAGGCACAAGTTATGGGTCAGATAGGTGGGAGCGACTTAGGTAGTAGCGCTTGTTCACATGGCCTCTGGCCATGACACAGTACCTTGCACAGGAATCTGTGGGTATTGCACTTCAGGTGTTATTATGTGATAATGTTGTTTGTGCACACTAACATCTAGTGACCCTTAGTGGTATTCTGACTTAAGCCATGTTTACACAGCCATGCTGCACCAACCCGATATCCACTCCAGTACTGCTTCCATCCCCTGAGCTGATGCACAGTCACATTTACATGACCCTCTCTGTGTTGATGCAAGTTGCATTGAAGAGGAGCCGTGAGTCTGGGGGCAAGCAGCTGTTTGGTAACTTGCAGATGTCACTCCCTTATGTTGCCCTGCCACAGAAAGTGATGGGAACTTGTAATTACAAAGGGACTGGACGCAGCGAGTCTCCGCCGGCATACACTGTTTGGGGGGTGGGGGTTGTCAGGGTGTGCAACAGCATGTAAGGGCTGGTTGGGTCATAGATTGTGGGGGGAGGGGTGTCCACCAATGGTGAAACTGTGTTTCTAAAATGTAGCACAATGTAGGTCCTGGTCAGAAAACAAAAAAACATTAATTCTGTGAGAACAATAAACCCGCAATGTGCAGTCACACTTCCTGGTTTGAAACTAGCATTGTGGGAACGACCTCATTGCAGCAATGCGAGTGGTGCAGCCATTCCACATGGCTGCTTAAGCTGTTCGTTCTATGCTCACACCGATCAGCATCCCCAGCTTTTGCGTGGATCCTGGTGCGCCATAATGATTGACTTACCGCAATGTGGTGTCTTCATGGAAGCCTTCGCACCGGAGCAACACAAGCTCTGAAGTTGCTCCAGTGCAAATGGAACCATGTAAATGAGGATTTAGTCGCACTGGGATCTCTTCCGCCTGGTATCTGTCATAGTTTTGTGACTGGCTCCAACTTATGATGGCAAAAAGAGAAGACTGTTCCCCCCGATTTGCACTTCAAGATATTGTGACCGAGAATCGGGCACATGGCTTTTTCATTAAAATGAAAAAAATTACGGTATCCATGACATTCACTGGAAAGATAGGTTCATGTATGAGGCTTTTTCCATATAGTTTTTCCTACCTCAGCTTGTAGCATATCTCAGGGATATATCCTGTTCACAGGGCTATACCATGTTCAGACCTAAACCAGCATCATTTAGATGGTTACCATGGTTTCTCCCTCTGTTTTTCCCCTCCCTCCTCCCATGACAGGGATGATGCCTTATCCAGCCTCGTATAGCCACAACTTGCCCTGTGGCTGGAACAAGCTCCCTGGCCCACTGCAGAACTTGCCGTGGTGGCAGAACTCATTGCCAACCCTCCCTGGCTGAGCTGCACTGCTGAGTAGCAGCTGCCTGAGCCTTGGCCTGCCTCCCCATGCAACTTCCTGGGTTAGCTTCTGAATCTGTGTCTTCAGCATGGCAGTGTGTCACTTGCTGCTGAGCCGTTGGCAGCTATATCACTCTTTTTCAAAGCAACAATCATACTGTAGAACTTCAGTGCTTGAGATGTCCATGTACAGTATAACTGACTTGCTTGGCAGTGCTACTTTTGAGGAACATTTAATATGACACTCCAGGAATTCTGAGGTTCACCAACCAGTCAAGCTGAGTGCATTCTATATATTATGAATGTCTTTAATTTGTACAAATATACTTTAGGATCATTTTTTTAATTACTTACCATAAAAACGCTTAAATACATGTTGATTTCTGCTGTGTTTTCTAAATATCTCTTGCCCCGCCTAGTACTGTTTAAATGCTGAAATTGGCATGCCATTAAGTGATATGTCTGTGACACTGCTGTGACCTTTCCCCTATTACTATATAGATTACAGTTAGGGCTTCAGCAGTGTAAAAGAGCTCAATGGTTCTGAATTGCTTCTTTCAGGCTCCCGGGCTCCCTTGCTTCCTCATGTAAAAGGGCAGCTGTTTGCAAGGGGAAGCCCTCTTGTGCTGGGTGTCTATAGTCTTGGTCTGTATGTACCAAGGCCCAGAAACATGCTGCAGTGCAGTTTTGAATCCAGACCTGTATGCTGCTGACACCAGGATTGCAAACGCTGTATGAGGGAAAAAAAAGCTGTGTCTTGTTTCTGTTTCTGAATCCAGTAAATCCATCCCACCAAATCACTAAACCCCTCAGATTAATTTAACATCAGTATGTGATCTATTTCAGGGGCTTATGGTAGAAGCTTAAGAGCACGGGAATTAGCACTCACCCCTGGTAAAGGGAGGGTTAAATGAATGATGCAGCCCCCACCCACCGAGAATGTTATTGATTTATTTTTACTTGCACAGCCGCACATGTCATCACTTTTTTTTTAAATCAGTTTACAACTGCCTTATTCCACAGTAAGACTCAGACCAATACATGTAAAGCATCTGCACCCTGATTTATTTGCCAGTGAAAAATAAAAATATCCTTTTGCTAAAATTACTACTGATAAATCCAACTCAATATGCTTAGCATGTTCATCTAATATTTTTTTATGAAAAAAAAATCATACTGTTGACATTTTAAAATGACAGTATTTGAAACCCAAGACAGTTTTACATTTCCAAAATTGGGAATAGCAGATTCTTACTAGATTATCCTTGTAATACATAGAAATGTATGCCACTGACTGGATGATGCCAAAATAAAGAGTGGATAAAGGTTACAGAAATAACAAAGGAAAATGTATTTTGTTTGTTTATTTCATTATAAATCAATATCATAGAAAGAATGCTTGGCAACCAGGAGTTGAGAGCTTATGAGTTTTATATTGTTCTGCATTCAGATGTTTTACCCCAGAGTGTTTCTTATGCACAAGCTTTTATTTTGAGTTGTCAATATTCCTAAAATGTTTGATTCAGTTTTAGTAACTTGCCATGGCATTTTTATTCTTTTGCTGGTTGAGACTACTAATCTTCAACTGATTTCTCAGCAAAATCTGTTCTTAAGTAGGTTGAAAAATAAAACGGTAATAAATATATGCTGATGTTAATATTATGTTGGCAGCAGATCGTTACAACTGCCTAGCCATAAAATCTTTCTTCAGCCCCATTTACAAACTGCACGAGGGACTCTGGCGGTATGGTTGCTATCATTTTTCACATGCTTCATTTCTTTCCCCTAAGGTCTATCCGAGCTGGATGTTGTAGAGGGCCAAGCAGAGGATAATGAGTCTGAAACTGACCGGGGCTTGCTGTCAGTCAGCTGCGTTCCTGAGAAGTCACACCCTGTCTCCACTGAGGATGCTGGAGCTGGAAGCAGTTTACCTCCCTGCACAGAGTCTACATCCACACAGCCCCTTATGGACCTGCCCACTGAGGGACAGAAACTGGAGCATTACACCCGAGCTAGGCCCAGACCTAACCGCAAGAACAAGCAGCCTCCCAGCAAGCAAAATGTAAGAGAAATCTTATCTTTACTATGCAGAGGGGGTATTTCTGGACATTTTGTTAATCCTTTACTTAGCCAAGAATAATACATGGACAGAGTATATTCAGGTCATTTGTACTATCAGTTGTCTGATTTAGATGTGCTTTTATACTGCAGTTTTCTGTTTCTTTATGCATCCCATAGTTTCAATTAGCAATGCATTAGAAATTAAAGTGGCAATACAGACTTCCTTTGTACTACATATTTTTGAAACACATGCTTTTTTTGTCCTACATGACTGCAGTTCTGTTTTTGAGTTAAGCAATGTTTCAGAGTGGAAAGTGCCAACCAAACATGTCTGTTGATGTTTAGTACTACTTTTTTAAAAATGCTTTGGCTATTAGATTTCACTTACTACCAGCTCAGTTTTTTTTTTTGTTAATGTGTTTATACCTTCAAGGCTTTGCCTCTTTGCCTTTCTCATTGTCTTCTCGTTAAACTGAACCGTATCTCTTTTTTTTGGTGTTGCAATATACCAAAGCTAGTAAAACTGATCAAACTTTCATAGAAGTGATCCTTCGGGTTGGGCAGGTGCCCTATCTCAGATCCTAAGAGGTGCACTTCATTATCCAAAAGAACAGGGACTTTTGAGTTTGGAAAGTCTAGTGTGAAGTTCAGAGGTCAGTAAAAGTAAAATAATTTCAGATACATTACCCCGGGGAGTTCTGACCTGAAGCGGTCCTTTCTTTTTAATTTGAGGTGCACCTGAGGAGTTACTGTTTTAATGCATGAAATCTGTTGGCCTAAGTCAGACAGGATCAGGCAGACTGTGGCAAGTCAAACCCCAACCAGCTTAACCCAAAAAGTCAGTCTGATGAAAACACCATTGTACAGAATTAGAACAGGCTGTCCTTTTAAAGTTTTAGAGTGGGTGCAGAACTTTGAGTTGCACCTAGCCTCCAGTACACCTACAGCCTGGGAGATGTTTGTTTACTCAGAAAAGCCGCAAGGTCCCAGAATGGTGCAGGAAACCACAGACTCCAGTGATGTAAAAGCTACTTCTGCATATAATATTTAAAGCTTATGGCAAAGTTTATATAAAAGACCACACTGTAGTGAAATGCAAAAGAAGGGGGAAACTCCAACGTTACACAGAAAAACAAATCCTGCTTCATCAAGCGTCCTTATGGCTTTTATGAGTTTATCATGTTGTCTTTTGTTACAGCAGAACCCCAGCTGTGTTCCTGAGCACCTCCCTGCTGTGCTAGCTCTTCATTTACAAATAAAAAGCATTCATACATAGTTATTTATTTATTTACCAATCTTGGCAAGGAAGGTATGCTGAGTAAGAACTTGTTTCCAGGTGTGACTTCTCTGAAGGATGCAGCAAATTGGGTACTGAGCCTACAGTTACCTACCTAGATTAGTTTTAAACAAGGGTTACACAACCTTCTTACTACAAAGTGCAATTACAGCAAGGTTTTTAAATATTCCATTTTGAACAAATGCTATGCTGTAGTGTATATAGCTCTCAATAATGTTAATTTTTGTAACTGAGAGTGATTATATGCAGCTGCTATCTTTCCAGGACCCATTGAATATAAGATGACAATCATTATGGGTATTCTCTTGGTAAAATAATAGCTAAACCAAAAAAAAGGAATCAAACTGAGTTATGTACTAACATATCTTATAGGAACATAGGATCTGCAAAACAAAAATCAGACAAGTTCCACCAGTTTGTCCCTTATCCTCTTGACAGTTGTATCCCTGTCTTAGGTGCAAATATATGGCTTGTGGGGGGGATGAGTGGTGCCGAGAGACCAAGGTTCTCATTAAAACCATGATATCTCATGCTATAGCAGCTGCTGGACAGGGGTGTCATTGAGGTGAGGTACTCAGCTCCCAGGAAATGAGGGAGGGCCCATGTTATCCAGTATTTGTACAGTCCCTGCTGACTGACCTAGAACTAGAGGACTTCCTGCTGAAGAAGGGGGCAGCCATGGTGACTTAGATCGTCAGGGCAGGGGGAAAGGGGGAACTGGGGGATGAGAACAAAATAAGGGTAAAAAGTATAACAACAATCCAGCCCAGTGGCTTGGCAATAGTGCTACTCCTCCCACGCTGGTGACCTGGGTTCGGGAATGGACATGGGCTGCTTGGGGGCCAGCTGGTGGTGGAGGATTGAAGATGCCATGGACTGCTCTTCTCCTTCAGGGAGGTGGGACAGCAGCACATCTCACTGGTATGACAAGCAACAGCTCAGCAGAAAGGCACTGATGCAGATGTCTGTAATTGTCATCACTACATGCAGCTTGGCCCTCAGGGGAAACTCAGGGGATGAAAAACTAGTGGAGATTCTCACTAACCAGCAGACTGTCAGTGCAGTCTTGCAGGCACTACCAACCATGGCATCCCACCACATAACGGCTCCGAGCAAGTGCTGGGGTAAGTCCCACTGTCAGATCCCGATAGGGGCCAGTGGGGGACAAAAAAAAAAAGACATGGCACTCCCATGAAACTTTTCAGACAGAGAGGGTAGCAGTTGGATTAGGATATATATTTATTTTTATTCTGTTCTTTTTGGTAACTGGGTAAGGCCCACAAGGCACAAGTGCCCATTTTCAGGGGCGACCTGTGAGCACTGGAGTGGTTAAGTGACTTGCTCAGAGTCACACAGTATGCAAGCAGAGGTTGTGGAAATCAAACCCAGGTCTGCTGGATGTACCAAGCTCATTCATAGCTCATTACTCTAACCTCTAGGCTATACTGCCAGCCAGCCAGTTTATAGGTACATCTACTGTGTTTCTTATGGTTATGAGTGCATTCTCAAGTGTTTTGGGTGAGAGAACTGCAAAGCAAAGATGAACAGTTTTCACATAAAAGGGACTTGGGAAGAAATTTTTTATTACCGTAAGAGGTACAGGAACCGTACATGTAAACATATTATAAATCATGCTTCAGACCTTTGTTTAACAATGTAATTTGAATTTAAAATTAAAATGTTTGACTTTGCAAATTATTAAAGAACCCTCCATGCGTGAAATGGATTGTGCCAACTGAATGTGGATTTTCAGAATTTTAGAACTACATATATGAGACACCCTCTTATGGTTATGAGTACCTGGAATGTTTTGAACTAAACACTCCTAATTGACTAAGAATGATGTCAGGATTTATTGTGGGAATTGCTAACTTTACGATTAACAATCTCCAGAAAAAAATAAAATAAAAAAAAGACACATCGTTGTCATTTGTAAATGTAGTGTGATGAGGCATGATGTTCTATTTTGTGTTCATTTAAAAACAGAATGCTTGGTAGCAGAGATTGCCTTCTGTCTGAAACCACTGGTTTATTGAAAAAATAAACTTGTGGACCCTTTGAAAGATTTGGACGCAGGGCTTGTGGCAACTGTCTTGCCAGAGCCACGTCACAAAAAATGTGCCAAGATGTTTGGGTGCTGGTTTCAAACAATTTGATGAATTTGCAACATTTGACAGCAAAATGACAATGCATGCATCATCATTTTGGAGCATGTGCCATTTTCAATAGCATCTTGCATCACTTGCGACAAGAATATAGACCACGTTTCAGTAGTCTAATAGCCTTGTCGCAAGTACTGCAAGTGCAGTCGAATTGTGCTGCAAATGTCTGAAAATCCAGCCCTTAATGTACAGGGGTGGCAGTAAATACCCTTTTGCTACCACCTTTAACTCCTGTTGGACACAGGAAGCAAGCAAGCAAGAATTTCGATTTCAGTTCATTTTTGTAATACAAATCTAAAATTAGCATGCTCAAACCTTTTATGTTGCTTCACACACTAGAATTTACATTTCTTCTAAGGGGTGCTGCTGGGTTGTAGCATACAACAAATAATGCAAAAGAACCAGCGCACCCCCTCACCCCCACACACACACAACATAGCACATTTAAACTTTCCACTGCCAAGATTGGCTATATTTACTTTAAGCTCCATGTGAGGAGTGGGTCCTCTTAGTTTCAGACTGGAATTGCAATGTGAGCAAGCTAAATCACCAACGTCAAGGTGGGACCCTTGATTTAGTCCCTAACTTTCCAATGCCTCAATGGCTAATGTGTTTAATTGGCTTCTTTTGCACATTGTGCTCCCATCGAGGATTTTACACAGGTGTTCACATGGAGCTTAAAGCAAATATAGCCAATTTTGGCAGTGGAAAGTTTAAATGTGCTATGTTGTGTGTGTGGGGGTGTGCGCTGGTTCTTTTGGATTATTTTTGTAATACTGCTGCTTAGATCTGCTCCACAGTTGTTCTGCACAATCTGTTTAGTGTGTTAAACATAGATTCTCTTTCTTTATTCTGTGGCTTTATCACATGTTTTTTAGCCAGCGGTGTGTGAAAATGAAGACAGTGAGACCATCACCAAAGTGGACGATGGACTAGAAGAGTTCTTCGGCCGAAAACTAATAGAGGAACCTGTGTAAGTGCTACAGCTTGCTGATTCTGCACCAAAACAATCTGTGTTTCGATAGAAGCTGTTATGCAATATGGTACTTATGTAAGGTTTCAAGGAGCCAACTATGCAGATATATCGGGTGAACTTTCAAGAAATATTTGCTGTTTTTCTGTGTCACATTTGCTGTAGAATAGGTAGGTTTCTGCCTAGCTTTTTTTCAGACTTGCAGAACAGGGGCTGCCCCAATGGCCCACGGTACTGCGTTGCAGTACATGCCAGTGTCCCAGGTTCAGCAGCAAATGTGGACCTGTTGATGTTGGGCAACTCTAAGACAGCCGAGCTTCTGGTATTGGAGAGTGTTTTGCCATTGTGCTGCTCCAGCAGTTACCCCTATGGCTGGCCAAGGAAGATAGTGATGCAGGCATTTGCACCTCCTCTGCAGGGAGTGCTGAAGAGTCCGACTTGACCAACATACCAATTAGGTGGCCCTGGTGCTGGGAGTGTGCCAGCGAACCACGTGAGTGATGGCACAGTGCCGGTGGCTCCCAGGACAGACCAGGGAAAATTAACATGCTAGGGACAGAATGATTACATTTTTTTTCAGTCACAGGGGTGGGGTGTACACATATATGGAATCCAAGCAAACAGAAGAGAGAAAGAAATGTGCCTTGGCTGGGATTTGAACTCGGGTCACCTGGAATATTGTAGGGACAGGATGATGAACATTACCCACATCGTCAGCTATATCCCATAACAGAATTCAGTATTTCCACAATGATGTGTTGAGACCCACCCCCAAAGATCTAGGGTAAAGAAAGTAGATGGGATGTTGCTCCTAATTACCATAAAAAAAATACAGAAAAGGCTTGAGAAGTCCAGCATCAAAATCCTTCCCCTAGATGCACGGTGCAAGCCTCAGTGGAGACACTGATGTCATATTGGAAGGCAGTATGATCTAGAGGTGAAACTGGAGTTTATAGGTCTGAATCCCATCACAGCTGCTGGTTCACTGTGTTTCCTTTGCTGTCCTGTGCTTCAGCCCTCCAGCTAGATAATTGGGTGGACCCAAATGAAACTGAGGCCCTGTGCTATATGCAGCAAATAAATAAAATATATACATATTGTTGATATGTCTGCATATTGTAACATGGCACTGCACTACTTTGTTAGGTAGGCCTTTTACTCAAATAGGAAGTTAAAGGGGAACTGTCAGCACTAAGAGCCTCACACCCAAGTGTGAAGCTGATCCCAAATAGCACTTTGTGCGCAAAAACACTTTTTTACCTACTGTTTACTGCAGTATAGTGGAGTGTATTAAGTTAATTTTGCTGCCTTGTATGGTGACATTTCCTGTAACCAGAAATCCAAGAATCCCCCTACAGCTGACATCAGAGGAGGACTGCAGAGCCTGGAGATTCAATAGCCTGCAGTATACATGCTAAAGATTTTGTAAGCTGAAAGCAGATGTTTGCTGGTCCCGCTGTGATCACTGGGCTTAGTACATTCCTCTGTGACTGTACCTAGCCACAGGAGAACAGCAGACCAACAAACAGAAGATTACAGCTTATAAAAACCAACATTCACTGCAGGCTATTGAATCTCCCACTGCTGCAGCCTTCTCTGGTGTCAGCTGCAGGGGAGTTTGGCATTTCTGGTTACAGGAAGTGTCAGCTTAGAAGTAAATGAAATTAGCCTGATACAATCTGCTAGTCTGCTACGCTGTAGTAAACAGTATGTAAAAAAAAGTGTTTTTGCACACAAAGTGCTATTTGGGTTCAGCCTCACACTTGGGTGTGATGCTGTTATTGCTGACAGTTCCCCTTTACATAGAAACATAGAAACATAGACTTTGACGGCAGATAAGGACCGTTAGGCCCATCTAGTCTGCCCATTTCCCTACCTACAGGATAGGCCGCAGATCCTAGTTAACCAACAGCCTTTATCTTCCTGCCCCCCACAAGAATTGCCTTATGTCTGTCCCATGCATTCTTGAATTCTCCCACAGTTTTAGACCCCACAACTTCCTCAGGAAGGCTGTTCCATGCATCCACTACCCTCTCTGTGAAATAATACTTCCTCACATTGCCCCTGAACCGCCCTCCTTCTATCTTTAAATTGTGTCCCCTTGTTCTTGCAAGTCTCTTTTTCTGAAAAATTTAGATATATGTATACTTGCTTGTGCTAGGTACCAATTTCTGATGTCAGGTTTATTGTTGTCACTGCACTTTAGCAAGTCTTCTCAAAGGTAATGTGAGGAAGTATTTCTTCACAGAGAATGTTGTAGATGCATGTAATGTCCTTCCTGAGGAGGTCACAGAGTCAAAAACAGTGGGGGAATTCAAAGACTCATGGGACAGAACACTGCTCAAATTACATGGGGGTGGGAAAAGTAGGCTGTTGGTTAACTAGGATCTGCAGCTTATCTATTACGTACAGAAATGGGCAGGCTAGGTGGGCCAATCGGTCCTTATTTGCCATCAGATTCTACGTTTCTATGTTTCTCCATAGAACCCCACTCTTTGGTCCCAGGGTTGGAAGCGCTAGGACCCCGCAGGAGCAAATTGTTTTAGCCAGGATGACAGCACTGGCCTGGTAAACAGCACATGTGTGCCACTGCATGGTGTGCACAGTTCCAGTAACTGCTGCCAATGGCCTAACTGCCTCAGTTCTCTTTTCTGCCATCAGATGCACACAATGGGAGGTAATTCACACACCTCAGTTCCTTTGTTCTCATTTTATGTTTTCACTCTTCATTGTGAGATTTTCAGTCCAGTACCCAAGAAGGGGTGCCCCAAGGTGCCTCCATACCATCACTGCCCTTATAGGAAAAATATTTCCCACACAGATCAGCATTCAGTTTGTGTGACCTGCCTCAGCACTGACTACAACATGGATTCCTGCGATGCCTGTTTCTCTTTTGACTGCTGGATGCTAGAGAACAGATGTTTTAAAATGGTGTAGACTGGTAACCACCTTTGGTGGCAGGCCTTGACTCAGAAAGTCTGGAGGTAGGTCTTTGGATGATTCTCCTAGGTCCCCTCACTGCTCTCTAGGGTCAGTTGAGATATTGCGCTCTCCCTCCTCCATCATGCTGGGGTTGTGATGGAGTCTCCAGTAGTCATGTCAGGCAGACCCTCGGCTCCTTCTGAGCAGTCAAGGGGGGTCATACCGTAGCACAGTAACTTTGTGCTCAGGGCCACCCAGAGGTCTACCGTGACTTTGCCATTGACACTGACCATTGGTACTGCCCCCAGCATCAGTGCCACTTGCGATGCTAGCACTGGGGTCAGAATTGACATCTGCACTGGCACTGGTGTCAGTGCTGTGGCCTGCGACAGTGTTGATGTCAGTGTCAGGGTTGGTGCTGTCTGTGCTTATGGGGATTCTGGCATCAGTGAGACTGCAGGGACAGGTGTCGACACTGCTCACAGTGTTGGTGCCAGGCATGGTGTGGTGTCATTTCCTCCCTCAGCACTGACTCAGGCATCGGTACAAGATTTAGCCTAGGCACCACAGTGGAGCCTATCACTTTCTGGTCCAACTGTCATCTGACTGAGGACTCCCATTGGGACACCCAGTCTGAAGCCTCCTCAGTGATTGGAGTTTCAGACTCCAGACTCTGCCCACTCTTACTTTAGGGTGAGGAGGCTGCCAGAGTCTGCAGGTCCATCCTGAGGCACAGGTACTGTGGCATCCCAGGCCACTGATGTCCCCCCAGGCTGTGGCCTCAATTGTCTTGGGCCTGGCTTGACAAGGTGGCTGAGACCATTCAGCCTCTGGGCCCACTGTCTGAAGACCAGTACCATCAGTGGGTGGATAACATAGAGTCCTGGTTCAAGAAAGCTGACAGAGCTCACTACCAAGAGCTCTCCCCCCCCCCCTGCTGGTGGTCTTCTGGGCTCTTCTCTCTTAGCATTCTCCTCTAAGAACAGCAAATCATCCTTTCCTACATTCTCTGCAGCTAAATACATTATGTAACAGTGGCTCAAGGGGAGATAATGGAGGCTGTGGAAGTTCCCTTTTATGTAGAATGCAAACCAAACACCTTGCCACTCAAAGGGTTCCCAGTAGAAACACAGTTGTGATCCCTCCCTGACGTCATGCCCTGACAGAGGCAACCTGGAGTTGTCTATAAGCGACTCCTCCTGTCCCAAGGAACCTTCTTTTGTGATATCAAACCCCCTCTAGCTCCACTGGGGACACCCTCACTGTTTACCAGGATTGACTGCTCTTCAGACCCCAGGGGGCACTATTGCTATGTCAGCCACAACCCAACCTCAGTGGACTCCAGCAGGACGGATGCCTTGAGTAGAAAAATGTTCACTTCTGCCTGGTGTTCCCAGTCTGTAGCATCCCACCAGTCCCCTATTGTAGCTTACCAGAGGTGCCTATGGCTCCAGTGTATGCCCTGCTATCTGGCATACAGATGGATGAAAGCATCAGGATAGCCATGGACATTACCAGAGATATGGAAATGGTATGGCATCAGTTGTGGGCATCTTATCACACCAGCAAGGTGACCTGATGCATCGCAGGTTCAGCCACATGTTTTAGACAGATATCTTGGTTACAGCTGTCCCATTTAGCTCCTCTTGCTCATTGCAGGGTTCTAATTGCCCTGTACTGGGGTTCCTTCCTTTTATCCCCCATTGGTGTGGTGGGATCTGGCTGGGACCCCTCGCCCCCAGCTACTGTCCATCAGGATCCACAACCTGCACTCATTCATCCTTTGGTTGAGACCCAGCAAGTTGTTCCCTTCCCTCAGAGTGCCCCCACACACATTGAGTGCTGAGGCATCTGAGCCTCAGAGCTGAGCTTGCTCTTCCCTGTCAAGCAAGAACTTGCTAATCAGACCAAAGAGTGGGGCTCTATAGAGGAGACTGACCCTTTAAAGATAGAAAAATTACTTTTCGTAACTGGAGATCTTGAAGAATATCGTCTCCATAGAGCACCACCCATCTGCCCGCCATTCTCCTTTTTTGATTTACATGAGTTAGTGTGTAATGACTCTGTGGGCTCAGCCTTGAGTGTGGCACTGAATACAGATAATATCTCCTTAGCTCTGTTCTGTGGCTGCACAGAACTCTTATCCCTTAGAGGATATGCAATAGGCTGATTCAAACTATGCAATTTATCTTGATGTGTGAGGGGGCAGGACCATAACTCACAAATGGCAGACCCACGTGAGATATGAAAGACCTGCCCCTCCACGAGTGATGATAAACTGCACATTTTGAGTCAGACCATTGCATCTTCAATTTATGCAACATCAGTTGATTAGTTTTAGCTTTTAAGTCTGCTGTTTGTTTAAAAAATGTACTGTTTTTATTTTATTTTAGCTTCTAGCTTTAGAGCTGCACACCTCTAGTACGTGTGTGTGTGTGCGTGCATGTGTGTGCTTGTATAAAGGTATACAGTACATATGGGCATACATACAAACACAAAACTTAGGAAACTATTTAAAAAAAAAAACACAACCTTTTGGCATATACTTCCCCTGTCAGGGGTATATCCCTTCTCTTTTTTCCAAGGGTATATCCCTTTGAGTTGCTGCATGCAAAACTTGGTCTATCCTAGTCCTAGTCTCCATTTACAGAGTAGCACCACACTTCCATCACTATGGTTATCACTAGCTGATGGATGTAGTCATATGAGTTTTACAATGATTTGGATGCAAGGATTGTCTCGGCCAGTGCCAAGGGAGTTTGTGTTGCTGATACTTATTACAAGTTGGGTAAACTGCATGTAAGGAATTGACAGAAAATCTCTCTCTCTCTCTCTCTCTCTCTCTCTCTCTCTCTCTCTCTCGGAGGGGAAGATGCTACTATATGGCTCAAGGCCATGTGCCTGTGAACACAATTGTATTAGGGATTCCTTTTTGCCAAGGTTTTTCTTTTCTGGTCTCTATCCGAGAGTTGGACCCTTTTATGGTTCTCAGCATTTCATTATTTTCAAGGTTTCTTCCTTTCTACGGTGTTTCTTTAGTAAAGGGGTAATAGCTGCATTACTGCATTACTTATGATGGGCTTATATTTTGTTTTTCTTATCTTCTGTCCCCAAGAGTACAGTCTCTCAGAGTAGTCTTGTATTCTCTTTTTTTGCCTTATCTTCCTGGTAAATAAAGAATGGAATGGTTGAAATTACTCCAGTTTTCAGACTTCCACTTTTAGTCAAAAGGAGACTTTATTCTAACTGAGCATTTCTTGGTATCTGGACACACGTGACTTATTTTTCCTGTGATGGGGAAGCTGCCCTAAACCTGGTTCAGAGCATGTCCTGGTACCACTCAAGAGGCAGCTGTCTGGGGTTGTCACTTCCATTTTATTTTGTGCCAAGGCATTTTGTTCCTAGTAGGGTTTTACCAACTGTAGCTCTGCAGGCTTCAATATGTGTATGTACTACCTAATGTTCTACTCAAGGGGCACCCCTAAAAAAGGGAAACTCTTCCCTTCCTTATAGTAAGTTGGTAGTCATTTTATATTCAGTTAGTCATTTTCACATCAGGTATCCTTTTCTTTTCTTTCTTCTGCTACAAGCACATATACATTATCACTCTCCTTTCTAACAAAACTGAGGCAGTTTGAGGATTAGCAGCTGTTAATAGTGTGGCACACAGAACCATATGGTGTCGGACATGGGCTGTCTTTGAGGCTGGTGACAATGTGCAGAGTGGAAAAAGTTACTTATGTGGGGTCCTAGGACCAAAGAGCTGTATAGAAAAGAGATTCTTGATGAGCTACAGTTATTGTGTTTTTTTACTCATTTTGTAATATTTTTGGACTTGAACTGCTACTGTTTAACATCATCTGTATCGTTGGGAGGTCTATAGCGTCGTCTCTACAGTTTGTGTAACAGTAATACAAGAGCCGCTTATGAGACAGCAATTGACCAATGCCCTCAAATGAAGATAAAAATGATGCCGTAAGTCAGCACATGTCATATATGATTTATGCAACAGGTGTTTAGATGGTTTGTAATAGAAATGATAAACATCTACAAAAAAGTAAAAAATGTAAACTACATAAGCTATTATATTTGCATTCAAAAAATAAATGGCAGCTCACATTGTATTTATTTATTAAAAGAGTTTTATCAGGAAAGACCTACTGAGTCATAATAGTTCATTTTCATAGATGTCCTGGGGGAAATAAATTAAGTTGGTCACTGCGCACACTCAGAAATGTATCTTCACATGCAAGAATAAATTTCTGAGCACGCTCAGTGAGACAAAAATAAACAAGATAAATTTCTGAGCATGCTTAGTTGCCAGCTTAATTTATCTTGCTCATATTGCTCAAGATAACATGCTTATCTAGGTAAAATTTGTTTTCACACCTACTGCATAAATGTGAGACATGTTGGGGGGGAGCTGTGTAATACCTTATTTATCTATACAAGTGCTATTTCAATCAATCTGACTTTATTTAACCAGGCATAACACTATTGAGCAAGCTCATTTTCAAAGTGGTCCAGGAATAATTGATATTTGATAGCCAGAATAACCTCATGAGTAGTGTAAGCCATGAATGAGTGTAAATCAAACAGAAGTATAGATAAATCAGGTATCCCACAAGCTATTTATGCAGTAGAGTAGGAACTTGTGTGATTGTTTTTTTTTTTTTAATTCGTTTTGTAATTTTAAATTGTTTGTGGGATTATTTGGTGAAGTAGTGTCTCTGCATCACTGTTGCCATGGGCGTTGCCATGGACATGCCATCATGACGCTAGTGATGATGTTCTTGCATCACAGCTCATTGGCTGAGGTAGTGGCTTTTTGAAAAATTGCTGTCTAAAATGGGAGCAGGCTTTAGCAGGCAATTCAGACCCATGATTACACTCATGTTGCTGGTATCAGCTCTGTCTGCGAGGGAACTGGTGTTGGCAAGTTGGACTTTTTTCAATATTAAAATGTTGATATTTATCATTGATTAGTTGTTAGAAAAGGGGCAGAGCAAGTTACAGAGAGTGGTGGCAGTCAGAATGTGTGCTGCTTCATTGAGTGGACCAGGACTGAAACTGGTTCAGGAGGGAGTTTTCAAGATATGGAGATAAGTACTGGTCTCTATGTTTGGGGTGACCCTGAGAAAGAGGATCAGAAGGTACTGGAGCAGCAGACTGAGAGTGTAGAAGCTGCTGGGGTGGGTGGTGGCTGGCAGGCAGGGACTGATGGGCAGCTAAAGGACCTGACTCTGTCGATAATGTGTGGCTTAAATGCAGAAAAAAACTGTGCTTTGAATGAAACTATAGAGAAAGGATATATTTTACTAAACAATGCTGCAGTGTTCATTTTATACTGCAGAGAGGAAGCTGCAGGGGCTGGTGGGCCGACAGGTGGAGTAACCTGAACTTTAGCATATGTTTTGAAGTAAAAAAAATGAAAAAAAAGTGGTTAAAATAATAAGAATAATACAAAAAAATTATATTTTTCAGATTGAATTATAGTGCACAGTGAGGAGCATTTTGTAGAGAGAGAACTAAGTGAAATGTTTTTGAAGGTGTAACTGGGAGTGTATTGAACTTAATGCTGTTTAATGTTAAGAAGTAGTGCCGGTGGGCAGGTGGGAATGGAGGGGGTATGTCAAAGTGATGGCAGGTTTACTATATGTATAAATCTGTGATGACAAGTTTACTATATGTATAAATCTAAGATTTTAAATGTATACATATCGTAAATCAGATAAACAGATGTATACAATGACTTTTGTGCCCATGCCTATTGCATATATTTATGCAACAGACATGGACTCAAAAGCCATTGTATAAATCCTGACATCTGAGCTACTATTGTACAGATGAAATGTATAAATATAGTGAACTCGTCATTAGGATTTATACAAATAAACCACGTCATCAATAACCCCCCGCCCCCCAAACAGTTAGCGGCACTACTTACTGTCATTTTTTAATTTCTTCAGGAATTTCAAGCTAAACGTTGCTCTGGCTGAAGATCCCTGTAATATAAGCACCCACAGTAAAATTCACAAACAAAAAAAATCAAGCACTTCCCACTGAACCAGACAAATCACCTTTTGTTAGACACATTCTTTTTCATTTTGCTAATTAATTTATATCCCCCCCCATAAGCACTCAAAGAACAAACTCAGCTAGGCCACTTTCACTTTCTTGGCCGCCCCGCCCATGCACCCACCTGCCTGCCTCCCCATCTGCTCATTTTCATATCGGTCTGCTGCTTCTCTACCCTAACAGGCTGTACATTCAGAAAGAAAAAACAGCACAACACCTTAATCTCCATTTATTGTATTTTATTTACTTGGCCACTCTTTCCTCTCTTGCTTCTCCTTCACTGCTTACTGTCTCTCTTGCTCCAGTTCCTGGTCCCACTTGCTCACAGCAAATACATACCATGCCCTCCACCTCATCACGATGTAAACAAAATAAATATTTTATAAATGTCTTGATAAAGGCAGCACATCTCTCACACCAGCTTCCTACTTTCTGCCCCAGCCTGTGCCTTTAACAGCCATCACAGAGGCAACAAGCCTTTGCGTGAAGTGAATCAACAAAATAAGATGAAGGAAAAAAAACACTATGGTTCTCAAAAGAGGTAGAAGGGAAGATTAAGGAGAAATGAATAGCATTCAGGAAATATAAGGAAACACAGAAGGAGCAGGATAGAGAACTTTATCAGTTAAAGCAGAAGGAGGCAGGGAAGGCAGTCAGAATAGCAAAGGCCCAAACTGAGGAAAAGATAGTCAACTCTGTTAAGAAGGGGGATAAAACCTTTTATAGGTACATTACGGAAAGAAGAAAGACCAAGGGAGGGATACAGAGACTTAATAAAGGGGAGGGAATGTGGATAGAGGGTGACAGTGAAAAAGCAGGGATACTGAACAAATATTTCTGCTCAGTATTCACAATGGAAGAGGAGGGGTGGTACCTAAACTAAACAAGAGAAACACTCTGGCTAGGGGGGGTCGATACCAGTCCATTCACAGAAGAAAGAGTTTTGCAAGAACTCTTGAAACTGAGGGTGGACTAAGCAATGGGGCCCTGATGGGATTCACCCCAGAATTCTAAAAGAACTAAGGGTAGAACTAGTGACACCACTGACTACCTCTTTAACAAATCATGGGAGGATGGGGTGGTACCTGAGGACTGGAGGAGGGCAGATGTAATTCCACTTCACAAAAGTGGAAGTAGGGCAGAGGCAGGAAACTACAGACCAGTTAGTTTGACCTAAGTGGTAGGGAAAATGATGGAATCACTTCTGAAGGAAAGAATTGTTGAGTACCTAGAGGCCAGTGGGGCACAGGACCCAAGGCAGCATGGTTTCACAGCAGGAAGGTCTTGTCAGATGAACCTAATATATTTATTTGACTGGGTGACCAAAGTAGTAGACCAGGGAGGGGCTGTGGATATGGCCTACCTAGATTTTAGCAAGGCATTTGACACAGTCTCACACAAAAGATTAATATACAAGTTAGCCAGCCTTGGAGTGGGTCCCAAGGTGGTAGCCTGGATAAAAAATTAGTTGGACAACAGGACACAAAGGGTAATAGTAAACAGAGTCGACAGTGAAGAAAGGAGGATAATTAGCAGGGTACTGCAGGGTTCGGTACTGGAACCAGTCTTCTTTAATGTCTTTATAAGTGACATTGTAGAGCACCTGGAAGGAAAAGATTGTCTCTTTGCAGATGACACAAAGATCTGCAACAGGGTTGATACACAAGGTGGGGTGGAAAGGATGAAAAGGGACTTGGCAAGGTTGGAGGAATGGTCAAATATATGGCAGCTCAGATTCAATGCAAAGAAGTGCGAGGTAATGCACCTGGGAAACAAAAACCCAGGGGAAGAGTACACAATGGGTGGTGAGATAATAAACAACAACAAAAATCAAAAGAGGCCTAGGAGTAATTATATCAGATGACCTAAAGGTGGGCAAGCAATGTGAGAAGGCAGTAAGGAGGGCTAGGGGGATACTGGGATGCACAGGGAGAGGCATCAACAGTAGAAAACAGGAAGTTGTTATCCCTCTGTACAGACAGTTGGTGAGACCCCATCTGGAGTACTGCGTGCAATTCTGGAGACCCCATCTCCACAAAGACATAGACAGAGTTGAGGCTGTTCAGAAGAGGGCAACCAAAATGGTGCAGGGTCTGCACCAGAAGATATACAAGGAGGGACTAAAGCAGCTTAATAAGTATACCCTTGAGGAAAGGAGGGAGAGGGGGGACATGATAGAAACTTTCAAGTATCTCAAGGGGATTAACAAAGTACAAGAGGGTAACATCTTTCAGAAAAAGAGATGTGCAAGGACAAGGGGGCACAATTTGAAGATGGGGGGGACAACTCGGAGGTAATGTTAGAAAGTATTTTTTCGCTGAGAGGGTTGTGGATGCATGGAACAGCCTTTCTGAGGAGGTTGTGGAGTCAAGAACAGTGGGAGAATTCAAGAATGCATGGAACAGACATAAAGCAATTCTGGTGGGGGGTAGGGGGAAGTAAGCTGTTGATTAACTAGAATCTGCAGCTTATCCATCAGGTACGGAAATGGGCAGACTAGGTGGGCCAAGCGGTCCTTATGTGCCATCAAAGTCTATGTTTCTATGTTTTCTATGTTTCTCATGGCTCTTGCTAAACACGGCTGCCATTTTTTCTCAAAAAGTTTGCTTAGCCACTTGCTGCATCAGTCAGCAGCCACACTCTCATGTGGATTTGCCATCTGGATGCCATCCACATAACAACATTCGTAACAGCAGGGCTCGAGTAGTGTGCAAGGACACAAATTCACACAAAACCCCCCCAAAAAATATGCAAAAAAATGGAAAATAAAAATGGATAAAAAAAAAACTAATACACGAGCTCCTACCCTATTGCATAATCCGGAACATGCAGCGGGGAGTTTGTGTGATACTTGATTTATCTATACTTGTGCTGTTTGACCTCGGCCACCTCACTCATGGCTTATGCCACTCATGAGATTACCTGACGTCAAACAGCACTTGTGCAGATAAATCATGTATCACACAACTCCCTCCTGCACAAAATGGATAAGAAAAATCTGTAAAAATTCAGTCTCGTGATTGGATGAAACACACCATATGAGCATGCATTATTTCACATTGACTGCACACCTGCCCTTCGTCTTATCCCATAGAACCTTCTGGACATTTTAAAAGAGAGATAATCCACTACAGGGTATGCAGTTGTGCTTTGATATATGCACACCTTGGGTGGTTGAACGCACTCAGCCTGTGGCCTTGCACCTCCCAATGCACCCAAGGCTTGTGTATATCAGAGCATTACTGCACACCCTGTAGTGGATTATCTCTTAAATATATTACATGGATAGTCATCCATAGAAATTATCAGTCATTTCCCCATATTTTGATGGCAATCAATTAGCTAATTCTCCGCTACCATATAATTACCATTCTATTAACACCTTAATAACATATTAAAGTCTGCCGAATACACCACACAGCACATTATTACAGTTGTAAAATATTAACACATGTAACAGTCCTCTTATTAATGTACAGTAAGTAGTGGCTAAATTATTGACACATATAACAACTACCGTTAAAACCTCAGAACGTCTCACAAATTATATAGCTCCTAAGAAGCAATTCAATGAAGACATCTACCTTAAGAAACTGTCCTAGCTTAAAATCCTATCATTTACAGAACACCTTCCTCCAGTTTGACTTAAAAAGTAGACACGTTCCTCAGTGCTCCAGCTGTCTCTCACTCTCCCTTTTCAGTAGCCAAGCCATCCATGCTGCTGTGGATGGAATGCTCCTGCCAACTCCCACAACACTCCCAACCATAAACTTGATGCTACTCCAACCAGCAGAAACCATGCCGCTCCCAAGCACCATCCTCAATGCATGACACAAAGGACAGACCACCACAGGCATGCCTCCTTTTGTAGAAGGTCCCTATACTATAGAAAAACAAAAGTGGCAAACCTCCTTACACAGCAGAAATGCCACTACACTATGGAAAACATACTAGGAAGAAAAAGGCAATAGCATACCCCGGAAATTATCACAAAAGTGATCTATACTTTAAAAACCACCATCCACATGTATTCTATAAAACATCTCATATCAAAGTCTCATATGCACATGGAATATTACCATCATGGGGACTAACAAGCTCAAAAAGGACACCTGACTTTCAGGCTTACGGCTTTATGAGCTTGTTAGCCCCTCAGTGGTAATATTTCTCTGTATATGACGTTTTGCCATCAGATATTCTCTATATAGTGTATCACATATACATATACAGTCCCTATAAGACAGCTAACCTCATCAAAACCCATGCTTTTGGTCATAGCTGGCACTGTTTTTGTGGTATTTGACAAGAATAAAGAAAACATTTTACAGATTTTGAACTTGGGCTTCTGTTCTGTAATGAAAAACCTTTGCTGTATGTCCAGTTCAGTATCCCCTTTATTTCCCCACATGTTTTCCATGTTGACCTTTTGTAAAGGAAAGATTGACCCTGTGTTTCCTTGGAATGCTGCAGTAGGCTTCAGAGGATGAACAGGGCTGTAGCAAAGGGACTTTGAGCTTCTGACGCCCATACTTCCCCATTACTGGATGACGTTTCTAAGGATCAAGGACACTCTGTCTGGTGTTGCCTTCCTTAGTTTGAATGGTAGACCACATGCCATATTCTTTTTATCTCCTAAACAAACAAACAACAACAAAAAAACCTTTAAAAATCTCACAAATAATTCGGAGGGGGGGCAGAGAATATGAGTCCATTACAGTAACGTTCTGAGCACAGTGGTACTCCACAGCATTGGTATTGCGTACATCAGCAGAAGATCCTGCATGAGCCTGTTGGCCATCCAAGAATGGGCACTGGTTGTTGCGACACCATGCCACTTCCACTTTTCTGCTGCTTCCCCCATAGTCAGTTTAAAGGAAAGGAGTTCAGTTTTTATATAGTACCTTTCATCCAAATTGTATCCAGAAGCACTTTACAAACCAGAAAATGGAGAGTAGAGAGAATGTTGCTGCCATTTCAGGATTATAGGGATCAAACAGCATAGAGCCAGATGAGAGAGAGAGACAGAGACAGAGCAAAATTAGAGATGGGGTAATAGGGAAGCAAAGTGACTTACTCAGGGTTACACAGTGAGGATGTGGGGACACTGGTGGCTATGGGATTCAAGCTTTGTTCTCCCAGGTTTACCACTCTGTGTACTCACCACTTGGCCCAGTTGAGTTCTTTTAAATTTATGAAAGGATAGAAGTCTGTCCCTGGCATTGGAGAGCACAAAGTGCTATGCAAAAATTACAAATCATCAGGCTGTTTCACCCAGTCAGTGCTGCGGGACCACTACGTGAAAACCATCATATGACATCACACTCAGCATTTCAAGAAGTGAAATGTTCTCTCTGTTTCAAAAAGGCTTGTCTTTTGAAATAGGAAAAATGTGTTGCTTTTTAACATGTTTTGCTTATTATAAGTCATTAAACAGTCACATGATTTATAATTTGTTTATATGGACATCTAGTGTCACATGTGTCCTTGGGGAGCCAGAACTCCTCACCTTTGGATCACAGTAAGAATGTAAGAATACACACCCTGGCAGACTTAACACTCTCCAGCATCCATATAAATGTATACAGCAGAGTGACTTCTCTGTGTCTACCAATGGGAGGCAGCTGGATCCTTTCAGAAGAGGGCCTTTCGACAGTAAGGTTGGTAATGTCAGCTTTATATGAGTTTATACTCTTGTTTTGTCTCTGGACATTTGAGGGAAGGGAACGAGTACAGTAAAGACTGATGCCAATGTACGATGCAAATAGTAATACAGAAGTACTGTACAGTGGCGTCCTTATTCAAGCACTAGGTATCAGTGCAAGCATTTTTGTTGAGTTCTCCACATTTCCTTCTCCCTTGTTGAGGATAGGAGTGATCCAGAGTTGAACCACTGCTCCTGTGAAGGAAACCGAAACAGTTTAAAACTTTACTTGCCAAGGTGGCCATTTTCAAAAGCCACATTATACTGGTATTGTAAAGCAGGCTCCTTGTTGATCCTTCAGAGACTCTAAGATGTTAAATTACCAGCAGTCTGCTATCCTGTGAGCTTTAAGTTACTGTGATTTCCACTTACTAAAATGGTAACAGGTACTGAATATTCATTAGTATTTAAATTCTCATTTTTATTTTTGTAGTCAAAGTCCACCGGAGAGAGATCAAGAATCTGCTGCTTCAGTATCTTCTGGTTCTAAGAACGTTAAAAAGAAGTTTGGGGATTTCTTCCTTTTTAAGAAAAGCAAGTCCAGTAAGTCCCAGAAGTTAGAGAAAGAGTTGGATGGCAGCCCAGCATCTACCAAAGGAAAGTACTCAATAACAGATTTATTACGGGCACCAAGCAAGTCAGGCGATGCCAGTAAAGGTGCAAGTAAAGCCGAAGAGAAGGCCACCATGGAGTTGGAATCCAGTCAAGAACAAAGAAAGACCCCTGATCCTGAGAGAAGAGTTGAGTCAAAGCGATCACTGAGAGAGGGGAAATCACAGTCATTAATCCTCCTGTCTGGTGGGAGTCAAGATGACTTGTCAAATCATGATAAGGTACAGTAAGCTATAAGGAATGGTGTGTAACCCAGCCAAAACAAAATGCTGTCTGAGAAGCAGTATAGTCTTGGGATTAATGTGCAAGTTTGAATCCCATCACTGGCATATACTCACTGAGATTGAATAAGTCAGGGACTCTCTTTGTTTTTACCTTTCTCTGGCTCCCTTCCTGAACTTTACTTAACCTCCTTCTATCACACTTCTTCACAAGTTAGTTTTACCCTTACAGTTCCGAGCACTGGGTATCGCTGCAGCTGAAATAGCAATCTCCAATTCAGTCATCTGATGTTTAATCACAACATAGTTGTGATAGATAGATAGACAGACAGACAGACAGAGAGAGACAGACAGATGGATAGACAGATGTTAATTCCAGTTTCATTTACATTATAGTAGCCTTGTGAGTAGACCAATGATGTTTCACTGCTGCAAGCCTGGGTTTAAATCTTGGTCAGGTCACCGATGAAGTGAGGTTAGTGGCCTTATAGCCCCATTCTGCATGCTTGAGGACAGCTGGCAATCTTTGTTTAAAGAGAACCAGGCCTGGATGTGCACAGAAAAACAAGTAACAGCACATCCAAGACTTCAGAGCCAATGCTGTAGCAGGCACCAACTTTTACACGACTATAAATGACAAACAGATGCACAGCACTTGAGAAACTAGTCAGGCAGATCCACACATATGCTAAAGATGCATTTTCTGAAGATGGGAGAGCACAACATAACAGCAGACAAATGCTAAACCAAGCTCCAGCGCTTTCACCACACATGTCACCTCCTGAGAAAATCTTGGTAGTCAAAGTACCGGGGCAGCTCTGTTCAGTATCTGTTTATCATCGGATAATCATAGACAATCTTCCATGTCAGTATCAAGTTGCGATACCAGAGCAGTGTGGAAAACCTATATTGTGCTCACCAGTTCTGTATCCAGCTTGTTGATACACAGAGGGCTTTAGTTACTAGTAACAGTAATCATGTATATTCCATGAACATGTGTATAATGGCATGTTACATGTAGGCTGACACATCTAGTGTTCTTTCCCTAATTACTTTTTCAGCTTGATGACGTCACAGACTATGACATCACAGGTGACCATGGGTGGCACTCATCCTGCTGTCTGATTGGTCAGTTGTGATGTCAGTCGTATTGTCAGTCAGTGACTTCACACTACTGATAAGGTAAAGAAAGGAATAGCACTAGGTGTGTAAACTCCTGTTCTGCACAGCCTGTGGTACCTTGTACTGCCTTACAGAAAATCTAGAAAAAGAACACAGCATATTAGAAATAAAAATAAATAACTGACCTCATTAAAAAAGCAATAATATTGGGGCTGGTTCAATAATGCAGCAGCTGGGGAACTACATGTCATGCTGGTGACCCGAGCTAAACAGAGGAGGAGCTAGCATCCCAGAGGGGAGTATTTTGAAAAACTGAAATGCAAAATCCTGAGTTTTAGGAGCCTGAAACTGACTGCCTGAAACTCATTATCTTGACACTTGGTAATTGCCCGTGGCAGAGTTTATCTAAAGTAAGGGGGGTGTGGTGGTCAAAGCCCCCCAAAACATGAAAAAATCTCTGCCATGGGCAATTACCAAGTGTCGGGATAACGAGTTTCAGGCAACAGTTTCGGGCTCCTGAAACTCAGGATTTCACATTTTGGGCTTTCATAGTATATCCTCCCAGAGGATACACTCCTTCGTGAATGAAGGGTTGCAGTGCTCACTGCTTTACAGTCACCTTGGTAACATAAGTGGAAGTACAACTGAGAATGCACTTCAACGGGTTAAGCAGGATGCTCAATGGTGTGTCATTGATGCTATACACATTGCAATGGGATAAACAGAAAAAGTGAAGGCCACTGGCAGATGACGTCTCCTTGTCCATCATGGCCCACTCACTCTCTCTTAGGCCACTCCACCTCCCCCCTCCCTCACCAGATCCTGTACCAGACCGCCAAACTGAAAAAGTCAAGCTACAGAATTTTACAGGATCTAAGCTAGGTAGCAAGCCAGTTGGGAGAGACAGGTATAGGTTACCCTGAATGGGAAAGGGACTAGAGGTGAAGCTGAAGGAGGTTTCTGGAACTCCAATATCAGACACAGAACAGAAAGACTAATAATTTCAGTTTACTGTTTGAGGGTGTACTGTTTCTTTAAATTCTTATCCTCAGAACAAAATGAGAATCACTCAAAAGGAATGTGTGCTGGTTTATGGAACTACAGCGAGGCCAGGGTTAGATCAGTTAAACATTAGTACCTGGCTGCAAGAGGGTATGCCCCTCGAACAGTGACACTTCTACAGCGACATGTGTCGATATCGACAACAGCACCATGTCGCTGTAGAAGTGCGACTGGCACCCAGCAACACATTACCCCAACCTGCACCCCCTCCCTGAAGCAACTCCTACACCGATGAGTGCGGCTCCATGCCGACTGCAAATCATGGTTGACATGGAGCCTGGCACTGTGATGCCAGTCGATATGTTTGTTGCCGAGTTGGCATAGTAGAGCATTGCATGAGACCAGCTGGGCAACAGTAGTTGGCTGGCAAGCAAGAAAGTAAATCTTCGAAAATGAACAACAAATTGGATATTAGGGAGTCATCTTATGACCACATGGTGTGGATTTTATAGTATTCATGTACTAATTTACTGATAAAATGTTTTACCAGCGGAAGCACAGTGAGTAGGGAATACTTAGTATTTTCAAGCACTTTCAGGGAACAAACCAAGAGATGCAAGAAAAGTCAGTGCCCGCCATAGTCGTCCTAGCATTTGCAGAGCATTTAATTTAAACATCCATAAGGTTGTAACAGATGGCACCTTAATGAAATACTTGACCCCCCCCCCCAAAAAAGGGCATTTTTAACAAGTTAATTTTCTCAGCTTTGACAAGCAAGAATAAACAGTAGCTAAGCCAGTCTCACATAATTTATAACGAATGTCACAGTCACCCAATCAATTACCTACGTGTTTCAAATATTAGCCATAGATATCTTAAAGGGACACTGTCAACCCCCTTAGGCCTCAAAGTGTCACTAGTTTAAAAAACTTGTTATAATTGGTCACATTCTGTAGTGACTGCCGATGTCGATGGCAGTTTGATTCTGATTCCTTTCTTCTTTTTAAAAGTGAAAAACAGATTGCCCACCATACTGGTGTTAGCACACAAAAAAGAACAGTTACGTAAGAACTTACCATAACAGTAGATCTTCAAGAGAACCTCCTTCATTAGGCCACACCTTTGGAACTATAGCCACCAGGCACTAGGACCACATGGAAACTTCTGCTAGCTGGGGTCCACACCTGATGATGCCATACGTCAGCATCTACAGTATATAACTGTGGGTGGGCCCATCACTCCTCAGTTTCCTGCCGAAGATTAGACTCAAAAGACCTCCAGCTGTGGGGAAGCAGGAGATCAAACCAGCGCCAGGCATACAAGGCAAGATATGGTTCTGGACACATTAGCCATGGATTAGGTTCAGGCACAATATCTGATGTAACCCTTGCTGAAGCAGAAGGGGGACACAAGAAGGGATGCCATGGCCTAATGGAGGAAATTCTCTTGAAGATCTACTGCTATGGAAAGTTCTTATATAACTGCTCTGTCTTCTTTGAGGCGTTCTCTTCCATTAGGTCACACCTTTGGGATGAGTACCAAGCAGTCCCAAAAACCTGTGGGAGGATGGTACAGTCTGCTATATACATTCAAGACAGCAGGCCTCGCAACACAACAAGCCTAAATCCAGCACATCTATGAGAGTCAATGTCCAGACTGTAATGTTTAGTGAAGGTGTGGACAGTGCTCCATGTGGTTGCAACACAAATGTCAGCAGTAGAAACATTTCTGAAACAAGCAACAGAAGTGGTCATACCCCTTGTAGAGTAACCACGAACCACACCACAAAGTTCCTTACCTTACTTCCTATAACAGAACGTAATACAATGTGCCAGCCATTCGGACAGGCACTGTTTAGACACAGGGGTGCCCTCTTTCCTGGGGTGAATGAAACAAAAAGTTGAGATGACTTTCTGTAGTCCCTGGTACAATTCACACAGTATCTGAGTATTCTATGTACGTTCAAAGTATGGAGCAGTGTCTCACCCTGATTGGCATGCTTAGGATAATAAACAGGAAGGTGTCTCATTCGATTCAGTATAAATTCAGGTACCACTTTCTGTAGACATGTAGGATTTGTATGCAAATAAATCCCGTCTTTTTGAAAATCATATAAGGAGGCTCACACATTAGAGCTTGCAGCTCTGAAATTCTTCAAGCAGAAGTGACTGCAACCAAAGATAATGTTTTTCCATGACAGAAAATATAAGCCACAATTCACAGCAGGCTCAAAAGGAGCCAACTCAGTTTATCAAGCACAAAATTCAAGTCCCAAGGCAGTACTGGATTGCAGATAGGAGGTTTCATATGAAGAATACCGCTCATAAAAGTAAAGGACATTTCTAACTGGGCAACCATACAACCATCAGTAGGGGCATGGAAAGCAGATATAGTGGTCAAATATACCTTAAGGGAGGAATACTGTAGACCAGAGTCCGACAGTGACCATAGGTGTCCCAACACAGCATTGACAGGGCACATAAAAAGATCTAAATACCTGAAAGCAACTGACAAAGTGAACCACTTCCATTTCAGAAACTCCCCCTCCCACTCTAGTTACAAGTTTAAACTACATCTCATCCCTCCCTCCGCATACCTCTGCTATAACTGAGCTCATCTCACAATCCTTTGCTAACCCTGCATCTCAACAGCCCTCCTTAGCACCTATTGAAAGCCTCACCAAGCATAGCACCTATAGATGTTCACTTCCCAATTTGTAAGTTACCTCATGTTAGTTGATCTCACTCCAGCCGCATGTGTTGAATCCCATACTGAATCATGTTTTGTACCATGTATTGTGCTCAATGTAGCCTGTTCCTCAATGCTCTGTAAACGTTTATGTCTCTGTATTTATTGTTTGTAACCCACTGTTCCCTTCCCCCAGGTCGCACCTGTAATCGAGCCTTGGCTCAGTGTGACCTTCCCAGTTACCAAATGTTTAAATAAATAAAATAAATAAAATTCAGAGCATACAGTAAGTGTGTCTGGCAGAAGGCTTTCTAGCCAGAATGAGCACATCAGCAGCTGTAGATAATACCCCAGAGCATGAAGTGGCTGTGTCTGGAGCAATGCATGTAGACACAGGGACTTAAGGTATGGCTAGACCAGGGACCCCTTTCTGGCAACAGATTCTGACACAGAGGTAGGAGTACAGGAGGCTCCACTGCCACCTGTTGCAGAAGTGAAAAGCATATTTGGCAAGGCCATAATGGAGCAATGAGGATGAGAGTGGCACTCTCCATCCTCAGTTTGAGGAGCACGCTCTGTACTACAGGAATTGAGGGAAGCATGCAGGAATTTCCCTTTCCAACAAAGAAATAAAGTATCTTGTCAGAAAACTCCAGGCCCTGGAGCAAGCAAGCAGAAATGTGGCAGTTTTGCATTATGTGGGGACGCAAAAAGGTCCAATTCTGGATGACCCCATCTTGCAAAGAGGTCATCTACCATGGAGGCCAGAAGTTCTCATTCATGCATCTTGGACTGTGATTTGCTTAGTCTGTCTGCCAGGATGTTTCAAAGACCTTGGAGATGCATGCCTGACAGTTGTAGGCCATGTGACAGAGCCCCGTATCACACTCTCATTGCTTCCCTGCATAGGGGTAGGAATGAGTGCCCCCTTGTTTGTTGATGGTAATGCATCACACTGACATTGCCTGTCTGTATTAACAGAGGACCAGGACTCAGATGCTCCAGAAATGCCTGAAAACTGTACCGGACAGCTCTCATCTCCAGGACATTTATGTGTAACTTGGCCTCCACCTTGGACCATGACCCCAGCATCTGGTAAGTGCCAAGATGTGCACCCCAGCCAGAGCTGGAGGCATCCCTGGTAAGGATTTGTACAGTAGCTGGTGCAAGAAATGGAGTGCCCTTTAATAGGTTGTCACAATCCATCCACCATAGCAATGCTCTACGCAGTGGAAGCATGATGAGAACAATTTGGTCCAGCTCATCTGTCAGCTGATCTCACTGGACCCTGAGTGTCCACTTGGGTATTCTTATATATAAGCTGGCCAGTGACACAATCACAATGGCCACAGCCATTAGACCCAGAAGACGTAATATTGTCCTTGCTGAGACGTAGTTACTTCTGTATATCAGCTGTGCTTGAGCAGTCAGGTTTTGTGCCCTGTCTTGTGGCAGGAAAACACATCCCCTTCTCTGTGTCCAAGACTGCCCCTATGTACTGCAGTCTTTGACAGGGAGTCACCACAAACTTTGGAACAGTCACTGTAACCCCCAAGTCATTGAACAACTGCCCGGTATAACTTAATCTTGGCATATACTGTTCTACTTCATATTCCTCCTTTACATCCTCCTCCATAACCATGAGGTCAGGATTGTATTCAACTTCGTCAGTGACTTTTCTTTTTTTATTTCAATTTTCTAAAAATAGCGAGTTACAAGTAATCATAAAAGAAGCATTTAGACCTTTCATACAGTTCTCTCCAAAAGAAAAAATGCTTATTAGAATTTATCCCATAAGTAGTAAACAACCCCAGATATCCTTTGTGGACAATGGAGATCCATTCCAGGCTTTAAATACAGTTATTGTTTAAAATTATTGCTCCAAACTATTTAATCAGCCATCAGACATAAACGTCTTAACACTCACATTATATTTAGGGCACAAACCCTTCATAGTGTTCTAGTTGCTATAGTACCATTTTTCTCCATTTCATTTCAAATGCTTCTTTCTTATCTAGGAGTGTCACAGACATTCTCTCCAGTGTATGTATTTCCCTAAACGTTTCAACCCATGTGATTTTAGTTGGAATGTCTGTAGTACCCCATCGCCTGGTTATTGTTTTATGGGCTGCCAGGAGCAGGATTATAATTTGTTTATAAACTGATTTGTCTACCCTGAGACCCTCCGGCATAGAGAAGGTCATGATGAACATAGGGGGTAAGTAAGTCTTTCTTATCATATATTGAGGTTAATTCAGTAATTACCTCTCTCCAGTACTGCTCCAATAATGGGCAGGCCCACATTATATGAGTGTGACCAGCTTGTAAGGTACCACCTCCTCTCCAGCACACCCCTGTTGGATCCCCCTTGAACTTGGAAATCACTCTGGGAGTGCAAAATAACCTGAGTCTAAGTTTCCATGTGAACTCCCTCCAATAGGGAGCCTGTATTGCTTTGCTGAGGGATAGAGCTGCTCCCTCCCATTGGGCCTCTGGGATATGAGTTTGTAACTCCCTGGCCCACTGCAACCAGGTAGTCTCCATGGAGTCTCCTGGGCGTTCCCTCAAAGCTCCGTATGCCCTACTGACACAATGCTCCATGGAGGTACCAATTAAAGTAGTACAAATCAGATTCAGTGTTGTTGTGGGGGTTCAACCAAATCTGCTAATTTATTTTCCTGAGGGGCTAGGTATGGCCTCAGTTGCATATAGCTATAGAAATCTCTCTGATGAAGGGAAAATTTGCCCTGAATACTGACAAATGGCAACATACCTGTAGGTCCCATCACCTGATGAATGTATTTCAACCCTTTTGTTGCCACTGTTGTGCTCTGCCTCTGCATTATATTTGGGATAAAAGCTATGTCCCAGGTGATAGCCCACAGATATAGACTCTCTTGCTGGGTCAGGTAACTTACCAGTACCTCAAACCAGACATGAAACTACAATGTGGAGGTTCCCCAAATAAATAGCTTGTCAAGTCTTCTATCCCATTTAGAACATTTTCTATTTCTTTCCAATAAATGGTACAGAGCGGATTCAGCCAACCCAGCAAGGTGTGGATTTGAGCTGCCCTGAAGTAGTCATGGAAGTTTGGCAGATTCAAACCACCTCAGTTCCTAGAAAGCTGGAGTATACTATACCTAATTCTGGGGGGTTTTCCCATTCCAGAGAAACTTAGATATCATCCTGTCCCAATCCCAAAAATAAGTGTCACTGGGTTTGACTGGCAGGGTTTGAAGATAAAATAGGATTCTGGGGAGAGCATTTTGTTTCACCACTTCCACCCTATTTAGGAAGCTCAGTGAGGTGGTAGCACATCAATACAGCGAATGAATTTCAGTGAGTCAATTACAGCGATGCTATTATAGTGACTGCAATAATAGCGAACACTGCATTACAGCACAGAACAGTTCCAGTGACTATGGGGTAATAGCCTACCTCCGAGGTCCAGGTACGCCTCGGAGGATGTTATTTTAGAAATGGGGGGGTTCGGGGGCGTAGCCCCCCCCCCTGCAATAACTAGTAGCAACAATAAGAAGTAGTCAGATTGCCTACCTTCTGCATGGGTACACGGATGTTTTTTCCATTTTAGGGAAAGCGATGTGGATGCACATACAGCAGTGACCAGCTATGCATACAAGGTATGTGCATGCTGCCTGCTGTGCTGCCAGTGTTCGAATGCTGCTTTCATTAGCATTTGTCCCTGTTGTGGTCTTTGTGCAGGCATTCGAGGAACTGCTACAGATCTGAATATAATCACTGAAAAGTCCCTCGCTGAAGTTGCCGGTCGGTGAAATTTGCGTTCGCTATAATTGTAGCACTGAAATTGCACTCACTGTTTTTTCAGTAGCTGAAATGACATGGAACCCAGTGAGGTCTATGACCATCTGGACATGTCTGTTGTGAACTGTTGGGTTATTTACTCGAAGTTTAATATATCTATGTCTTCTATAGTAGTAGTTGACAATTTAACCCCTAAGTATCTTGTGGTGACCTTATTCCACCTAAAAGGATAATACTACTTTAATTTGTGGAAAGGCTGAAAATTATACAGCAAGACTTCCATCTTCTCATCATTAATTTTGTAACCGGCCAATTGGCCGAAGATTTCCAGCTGCTTCTATAGTTCAGGAATGGAACTCTCTGGGTTAATAAGGGTTAGGAGTACATCGTCTGCAAATAATAACAGTTTATACTCTCCCCCCCCCCAGGGGAATTTTCTCTATGAGGGCTTGTTGCCTAACTGAGGCTCTAAAGGCTCTAAATAGAGGACAAATTGCAGTGGTAACAATGGGCACCCCTGTCTTGTACCTCTGTTTTGACATATGCTTTTGAGAAGGAATAGATGTTCTGGAGTTGTGTAATCAACTCTTTCGGGAATCCGAAGTTCAACAGGGTCGCCCAGAGAAATGACCAGGCGACTTGTCGAACGCCTTCTCAGCATCCAACCCCAGGGTAACCAGTGGGATCCCCTGTGAGCGACCATAATCTGTTAACAAGAAAGTACACCAGACTGCATCGTGGGCCTGCCTCCCACTCACAAAACCTACTTGGTCCTGGTCTATTAGTGTCAGGAGAAGGGGTTCAATTCTGTGTGCAAGAATAGCATATAGATCTTATAATCACAGTTAAGCATTGAGAAAGGTCTATAGGATGTTGCATATTTCAAGTCTTTCTGTGGCTTGGGCATCACTGCTGTTGTGGCATATTGCCATGAAGGAGGTGGTGGCTCCCCCTCCTGCACAGCATGAAACGCCGACAACAGTACGGGTGAGATCAAGTCCTTATAGGCTTTATAAAACTCCAGAGGGTATCCATCCAGTCCAGGGGCCTTTTGGGTTTTAGCTTTATGTAATACCTGATCTACCTCAATGCTATTTACTGGTTGAAGTAAAGCTTACATTTGGGTTTCTGTAAGTTTGGGGAGGCATACTTTACTACGGTAATTACTTATCTTGTCCAGGGAGAGGAGTGCTCCTAGCTGTATAGATTTTTATAGTAAGTGGCCAGGGCATTCCTAATTTTCTGTGGGTGGGTAAGAAGCTGTTTAGTGTCTGGGTCATACAGACTACCAATACAGGCCTTTGCTTTATGCTCTCTTAGCCATCTTGCCAGCCTACGTGCCCCTTTGGGCCCTCCCTCATAATAATAGTGTTTTAAGTAGTTGTTGTTCAATCTGCTGATCTATGCATTTCTGCAATTTCTGTTTTACCTGTTGAATTTGGGGTTTAATCGAGTGGTCTCCCTGGTCCCATATCCTCTGAAGGAAGCCCAGTTCCCCCCTGTAATGCATTATAAGTTTTTTCCCTCTATTTTTTCTTAAGTGCCATATATTTAATTATAAGGCCTCGGATGACCACTTTTAAGTTGTCCTAAAGGATAGTGGGACTAACCTTCTGACTCCAATTTTCTGATAAAATTTGAGGGATTGCACCCTGAATTTCTTGTTTAAAATCTGGGTCTTTAAGGTGGGCCAAATTAAGTCTCCAGTGCATGACCCTCAGAGACCTACCAAGCTGTAATTTCAGGTAAACAGGGGCATGATCTGATAGAATAGTGGTGCCATGCCAAATGTCACATATGGTATCTATGTGTTTTATGATGGTAAAGGCATAATCCAGTCTTGCTGCTACTCTGGTTGTGGCAGAGATATGTATATAACTCTGGGTGGTAGGAAAGGTGTGCCTCCAGATGTCTACAAACCCCAGGGTTACCAGATTTTGTTTAATATGCTTCTGCAGTGGGTTTACTCTGTGTGGCATTGTACGTCAGTGACTTTTCTGTTGACAGTGGGAGCCACTGAATGCGTGGGCAACTCTGGTGGCAGCTGAGAAGGAGGAATTTGTTGTGTGCTGGTAGACATCATTGACAGGGCTAGGAACCAGGAAGTCCCATCAACAGGATAACTGCCTGCATAGCCAAGCCAGGCAGAATGTGTCAGATCATCTTGGAAAATGATGCTAGCACAGCCTCAGAGTTCACAACAACCTAGACGGGGCCGTGACTACTTGTGTTTATGAGGTGCCTTGACCCTGGTATCCTACTGTCCAATAGTAGGTATAACAGTGCCTGAGCCAGTCCCCAACCTTGGTGTCACAGCAACAGTCGAGGGGGGGCTGTCATCAGTGCCACCAGAGCAGGTGATGACCCAATAGATTTACCTGGTTATCGCAGCAGTGATCAGGACCTCACCAGTGAAGCAGACCTTTATTTATCCCTGTGCTTATATGTGTGTCCCAACAATGAGGAGGGTTGTAATGACAACCATTCCTTGTCCTGGTCCCTTGACTTAAGTGGCCATGTTTTGTCTGATGGCGAGGGCAACACTGATTTGGGGCCTTGATCGTTCTCTTTGGTTGTTAAAGTTTTAAAGAGAAATACATTTTCTAGAGCTTTCTTGCAGTGGCATCTTGTAGCCTGATTATAAGCTCTGGCAGATCTCATAGGTTCTCATGTTGTGAGATGGGCTCAAACGTCACATACAGACTGTGTGTGACTCTTCTTTGTAAATTTTATCTCTGCACTTACGGTACTGAAATAAAGGTTCTTTCGACTTCGGCATCATGCAGAGATGAAGAAATAAACTAGGAAGTAAATGAAAAGAATAAATGACAACAGCTATTTTTTTTAACTTTATTTTATTGATCATATGGTGGAATAAATACCAATAAAACAAGGTACTTAGCTGCAAGGTACCGTATTAGAATATATAACATGGAGATGTTAGAGAACGCTTTCATACAGCAGGCTGATACTGGATTTGGGAGTAAATCCATATGTCTTATTGTCCGAAAAGTAATGTCCCAAGTAGTTGAATGCTTGCCTTATTCTTACGAATAAAAAAGATTTACTACTACTACTACTAGTGCCCATACAATGAGCTACTGCAGCATGACACTGGACCTAAATAAGTAAGTAAGTAAATTTGTATTTCTTTAGCACCCAATCCTGGAGGCTCTGGGCATTTTATAAGAAAAAGATGCAAAAGACATGCATAATATCAACAATAGAAACAAACAGGTCACGAACAATAAGGAATGAGTCTGTCAAGTTAGGTTCCCTGTTATAAACTTCGGCCAACGTACTAGTGTACTTGAGGCCTGAGGTCCAGAAAAAAAACACAGAATAACATTTTCAGGTCCATACGCTCTATCAATAAAGCCTTGCATCTACACCGAAATCCAAGTAGAACTGTTCAGCAAGACTACAAACTGGCAGTCTAGCTATGTCTAATAATAGTAACCTTCAAAGTAATTGAATAATTGATTTAGGCAAACATTTAAGAAGTTTCAACTTTTGCAAGCATAAACAGGCCATTGAGGTTGCTTACCCTGAGCTGGTAACCCTTCCAAAAACTGGAGGACTGCAGATTTGTTCCACGCCAGACACTCAGATAGCTCATCTTATGTTCTCCCCTTCCCTGCTACCAGGGAAAATGTGAAAGTGCCCACGGAGTCATCGCCATTTTAGTTAAAAACTGCTGGGGCCACTGGCAGTCAGTAAGTTAAACAAGTAAAGAAGTGAACGCACACACCAGTGTCTGCAGTTACCTTTAAAACAAGCAGTCCACCTTTAGTTAAATGGTGAGACCATCATTGCTGAGATAAAGAACTTAAACATTTAAAGTAGCACAAGGGATAATACAAGCATTTTTAACTAATAAACTTCATATTAACACATTAACACATTTTCTCCCTCAGGTGTCAGGTTTGTAAAATTTTTGGTGAGGCCCAGAGGTCAGGGGTCAATGCCCCCAGTGGGGGTCTATGGGAACAGAATAGCAGTCATCTTTAATGATGAGAGTCATTAATTACAAAATAAGCTGTAAAACCATTTTAACAACAGCTGAGAAAACAAAAAATATACTGAGCATGAAATCTTAGGTTGTCAGAAATACCTTTTTGCTAAAAAAATATGATAAATATTTTTGCCAACAAACATATACTGCTGCTTTAATAGCTTTCATCAACAAACCACATATCTCCATTTAAAAACAATTTCATTAAATGTATTTTCAGTTTGCACCTTGCAATTAATTTAAGTTAATTATCTAATATGAGCTGTTTGGATCACTACCAGAAAAAGTAATTAGTTAAGTTGTCTCATGCTATAATTTATTAATTTATTTAGTGATTCGGAAAAGACCTTTGAGCGCAAGCTCTTTTACAAAGGTTCCACATCATAGATTGCAAAACAAAGTACAATAGGAGAAAGCAAAGGTACGTTACAATGAACGATACAGCTTGGATTCAGAACTTACAGAATAACTCAAAACATAGGTACAAATTAAATAACAAGAAAAACACTTTATGAGGGTGGGGGGGGGATAAGCAGCCACAAAGTGCCTTGTCAGTAGTTCAGAGGGATGGGGATAGCTGGCAGAGGGGTGAAGAAAGGAGGTACAAGAAAGAGGTATGTACTGCGGTGGAGGTGAAGGGTGGGGGAAGAAGAGCGATAAGGTATAGGGAGAAATGGCGGGGTAAGGAGTGACTGAGTGGAGAGGACATGCTAGAGTAAAATTGTGGGGTGTGAGGGGGCATGGTCAGGCAGCCTGCATTAGTAGTGACTGTTAGGGAAACTCATGGGACTGTGAGTTGGAGGAGGCGGAGGGAGGTGGCGGGTACTGAAGGAGCATAACACAAACTGAACAGACACAAACTGAAGTCAATCAATCTGGAGAAGGAATATGCAAATAAGAAAATAAGCAAGAACCTTGAATGTATTCACAAGTTCTTACTAACACCCATAGCATATTGATTTCCTGGGTTCCATTCTTAGCCACAAAGTAGTGATACTAAATATACATTGTGACCTCTTAGTAAACCTCAGACATTTTAACCCTGTCAAGCAATGCTGAATTATAGTCATCACAGCCCCTTCCTGAATGCTCATAAATGTCTGCAGGTTGTCAGGAAAGTTGTCAGGACCACCTTACAAAAAAATAGCGACAGAGGAACTTTGAACGTTCTATGGATGCCCTTACAAGTCCCATTGCAGTCTCCCCAACCCTGTCACCCATGTTACTTCCTACTGCTGGGACCCACCCTGTTGGCTCACAAACCATTCTTTGGGTACCATCAAACTACTAAGTGCAAGGATTCACATATTACTACTTCTGAACACCTGCTTTGTAACTATTTGTGGTATGCATTAAATAAGCGCAACAATTTACACATTGCCATCTCTGCATATTCCTATGCTAGCATCTATAGAGCAAGCTAAATAACAACGAAGATTCACACCCTGCTGTCACCAGGTATCCCCCTCCTAGCCTTCAGCAGAATGATTCAGCCAAGTGCATGGATTCACACATTGGTGTCTCGAAATATCCCCCTTAACCAGCTACAGAATAATCTAAATAAAAGCATTGATTAATCAATAGGTATATGTAGGTAACACCATCCTACCCACCCATGGAACAAACTGCTGTCCCCACATACCTCCAGCCACACCCTCAGCAGAACTAATTAAATAAGTACAAGGAGTCACGCACTGCTTTCCCCACATATTTCCAGCCTAACTCTCATCAGAACTACAGAAATATGTACAAGGATTCACAAACTGCCGTCCACACATACCTCCAGCCCAACCCTCATCAGAACTAATTAAATAAGTACAAGGACTCACAAACTGCTTTCCCCATGTATCTCCGTCATAACCCTTAGCAGAACTAAAGAAATAAGTGCAAGGACTGACACATTGCCATGTCCACATATCCCCACCATGACCCTATGTATAACAATCTAGATATCTGCAAAGATTTATGCATCACAGTCTCCATGTGTAACTATAATAACCAATTACAGAGACACTAAATCACTGCAAGGAGACAGATTTCTATCTCTGGCTATCCCCTTCCACATCAGCTACAGAATAGAGTGATTGCAGTATATTCATGTGTCTGCTTTGGTGTCTTCCATTCTCAGCACTTCTGTAGAAAAGCCTGTCTGGATTTTACTGCTGCCCTGCTGATAACATATTGCCCCCAATGATTTTTAAATTAGGTATCTGCAGATTCTGATAGCTCTGGTGATATATTGCACCCTATAACATGCTATTATCTGCAGATTTTGACAGCTCTGATGATAACCTGTTGCTCCCTATAGTATGATCCAATATCTACAGATTTTGATAGATCTTGTGGGAACTTCTGTCTCCCTGTTGCATGATCTCTAAACTAAATATTTGCAGACTTGCTGGATTTTGTTAATTAGGTAGGCTCAATGAGACAAACGTCCATTTTTCAGGAGAGACCCCAAATTAATTACACACAGTGCAATAGAAAATCTACATCACTAAGATTTCAACAGTTCTGGTGATAACCCGTTTCATCTTATAACATGAGCTACAAGTGACTAAAAGAATAGTCTATTTTTGAAAGTGATTTTGTTGATGAGCTAAAACTCCATACTACAGAAAGAATTAACAGACTGAACATTGTTTTTTTGTAATTAACTCGCCATAGTAAAGGTTGAGCATACTATTTTTCATCAATCACACATTCCCATTTCCAGTCCTGTATAGGTTGCTCAAAATGCCTTTTAACAGCTTCACTTTTCTAGGCATATGAAAAATGTCATGACATCTGTCTCCAGTAGCAGCATATGGCTTATGTACAGCCAGACTATGATGGAATTATGTTACATTTCATATCCTGCATTTAGGTATCAAGCGACAGTAGCACATCAGTTTATTTGGCTTTCATAAATGCATCAAACTCCTAAAATTCCCATCAGTACACTATGGTAAAGTTTTGCTATGTGCAAATGTATCTTCTTCCAGTTTAACTTTACCTTGTTTATACCGCTTAGGTATTTGAAGGTCTCAGTCATGTCTCATGTCTCCCTCCTCTGCTTCAGCAAGTGCATGTTAAGTTCCTTCAGTCTGTCCTCATATGCTCTGCCCTCCTGACCTTGAACCATCTTTGTTGCTCTCCTCTGAACTGTCTTGATCTGGCTGATATCCTTATTTGGGTAGGGGCTCCAGTATTGCATGCCATACCCCAGGTGAGGTCTTACCAAGGATCTGTATCGTGGCACTATGACCTCTTCCCTTCTGCTCGTAAACCCTGTGGTAATATATCACAGCATTCTATTCACCTTGGCTGTTTCTATTCACACATGGAGTACTGAGCTTACTTTCACCAAGTACCATGCCCTTGATATCCCTTCTAGATAGCATATGACGTTTGGCAGAGCTATACTGAACAGCTTGCTTTCTTGAGTGAGTCCTAGACCCAACCTTCCCAGCCCGGGGGACTGCTTTATGAAGCTTGGCTCTCTGATCTGTGAGTGGGATTCTATGGAGAGGATTGATTCTTACAAAATCAAAAAGTTACATACTTACTGTAACTGAAGATCTCCCAGAATATCTCTTCAATTTAGTACCACAATCCCTTCGCTGCCCCTCCAGACTCCCTACATAACAGTTGTTGTAGTTGCGTTTTATTGTCTCCCCCCCCCCTTTCTTGAACAGGTAAGGACTGTAAAGGCAATGTTTTACATTGTAGGTATTGCCTCTTCCTAGAGGGAACAACAGGGTTATCTTATGCCCTTAAATAGAAATTAAGTTGCTCATAGGTTTGATTTCTCATACTACTCTCCTCAAAAAAAAAAAAAGTATGGAGACAGTTGGGGAGGGTGCTGCTATATATCAGTTGGCAGGCACAGGAGGTGTGCATGTGGGGACATTCCCATGCCACCAGTCCCTAAAAGTTCTGGCTTCCACAATGTCCCAGTGTCTTCCAGCTCAGACCCCTAGCATAAGTGGTACTCTGTGGAGAAGATATTCAGGGAGATCTTCAGATATATTAAGTACCTAACTTTCCTTTTTTTGACTAATTTCTGGTTACACGTCACACATTTTCTATATTTAGCTTCACCTTTTTATAACCGTGCTCATCAACATGAAAAAAGGATCATTGTTTATATTGACTTCATCTGCTCTGACTGCTTGCCTACACCTAACATCACAATCCTTTGTTTGTGACATCATAATGCTTTTCACAGTTACAGACTGTGATGTTTTTCCAAAGTTTTCCCCTGTGATGTCAAGGGCTCTGTAAGTGCAGCAGGGCTATAACTGGATTTCAGTTTGAGAATGAGACCTTTAAAGATACCTACACCTCAGCTGAGGAGACTTCCATGTGATATCAGTCTACCACTGTACAGTCACCTCTGTGGTAATAGTCACGACTCCATCCTTACTGGGATGGATCAGGGTCTCCTTACAGCTGCTGTGTTCATAGACCTTTCTAAGGTCTATGGCATTATCTCCCATCCCCTACTGCTGAACAAGTTGTCGAGCCAGGTTTGTCTGAGCATACTACCTCATAGCTCAACTTCTATCTATCCAACATGGTCTAATCTGTTCTTGTAGGAGGGTCTATCTCCCTGTAGGCATGGGGATTCCCTCAAGTCCCGTCCTTCACCCACTTTCTCCTCCACATTCCTAAAGACCTATCCTCAGTTAGTACTTTGTCCCATACACTTATATAGGCAGATTGCACAGTTCTGTATATAATTGGCCCAGACATTGAATCCTTTAACTCCAGCATTAAGCCTGACCTGGTTGCCATGCACTAGGGATTTTGCTCAAAAACAGCCAAATCTGAATGCTAAACAAAATATGACTGTGCTCTTCAGTTCTTCTTTTTTTTTTTAACTTTCTATTTTCCTCCTCCCCCCCCCCCCCCGCTCTTGGAACCCTGCTTCCTTGGGAGTAGCCAATGATGTCAGCCCCACTTCTCCTTACCTACCTGATCCTGCAGGTGAACCCCGATGGAGCCATGGCTATACCCTCAGACAGATACGAGGTGGGGCCCTTCACCCTGAGATCCTTCTTGTCTTGTCGGGCACCCAATGGCAGGACAGGCTGGCGGGAGTTGCGAGGACTACACCAGTGCTCTGTCTCCCTGATGCTCTGAGAGCCATTTTCCCTTGTTCTGGGGGTGTGATGTACATAACTGCCAACGTCCGCTACGCCCCAACCCCTCTGAATGGCACAGACACTTGCTGTGTCTCCGGCCTCCGCCAGAGGCCAGCCAAGTGCTGAACCTCAACCCCCTTCCTCCCGGAGAAGGTGAGCGGTCCCCTGGATGCTCAAGCTTCCTCCTCCCCTGGCCAGCCCTCTGTCTCCCGGGCTCAGTCCTGAACCCAGGTCGATGGCATCGCAAGCAGTAGCACTACTGCTGCACCAGTGGGCTGGCTGTGTTCTTCAGTTCTAAACCTAAGCTGGCAACCCCATCCTCATGCCTCCTGTTTAAGACCTGTGATGATTCTCCACTGGACTCTGTCACCTCTTTCAGATACCTTTGGTGTCTGGTTAGGCCAGTCCCTGGACTCCTTTAACCACATAGACTCTAGTTCCTCCAAAGTCCTCTCAATGCTTCATGCCCTTCACAGAAAGAAAGCTTGTCTACCTGCTGCAGCCAGATGAGGAGATCTGCCAGAAAATTATCTTCTCTGTTTTCAGCTAGAGTGACATTGTTTATAGTGCAGGCTCCAAGACCATTTTAGCCAGACTGGACCCCTTTGCTTTCTTTTGTTTAGCTGTCCCCTTCACAGTCACCACTGTGAGCTCTACTCCCCCCCCCCCCCGGCAGGCCTTCCCTTGAGGGTTATTGTCACTCACATTCTGCCTTATTGATCTTTGGTTATTGGTCTAACACCCTCCCTGAATATCTGTCTTCTCTGCTCATGCCTGCACTGCTCTCTGCTTGTCTTTTTAGATACTTTAACCTCCACTCCTTTCTTACTCCCAGATGCAACCAGTCACTTGGACATGTGGCTTTCTCTTGGAGACACCCTACTCATTTAAAATCCATCCCTTCCCTGCTTCAGTCCTCCACCTTATAGTGGTCACTAAACATCCTCTACTGCTACATAAGCTATTTGCAAACACCAGCTTGGTGTCTCCATACTCTTGTCTTCTGCCCTCTTGCTTGGCTACTAAAGTCCCCCCATTTTCATCCACCCCACCTCCCATGGTTGTATTTTCTGACCCTCACCTTGGACAGAATGTCCTCAACTGTCTCAGGCACATCTGGGAAATGGTCTTCTTATAGTTGTTTTTTTGTTTTGTTTTGGGTTTTTTTATGTGCAATTTTTTAGTTTTTTTCCCTGTTTTGTGCCCCAGACCCGGGAACCCGGCAGACACGTACATGCGCATGTGTGGAGGTGCACGTGCATGCTGGGTACTGGCTCAGCCCCTTCTGCCCCATCCCTGGCATTCGCCACCACCCCCCCTTGCCTGCACTTCCCGCTGGACCTCCACCCAGTGGGAGCGGAACTACAGGGGGGGCGGATAGCCACCATCAGGAGGGGAGAGCTGCCTACCACAGCTCAATCCCGCTCTGAACCTCCCCCTGTGTTGGCACCCCTGTGACCTGAGGTCTTTCCCGAACCTGAGTTGCCGGCATAGCACAAGATAAGGCGTCTAGCGCCTCATTCCTCAGCGCCACCGGGCTGGCCAACTTATAGTTGTTTTTGTACCCCCTTTATCTGTGGCTGACTTATTTAACATTATATGTTAAGCACATTGATAACTACATTATTTGATTTATTAACTATGCCTTTTGATTTATCCTATTGTCCCCCCCCCTCCCCAGACACACCTGGAAACAAGTTGCTGCAGCTCAGTGTGCTCCTCATGGCCAACTAATTAAAATAATTTAAGTTAATTTTCCAGTTTCTTGCAAAACTGTGTTAGTTCCCAGTTCCCAGTTGAGCCAGACATGAACCGTTAATGAATGTTCATAAATTCAGCTCATGAAATCTCATAAAGTGTACATCAGATTCTTGATTAATTGTGCAACAACGTTAAATGTTCATGAATGCTCTTGAGCATAAATGTTCAGAAAACTCCTCCACTGAACTTCTACAGACTGAAGTCCTTCAATATTTTTGGTGACCAGAAATACCTTGCTTTTATGATATTGTTTAATTCAACACGCATCACTGTTTCAGCACCATTCTCAAAATTGTTTGCCTTATGTACAAATCAGAAACTGATCCATTCAACTCTTAGTTTTATCACATAACGTAAGTAATTAACCATGACAATACATTTTCTAATGAATGGCTTTTCTTACCACTGATTTTAGAACTTGTAGCTTACCTTTTATACTTACTTTTTTTTCCTGTTCTGCTTCTTACAGCTAGAATCCTTCCTCTCCTTCCTTTCATAAATAGAAAGGTTGAATTGTTATTTACGTCGGCAGGAAACAAAACAGTTTTGATGAGCTTCACTCCCAGGTCTCTGGCTATTTATTAATATCCAATCTTCTTACCCCTGACCAGCACAGTTTTAGGCCGGGTCACAGCACCTCAACTGCCCTTACACAGTTCACTAGTAAAGTTAAGGTCTATATAGATAAAGGTCTGCTTACTGATGCCACCTTCATTGAACTAACCAAGGATTTTGATCTGGTCAGATACTCTCTCTTATTACAAAAGTTGCGATCCCTCAACTTCTCTCACTCTGTTCTTCTCTTGTTCTCTAGCTATCTCAGCAGCCGCTCTCAATTCGTATCATTTAATAAAACCATCTCCTCTCCTGCCACCATCAGCTTAGGTATTCCTCAAGGCTCTTTACTAGGTCCCCTACTATTGTCAATGCTCATTAATGACCTACCAAACTCCCCCTCTCACTGCAAGACCCTACTATATGGTGATGACCTAGTGCTCTATCTTGGCTCAAAATACCTAAATGATGTCAATATTAAACTTACTGCTGACTTCCACTCAACTCAAACTTGGCTTACCCAAAACTGTCTCATCTTTAATGTAACCAAGACCCAGATCAAGCTCTTCGGATCCTCTAAAAGGAGATGTATTTTGGCCCCTGTTCTTTCTGTCTGGTTTTTGAATGTCTTCATTGTCTTCTCACCCCACTCCTTCAAATACCTTGGAGTATCACTTGACTCTGCATTAGACTTCTCTCAACATGTTAATGACACATGTAAATCCATCAACCCCAGGCCTGGCCTGGCTTACAGCATTCTTCATGCCCTCACGCCTACAGCAAGACTCTCAATTGCCCAGGGAGTTCTGCTCCCAAAGTTACGTTATGGACTACCCTCATTTTACCAGGCCTGCACCAGCAATTTCTAAAGTGGAACGTTGCCTATAATAATGTAAGCAGATTCGCATCATCTGCCCCTCACCTTACCCACCACTGTCTACTCTACCAAAACCTCAACTGGCTATCCCCCCCTCCTCCTCCAGGAGAGCTTACATTTTTGGGTATTTTGTGGATGATCCCAACCTGCCTTGCTGGCCTCTATGTTTTTCACAGTTGACCATGTCTATTCACTATGGTCTTCCACCCAGGCCCTCTTGGCAGTACCAAAATGCTCCACTAAGATGGGCACCCAGGCATTTACCCACTCTGCTCCTAATTATTGGAACTCCTTACCCTATCACCTCCGTATTGCTAAATACCATGTCACCTTCAAAAGAGAATTATTCCACTATATGAGATCATTGGATACATGCTCATGTTTCTAAGTCTAATTTGCTACCCAACCTTCTCTCCTTCTTCTATTCCTCTGTCATTTACACCCATCCTCCTGTTCATAGTTGGTAATTCTTTCTCCTCTGCTCTCTCCCCAGACTGCCATTACTCGGGGGTTATCCTTTTACTTCACTGGTTACTTATATTGAATGTGCAGTTGTTTCTCTTTACACAGTAGCCATTGTATATACCCACCTTAGGCTGAAGCCCGTGTACTTCATTTTGGCCTACACTGTTGTTATACTGTACTGTGTAATCACTGCCTGTCATACTGTATCCTGTGTCTATCTCATTAGAGTCTCTGTAATCACTGATTGCTCCGAATACCTGTAACTCTTGTGTGATATTTATTTATTTATTTATTTTTTGATAACCAGGTAGGTGCACTAGACATGAAAGTGACTATTTTCAGGCAAGACCCGGGAGGTCAACAACACAGAGAGATACAGTTACATAGAATACAGTGTCTGGAGATGTGCAATGCATCGCAAACATAAAGTGAGACAAAGTTAAGACGAATAAAGGTACAAGGCACGAATGGTGTAAAAATTATACAATTGGAGATAAGTGCCCATGTGTAGATTATCATAGTAATATCACAAAATATGAGGTACAGAAAGAAGAAATATACCAACGGAGGCATCATTACATCATACTGAAAGTGAAAGGGTGTTAATTTGGAAGGGGGGCAGGGAGAGAGGTAATATTGGGATAGGTTTAAGGGAGGCTGAAGGAGCAGGGTGCCATCTCACACCATAGAAGGTGATACCAAGGGCAGCCAGGGCAGAGTAAATCAAGATCTATGGAGGGTTGAAGCAGGTACATTGAGCACAAGTAGTAAGGAGGGAGCGGTGCCTTTTCTTAAACGTGGCATAATTAGGTGCAAGGCGGACATCTAGGGGCAGCGAGTTCCAGTAGGAGGGACCTACGTGCGAGAAACCTGATTTCCCTTTGGTAATTCTACATCTGGGAATGCTAATCAAGGAAAGGTCAGTAGATCGAAGACCGTTGTATTGCTACCTGTAATGTACTCTCCCAGGTCGTGCCTGAAAATAGGCAGGTTTCTGCCTTGTGCACTTACTCGGTAAACAAAAGCTAAATAAATAAATGTTAATACTTTTAGGTACTTAGTTAGTTAACTGCCTTTTAGAAAAATGGGCTTGAAAAATAAATCTTGCTGATTGGCTGAAAGCCATGACCAGGCACACATTTATTTTTCAATAGAGCCTGGCAAATAACAAGTGCCAGCACAATTTGCACCATGGGCAAACTGGTATCAGTGTGCCAGTTCCAATTTGAAAAGGAACCAGCCCATGTTTTTCCACTTGCTTAGCGAGGGAACCCCCCCCCGCAAACCAGAGAGTGAACTAAAATGCAACACTCTCTATACTAAGGTGGCACACACTCTGCAACTTTTCTCACCGTTCTCACTCAGTAATTAAAAAATGTTTGCTTTTAAAATTAGTAGTAGCACTAGCACGTTGCATGTTCAGCACTACTCATAGTCAACATCTATGTCAGCTGTGTACCACACTTACCCTGGCTCCACTCCTGCTGCAGCAAAACATTTACAGATTTTTTTTAAAATACAAATTAAGTTCTGCTTACCTCTAGCTTCTACAGTCCGTTTCCCCGATTGCACTGCTACTATTAGCTGCCAGTAGTTTCCCAAAGCCAAAATGAAAGACAACTCAGCGTAACAAGGAGGTTAGGAAGTACTCTCACAAACAAACCAAAAAAAATGAAGGCAAGTGAGCGGGGGGGGGGGGGAATTCAAGGCCCAAAGAGACGTGCTATACTTAACAGTAAGAAAACTTAAAGAAACAAATAAAAAACAAATGAGAAATGCTGCACTGCCCTCCACTGGTAACTACTGGTAAGTATACCAGTAGAGGGACTACTTTGCTGACAAACCAACTTTAAGTTAATTTCTAGTAATTTTTTTAACCTTTTTTTTAACTTCTTAAAATATTACACAGAAATTTGATATATAACCCATTTTCTAAGCCAATAATACCCTCCAGGGTGGGTGGTATTGGGCAATACTGGCCCTTCCAGTGGCTATAAGGCACTCTGCCTGTGGCGTCGGGCCTCATTATGCCCTTGGGCGGTATGGTATTGCCCAATACCACTCTTTCTGACGGTTATTATTGCTTACATAGAACATATGTTTTCCACTTCTAAAATGAAAAAGTTCTGATTTTGTGATGCTCTATTACTCTTACAGTGGGAAACAGCATTCTGATATGTAAATTAGTTATTCAGAGTGAGTTTTGTCTCGATTCATCATGGTCCTTTAAAGGTTCAGTAACTTCATAAACATTGTGTTGATAAACAGTTCATGAACCAAGTTTTAAGAACAGTTGATGAACTTTGATGGATGTTCATGAGCCAGTCATGGTCATCAAAGTTCTTGAGTTAGGAACTTAATTTCACTGGGGCTGGTATGTGCAGCACTCGGGTCTCAGATCATTACCAAAATTTTGAATTTCTGGCCATCCCATTCTTTTTTAAAGAGATTTGTATGAAAACAGAGCTTTTCCAAGAATCAACCTTCACCATTGATTCCTACTTATGGGGTTGGGCCTGAGGCAATAGAACCCCACGGGAGCAAAGCTGTTGGCCAAGGGGCTAGCAACAACTAATGTGCATGGCCCCTGTGCATCCTTCATGTGGTGTCCCTTGCTAGCCAATAACAATTGCCAGGTCCCTCACTACCACAGTTCTCTTCATTCTGCTTTTGAGTACATACCATGGGAGCATAGTGCCTCAGTTCACCTCATCTCTGCTTAATTCTTGCTATGTCACCATGTTTTTCTTTTGTCCATGGTGTTGCTTGTGTTTGTTATTTTTACATGATGCCAAAATCTGATGAGAAACGGGCCACATCGACAAAAAACAAAGTACGAGAGCTGCCCATCATGAGTTATTATCCCTGTGGCAAACCAATAGCTGTGATGGGCCAGCATCAGTCCTGTGCAGCCTGTCTGTGACCAGAACATGACATGGATGCATGTGATGCCTTCTTCTCCATAGACAACTGTACCCTAGAAGCTGCATGTTAAAGTTGGGTCACCTGATCCCCAACTTCAAAGGCAGGCCTCACACGCATGCTTCCAGGACAGGTCTTTAGGCCTTTCTCCTGGGCCTCTTCCCAGGACCTCTTGCCAGTGGAAGCATGGGGTTCTACTCAACCTTATTGCACTGAGGTATCAGAGACTTCCGTGGATGGATCTGCTGGACACTCGACTCCTGGGTGGTCAGCTGTGAACCCTCCACAGTCTGTCTGCCTTGAAAAGCAGACATTTCCCATAGTGAGGCAGCAGCTAACACTCAGTCTACACTGGTGGACACCTGGAGGTCATCTTCTGGAGCTGCCTCAGCTGTTGTCACTGTCCATGGTGAAACATGGTGGGTGGTACTCAGGATGACTCTGGGTCTCCTCCTGACACTGTTTGCGATGTCAAGAGAGGACTGGCAACAAGACTGTTGCTCATTCTGTTGCTGATTCGGACATTGTCACTCTCCATGGTGTTGCAAGCAACACTGAGGAGGGTGTTGGCTCAGGACATGGTGATGGAGGTGGCGATAGCAGTGGTGCCAATCCTGGGCATGGCTGTGAGTGAGATCAAATCAGATCAAACTTTATTTATAAAAAAGCACCTTTCCAAAACCAAGGCACTTGTACAAGTTCATTAAAATAAATCAACAAATAAAACAATTAATTAAAGCATAAATAAAACAGATTAAAACTCATGACAGTAGCATTAAAAATCAGTATACGCAAGGCTAAAAAGAAATGTCTTCAAAGCTACTTTAAAACTTTGGAACTTTGGATGGTCAGGCAATCTCACACCTGATGAGGTAGAGAATTCCACAGGGTTGGGGCCATAAAACTAAAAGACCTGGCCCCAGATGTCTTTAAACAAACCTTGGGAATCTCTAGCAATCCCTCGTCAGTGGATCAGAGAGAGCGGAAGGGACAGTACCGATTAAGGAGATCTTGCCAGTAACCAGGTCCCTGGTCATGTAGGGCCTTATAGGTCAGCAAACCGACCTTGAAGATGTTCCACCACCATACTGGCAGCCAGTGCAGTTCGCGGAGCACAGGCGTTATATGACTGGTCCTAGATGAACAAGTCAATAGCCTGGCTGCCGCATTCTGCACAAGCTGCAGGCAGTGGATATCAACCCCCGGTAACCCAAGATAAAGGGCATTGCAGTAGTCAAGGCGGGAGGTAACGAAGGCGCGGACCAAAGTTGGAAGATCGTCGGAAGGAACCAGGTGCTTCACCCAGGCAATATTCCTCAGATGGTAGAAGGAGGTTTTGATAACTGCTGACACCTGAGATTTAAGTATCAAACAGTCATCAAACATAACGCCCAGGTTCCACACCCAGTCTCAGGTTGTTAGCTGAACACCCCCAAGCCATAGACCTGAAGGTGATCCCACCGACAAACCTGCCTCCCAGCAACCTGGGTCCACAACCAACACCTCAGTTTTTTCTGGGTTTAACCGCAGCCAGGTCACATTCATCCAATCCTGGATTTCGGCTAGATGGTTATTTAAAACTGAAACAGCAGCATCCTGGCCAGGCACAAAACACACGTACAACTGAGTGTCATTTGCACAGTAGTGAAAACTCAAGCCGTACCACCTAATAATTGCTCCCAATGGCAGCATGTACACCGCAAACAACATGGGTGCCAAAATGGAACCCTGTGGCACCCCACAGGATAGGGGGAGTGATGCCGAGGAAAAAATCCCAGACACCACCCTCTGAGTCCTTCCCTCAAGAAAAGATCAAAACCATCTGAGGACCATACCAGTCAGTCCACAGATGAACCACAGGTGCTCCGATAGCACACCATGGTCTACGGTGTCAAATACCACAGAGAGATCAAGAAGGACCAAGATGGAATGGATCCTTCAATCTCTCGCTATTAGGAGGTCATTTAGTACCCAGACAAGGGCTGTCTCGGTACTATGTCTCTTCCTAAATCCGGACTGGAGAGAATCATAGACAATGTGGCTGGTCAAATGATCATCCAGCTGCGACGCAACCACCTTCTCAATAACCTTACCCACAAAGGGCAGGTTAGAGACAGGCCTGTAGTTAGCCAGATAGTCCGGGTCCAAGGAGGACTTTAAGGAGGGGACGAACCACGGCCTCCTTCAGAGGATCAAGGAAGATCCCCCTCTCCAAAGACATCCAGATTATCTCAGCAAGGACCGTACCGATTTTATCCACACAGCCCACTAGGAGACATGTGGGGCCTGGGTTCAAACTACAGTTGGTCGGACGCAGTGACTGGATGACCATCACAATACCACTGATTATGGGGAAGATGAAGTTTAACCACACAAACTGGGTGCCTGACATCTCCTGCCGACCACCATTGCTCCCATTAGGGAGGGTCAAGTGGATACCGGACCTGATTGCGGCAACCTTATCTGAAAAGAATCGAGCAAACTCCTCACACCGTTCTTGAGAAAAAGCACTTCCAGGCTGAAGACAGATTGGATTGCACAATCTGTCCACAGTGCGGAAAAGCTGAGCTGGTCGATTCTGTGCAGTAGCAATCTCCCTGGACAGGAATGCTGCCTTCTTACGGGTGATTGCTGATTGATAGACCACATAATGGTCCATCAAACTAAGTCTGTCACCCTCCAGGCCCGACTTCCGCCAGTTCCTCTCTAGCCTTCTTCCCACTCTCCTCAACTCCCTCAGAGTCTCATCAAACCAAGGAGACCTGGTGCGAAGAGTGAGGGGATGAACATGAACAGGAGCAATGGAGTCCAGGACCCCTATCACCACCTTATTATAGGCAAGTACCAGGTCCCCTGGATACATGCATTTACTCGATAAGCCCGATAGGTCCAGTACCGCCATCAGGCCATCTGGGGAAACATCCCTCAAAGGGCGGTACTGGACCATCTCCGATGTTGATGATGATGTCATCTTATAGGTTTTCACAACTCTGCTGTTGCCTGCGACACTAAGAAAGGTCACAGCAGCAAGCACACTGTCAGAGTCGACACCAAGAGAGTTGTCAAGGCTGGTGCCCACTGCAGCAGTCGGTAGAACCCTGTCTCCAAGGATGCTGCCGATCCTAAACCTGATGCTATAAGCAACACTGACTCAGGGTTGGATGATGATCTTGAGATGGAGCTTTCGCCAAAGCCATTGGATGTCATTGTCACCGGTGAGGACTGGGTTCACTCTCGGGGACCTGTACAGCTCTGGTGTCCTCACCTGGGAGTTTCCCCCATGGGCACGGATCAGATCACTCCTTGGATGTGAGGAGACACCTTGGGGTGTGTGTGCAAGGTCCTTCCCTTGGACAAGGCTCTTTACGCAGTTCTGCAGCCCAGGCCAAAACCCTCGAGACCAGGAGTCTCTACCTTCCCTAGATGGGCCTCACCATTTCCTTGAAAGCATGACCTTGGTCATAGGCCCCAAGGCGCCATTAACATGGGAGCAACACCGGGCATATGTCGGTGCCTTAGAGAACTGGCATAGGGAGGCTGATGGGGCCCAGTACAGGCCCTTCTCCTTGGCACTGAGAAACCATCTACATCCTCCTCAGAGGACAATGAATCATCTGTCCACCTTCCTTATGGTGCTGAGTACACTCTGTACAAGTGATTCACAGTGGAGAATCTCCAGGTACTCAACCTACATGCTTTTACAGCAATCTGGCAGCCCTGCCATTGGGACTCCTCAGGGTTCTCAATATCCATGGCCTAGAGCCCTGGAAGAAGCATCCAGGACAGTGTGGAGGCATCCCCTCTCCAACCCAGCCATCCCCAGCGACTTCCTCATGTGGTATCGTGCACCCACTGGGCCTGCATGTGATCTATCTCACCCATTCTCCTGGCTTGAAGTACTGCAGACTCCATCTGGGCCACGATGCCTCACTCATGACCTATGTTCAGAAGCAGATTCTGCTGAAGTGGATATTCTTGGAAGGAAGGCTTTTGCCTTTGCATACACACTACTGTCCATTTCTGTACACCAGGCACATATGGCGACTTACAGTTGTTGCCAATGGTTGCACCGAAACACACTCTAAGCCGCTCTACCATAGAGCAAGACAGTCGGGCAGTTCATTGTCCTTTCTACCTGGGGTATGGAGGTAGCTCAGCATCAATTGAGGGCACCTTGCAATGCCAACAAGGTGGCGTCTAGCCTGGTAGGAACTATAGTCTGCATCAGCGAATGCCATAGCTTAACCTCACCCAACTAGCACCTTTGACTGAGCTTAAGGTGCTTAACTTGCATTTCCAGGGGGCTCAGTTCTTTTCCCTTAGTGTCAGGCCGGAACTGTCGGGGAACCCTCCTACTCCTGTGCCACAGGAGCCCCTGCCTGACCCTGAGTAGTCTAGAGTCCCACTAGATTTGTGAGTAACCCCTGCTGTCAGGTATTCTTCTCAAAGAGTGAGCCAGCCCCTCCCTCAGGAAGAAGGGAGGGTTCGGTACTTTGACCCATAAGTGGGAATCAGTGGTGAAGACTGATTCTTGGAAAATATGAAAGTTATGTACTTATTATAACTGTTGATTTCCAGAATATCTTCACCATTGATTACCACACCCACCCACCATCCCCCACTCTAGCAGACCAAAGGCCTCTGGGAAGCACACTGTGATTGTGCCGGGTGCCACATGTTTCTTCCTAGCTGCTCCCCCATGAGATAACTTGTTTGGGATCCACTGTTGGTTTCCCATCCCCACCAAAAAAAAAATATTATATATATATATTCATTGCAAAAATCTCCGTTAATGCATCATTTAGGGTTGATATTACAGCAACAAAAGTTTGGAAATTCGTTTGGAAATTCGGTGTTAGGGTTACCAACTTTACCACCCCCCACCCTCCACACACAAAAAAGGACCATGTTGGGCCTTGGGATCATTGGGCCTAACTCTAACCCCATTCCATGTGTAAGGAAGCTGACATGATGCAGTATAGGAGAATGGAGTGAGAGTTAGGCCCGAAGACCCCAAGGCACACCCCAACGCCTGTTGTTGTGTGGAGGGTGGGAGTGGTGGTGGTTGTGAGGTGGTAGGGTTGGTAACCCTAACGCCGAATTTACATACTTTTGTCGCTGTAATATCAACCCTAAACGATGCATTAATGGAGTTTTTTGCAATGAATTTTCCTTCTTTTTGAGAAAGTGTAATGCTACTCGTATGTGGTTGTGGGAGCGCAGAGCCCGCCCATCAGGCATGCATATTGTAGTTGTCTCTGATTTTCATGTGGAGGGCCCTGCACTCTCATCTATACATAAGTGTAGAGTCATTTTAATGAACTCGCATCTGCCTGCGGGAGCACAGGGCCCTATGGGCCCTGCACTCCTAGTACTGCATAATGGAGGGCCCTATGCTCCCAGTATTGCATAATGGTATCCACACATGAGAGCACAGGGTCCTCTGGGCCCTGCGCTCCCATATACCCATAAGTATAGAGACATAGTGCAGGCCTAGAGACATTCCAAGTAACCCTTGTGCTGCAAATGTGGCAATATCTCAGTAACCATAGGAACTTTGGAACAAATTCCACCACAGTTGTAATCATGACCTGGCAACCTGCCTGCTTACTTAGTATGTAAGCTATACTAAGCTGTGCTTACCAAAAAAATCCATATCTTAAACCGTTCTCGAGATAAAGCTGCCGAAAAGTGGCGTGAGAGCCACAATGTTATCCTAAGGGAAATTTCAAAACTCAAATGTTGTAACTGTGGAGCCCTTGTAATTTTTTTCACCACACCAGTAAAAGGCACATCTGTGGTGCAAGCCCTTGCTACCCTGCAAATTTCAGCCCAAAAGTCCTGTTTTTTCTCCTGTGAAGTGGCAAAGAAACTGTTTTTTTTGGGGGGTGGGCGGACACTGTCATAAATTTGAAATGTTTTGCGAACATTTTGCAAATGTTTTGTGAAAGCTTTTGCAATTTCATGAAAGTACTTTCACAAGTTTGTGGAAGTTTCAATGGAAAAATTAAGAAAACATATTTCCAGGCATTATTTTGAAACACTAATGTCAGGATCATCTTCCTCGGGGCCCCGATTAGGTAAATACAACTGTTGCTGTTTACCAAGGGACAGTATTTTTTTGAATTACAGCATTTTTTAGCCGTCGCTAACTGAAAACAAGATGGTGGCAGCACAAAAGTACAAAACCCATTTGTGGCAGTAAGAAGTGCTTTTGTGAAAGTTTTTGTGCCTGACATATATTTTTTCCCATAAGCTATAATGGGAAACTTTAAACTTTAATAACTTTTGAACAGACTAATATTTTTTCACCAAACCTTAAAAAGGCACATCCATTACCCAGACCCCATATACCATGAAAATTTCAAACCAGATCCACAAACGTTTGGGCTGTAGCCCTGAGCAAAGAATTTGACAAAAAGTAGGGATTTTTCACACTTTTTGGCACTCCGTAGCTCTGCAACCACAAATCTGACTGGAACGAAACTTGCCAGATCTAGAGATCCATGGTACTAGACAGTTCATGCAAAATTTCAGGCAAATTGGATGAATGGTTGCAAAGTTATTAAAGTGCAAAATGTTGGGTTTAACATAGAAGTGGCCGTGCAACCCTAAGTGCCACTACCATGGCACTATGATATATAGATATATATACAAAAACTGGGGTGTGGGTCCTTTTTCAGGGATACATACCAACCCAAAAAAAGGTAGCTCCCTCCTTTTTTTCTTGCCCTCCTTCTGTCTGCCTGAGGTGTATCCCCGACCCCCTTTTATGTGGTATATCCCTATTAGTTGCTAAATGCAACCTGTCTCTGGGCACTTTCCAAAGCTTACTCCACTTGGTAGCAGCACTGTCTATGGAGGGGTGCTGTACACCAGACTGGATGAAATTATTTACACAGGGTAAATCCCTGTTGTTGTAAGACAAGTAGGTCACTGTCTTAATTTTTTTTTGTTTGTTTGTTGTTCTTTTGGCTGTTCCAGGATATTCCTCTGTTGGTCTGTATATGTTTCTTTTTATGCCAGTTGTTAGCCCACCACCTTCAGGTGTAACTGGGAAGATTGATACATCTTGACTCCCTTTGGTGTTCAGCCCTGCGACCCCACATGCACCAGAAATCCGTTTCATTTTTCCTCTAATGGGAGAAAAAGGCCACAGTTAACTGATTTGCAGTCGGTTCTCTATCTGGTAGCATGAGAATGCCTTTTTAGGAGTCTGTGTGGTTCACTTCTGCCTTGTGCGCATCAGTGCCATCTAATTTGCAAGAGGGTCCCAATGTTTTGGTTGCATCCCTCTTAGTTTATCTGCTAGAGCCACATGCTTCAGGAATGCTGTCTTAGTATCACTAACCATCTGCTCTCTGGTTAGTGGTGTTAAAGCTCTGGTTCCATACCCATCTATTTCTATGTGCCGCTTAATGTACCCACTTTTGAAATATTGAAACATAGAATTTGTCAGCAGAAAAGGACCACTGGGACCACCCAGTCTGCACAGATGTTCCCCGCCTAGTCCATCTCCACAAACCTTAACTGGCCTCCAGCAACCCTTCGTCCTCCCTGCCTATTTACTAATATTACCCTGTGTCTATCCCATGCATGCTTGACTCCCACCACTGTTTTCATTTCCACTACTAGCATGTCCTCACATCCTTCTTAAACTCCTGCCCCTCCAGCTTCATTGCATTCCCCCTGGTCCTGGTGTTTGTTCTCATTTGTAAGAGACTACCATCCTGCACCCTGTTCACCCTTGTGAGATACTTGTAGGTTACTAACATTTCCTCTCTCAATCTCTTATCTTCCATGTTAGAGATGTATATGTTGAGATCCCTCACTCTCTCCTTTTAGAGCTTTTGGTTCAACCCCAACACAATTTTAGTTGCCCTCCACTGGACTGCCTCCACATTGTCTATGTCCTTTACAAGGTGCGACCTCCAGAACTGGACGCAGTACTCCAGGTGGAGTCTCATCGGCAGTAGATAAAATGGCAACACCACCTCCATTCTCCTGGTGGGGTACCCCCTTCACTATGCATCCCAGCGTCCCTCTAGCACTATCCACTGTTTTGTCACACTGCTTTGCCACTTTGAGGTCATCAGTCATGATACCCCCAAGGTCCCTTTCCAGCTTAGTGACTGTCAGTACCTCCCCTCATCCTATACTCATCTCCTGGGCCCCTATGCCCTAGGAACATGATTCTGCACTTTTTGGCATTGAACACCAGCTGCAGTGCTCTTGACCACTCCTCAAGTTTCTCAAGATTCCTACACATTCTCTCCATCCCCTCCTGAGTGTCCACCCTATTAGAGATTTTGGTGTCATCTGCAAAAAGACATTCCCGGCCTTCCAGTTCTTCTGCAGTGTCACTTACGTGGACATTGAAGAGAACCAGTCACAGTACTGAACCCTGTGGCACCCTGCTGATCACTTTTCCATCACTAGAGTGAGTGCTGTTAACCACAACCCTCTGACACCTATCCATTAAAGGGGACAGGAAATTTGTGCTAATTGGTAGCAATTAATAATGCTCCTGTTTACAACATTGAAATGCATACCTCCAAATGATCCATATTTCACTGTACCTGAATAAACATTGATGTGAAAAACTTTGCTTTCAATTGTTTCCATTATATGGACAACATTCTGCACAGTTCTTTTCATGGAACTGGTAGTTTGGAGTTTTTACTATGTCATGGTTTGTGTACAGAATACTAATTAAGAGCTACTGACCTATCAGAACCTCACTCAGAGTTCTGTGCACAAACTGTGACACAGCTAAAACATCTGTTCACAGGTTTCACGAAGAGAACTGTAACACAATGCTGCCCCTAAAAATAAAACAATGCAAAATACAGTTTTTCGGGGGCCAGCAGCCAAGATGAGAACAACCTTCCTGTACAGCTCCATAGAACAGAACAGTTAAAAGATAAAAAATATATATTTTAGTGGCTACTAGTCATTGATATTTTGGGTATAACAGAAAGAACATTTCATAAGCAACAAGTTGCTGAATTTTAGGCTCTTGGTGCGGACGGAAAAACTTTAAAATGGTCTGCAGCAATAAAGCGAGTGCGAATGTGGAGGGAGCCCACTCTAAAGACCCAAAGGCGAGTGGCAGCAAAGAAGGCACATCAGGCTAAAGGATCAGGAGGGATCCCAACCTACCAACGCAGCTTTGCTGAAAGCTATTCAAGGCTTAGATCATAAATTGGAAGACTTCAAATCAGAATTAAAACAATTAAGCACTAAGGTGGATCTGCTAGCAGAAGAGTTGAAGGGTGCGATGAAAGCAGTGGATAAAGCCTTACTGTGACATCTGGCCTCACCAAGGAAAATTCTTTGCTCCATTGGCACTAGGAAAATGTTGAGAATGCAGTATGATCGACACACACATCAGGGTGCTGGGATTGCCAGAGGAGAAGGAGGGCGAGAACCCCAATAATTTCCTAAAAGAATGGCTGATGGACTTACTTCAGTTGGAGGAGGCCTGTACCATCCTTAAATCATATTGTATAACATCACGTGGTGGGAGACTTAAAACCACTACAAGAGATTTTGCCCCTTCTACACTGATACTGGAGTTACAAACAGCAGAGCGGGACTTAATTTTACAAAAAGCAAAATCTTTGACCCCTTTGGTGTGGCAGGACAGCAGAGTTAATTTATTCCCAGACTTTAGCTATGCCACATGAACGTACAGAAAAAGTTTTGATGGGGTCCGGGTGCAACTCTGCACGTTGTGGGTACATCATGTCCTGCTAATGCCTGCAAGCCTGCATGTCCGCTATGGAGGTATGGCTTACCAATTTTCAGAGGCAGCTGTCACTGTTAAATTACTGGAGAAGATTGAAAAACAATTTTCGTGGCAACTCATCTTATTCGAAAGATGAACAAGAAACCTGGACTCTGTTCTCAATATTCAGGACATTGTAAATTTAAGGGGGTTTGGAGAGAAATAGTATTACATGTGGGATTTTTGTTGGGGTAAATGGGAGGGAATAGCAGTCAACTCGATACTTGGGTACCTTAGAAAATGTTAAATTGTTGGAAAAGTTATAGGTTTAAAGTTTTTTAGGTACCGGGTTATATTTTAACAAAATGGCAAATTAGAGCACAATGTGATTGTTTTCTTCACCGCCCCACTTCTGTTCTCTCTATATCCTTTCCCTAGAGTTCTTTACTGAGGAATATCTCAGGATTGAGGTAGAGGATAATGTCTACCTCATATGGTTGAGTTTAACCAAGAGGAAAATGTTCTCTTTAGAAGTTCAGGTGTATTAAATGTAAACTAATTTCCTTCAGTTAAACTGTCTAACATACTCTAACAGCTTACAACATTTTCTAAATGGAATAGGTACTGTGAACTGTTCTATATGTACAGGAGGGTTCAAAACAATGGATTACACAACCAATGTAATGGACTTGGGATATTAACCCTGTGAGAGGGTGCATGTTTTCATTGGACATTTATTCAATCCCATCTCGTGGCTGACGTGGTTACTTTGGGACTTAAACTCAGACTATTATTCTTGTAGAATAGTCAGTTAAGACTGCTATTTTAAGAATTTTTTGAAATGTATAATGTTTGGATAAAATTTGTAATCCTCCAAGTGTGGTAACAAGATCAGGGGTCTTTAACATTTAGTTACTGGAACATTGTGTAAGTTACTAAATAAGTGAGTGTACTATGTAAGGATACCTGTCTGATGAATCTACTATGTGATTTAGTTTCACACAAACTCAATAAAATATAAGTTAAAAAAATATAGTTTTTCACAGCAGTTTTATTCAGGTTCAGTTAAATATGGATAATTTTGGGGACTGAATGTTATTTCCGAAAATAAGATCTTTATAAACAGCTGCAAATTAGAAATTATTTCCTGTCCTCTTTAACCAGTTTCTAATCCAGTTTATCATGCTGGATCTCACCCCTAGGCTACTTAATTTCTTAATCAGTCTCCTGTATGGCACAGTGTCAAAGACCTTGCTAAAGTCCAAATATAGTATGTCTACTGACCTACCCTGATCTATGGTCACCCAGTCGAAGAAGTGAATCAGATTCATCTGGTATGACTGCCCCCCACCCCCCACTGTGAATCCATGCTGCCTTTGGTCTTGCAGCCCATTGGATTCAAGTTACTCTATAGGTCTTTCCTTTAGCATGGTTTCCATTAATTCCTCCATCACTGAAGTGAGACTTACCAGACTACAGTTGTTACTCACCTCCTTGTTGCCACTCCTATGTACAAGGACCACATCTGCTCTCCTCCAGTCCTCTGGAACCACACCTGTTTCCAGTGAACTGTTGAGTAAGGCCATCAGTGGGGTAGCTTGTGACTCCCTGTGTTCCGTTAGTACCCCAGGCTATATCCCTTTTGGGCCCATAGCCTTGTCCATCTTAAGAGCTGCAAGTCCCTTCGTGACTCTTTCCTCTGAAAATGGACTTTTGTCCACCACCTCCCCCTTTGTTTCTGCTGCTCTTCCATCCTCACTCCCTCCTCTGTAAAGACTCAGCAGACATATCAATTCAGGATGGATGCTTTTTCTTGGTCCTCTTCGGCACAGTTTCTCCTGCTGCTCTCCTTATTCTTACTATCCCTCCCATTGTTTATCTCTTTTCAGTTGTGTACATGAAGAAAGTCTTTTCCCCTTTATGTACGCTTTAGGCTTTCCTTTCCTCTGTCTGTGCCTTTGCTCCCCTCACTGTCATTACTGCTTCCATCTGTTTTACTTGGTACACCTTGCTGTCCTTCTCCCTCTGCGTTTCTTTCTACTTCTTGAATGCCACCCTCTTTTTCCTCCAAAACCTTGGCCACGTCCCTTGAGAACCATAATGGTCTTTTTTTCCTTCTGCTTTTACTCATTTCCTTCACACAGAGGCTGGTTGCCTAAATTATGCCCTCCCTTATTTTCCCCCACTGTGCCCCTACCCTTCCCTGGCAATCCCCTACCTCCACCCCCACATGAAGCAGTTTTCCATTTCTTTAAAATCTATCCTGCTGAAGTCCGGGACCCTTGTGTGATTAGTCTCTGTTCCTGTCTTAATGTTAAACCTCACTGTACAGTGATCAGTGTTACCTAGGGGACTGCCCAGTGGGACATCTGCAATGTTGTCCCTACTACTAAGCCCCCGATTCAGTGCTGCCTCATTTCTAGTGGGTTATTTAACTAGTTGCCTCAGGAATGCCCCTTGCAGAGAATCAAGGACAGCCCAGCTCCTTTCTGAAGCTACACTTGGAGGGCTCCACTTTACATCTGGCAGATCTAAGTCACAAACTGGCAGCCCCTCCCCATTACTTGTCATCTTGATGATGGCTTCTCCTGGTGTCTTATACAACTCCTCTCTCTGTGCTGGGGTCTGTATACCACACTTCTATGAATGGCATCCCCAGAGTCTGTCTCTAGGATGATTCAAAGCAACTCCATACCTTTCTTTTCTTCTGTGTGCCCCTATACCTCCGTGGCCTTGATTCCCTTCCCTAGATATAGTACACCCCCTCCTCCCCTCCTTCCTGCCCTGCCTCTCCTAATCAGAGTAGTAGCCCAGTGTGGCTGTATCCCATTTGTGGCTGTCAGTGCATCTCAACTCCATTGTGGCCACCAAATCAAGGCTAGCCTCCACGGTCATGGCTTCCAGGTTCAGAACTGTATTTCCCAGACTCCTTGCATTGGCTCTAAATGTAGAGGTTGGAAGTTTCATGTAGAGGTTGGAAGTTACATGTAGAGGTTGGTAGTTACATGTAGAGGTTGGAAGTTATATGTAGAGGTTGGAAGTTATATGTAGAGGTTGGTAGTCAGGTTTCATTTTCTTGTTTATGTGTTTTTCCCATATCCTTTCCCTATCCCTTTGGGCTAGGGAATCACTTAGTCCTCTCTTTATTTTTCCCCACTTTGTTTCTCTCCTGGCAAACAGATTTGAGGTTGATAAGGGAGCCGGCAATGGTTACCAGCTAGCGTGTGACACCACGTGGGGGTGCTCAGGCACTGTGCCTGCTATGTAGCTGTTGCTAGCCCCCTTTCCAGAAGCTTTGCTCCTCAGGGGTCCTAGTGCCTCTGGCCCAGACCAATAAGTCGGAATCAATGGGGAAGATACCCTGGGACATTAGTTCTCACACTTTGTGACAGTGAGCCTCCCACAAGCCATGGAACAGACTTCGAGCCTCCCTCATATTTGGAAAAAATCTTGGGCCTCCACATAGAAATAAAAAATCATACTTTTGCACAGTACACCAGGAATCAAGGGGGACTAATAATGTTGATGGAGTGTAGTCTTTTTTTCGACTTATTGTTCTCCAACCCCAACCCCACACCCCAGGTTATCCTCGTCACTCCACTATTCTTACTTTTGGACCCTTGTTACTCTACTCCCTCTCTGTCTGTAACAACTAACCTAGGCACATCACCTCTCCCCCTTTTATCCTGTTAAGCAACTTCTTGTACCCTTACCGAGGTCATACCTGAAACATGCATTGGCTCAGTGTGCCTTTCCCAGACACCAATTTACATATAAATAAATACCTACTGTAGAAATGAACCTCGACTCAGTGTGCCTTTCCCAGTCACTAATTTGCATACAAACAACGCCTACTGTAGAAACAAGCCTTGATTCTGAGTGTGTTTCCCCAGTCATTAATTTGCATATAAACAGCTACTGTAGAAACAAGCCTGGACTCAGTGTGCCTTCTTAGTCACCAATTTACATGTAAATACACACCTGCAGTATAAACAAGCATTGGCTCAGGGCCTTTCCTGGAAACCAATTTGTGCATAAGTAAAGAAATTCACCTGCCATCATCCGTATTTAGCTTGCTTCATCCCTTCACACAGAACATCTAAAACTTACAATTTAAATACTGTACATTCTTAGACTTGACTGGGCCTCTCCTGGAACAGTATGGGCCTCCCTTGGGAGGCTGGCCTCACCATTTGAGAACCACTGCTCTGGGAGATCAACAGTTACAATAAGTAACTTTCATTTTTGCCCCCTAGACTTCATTTGTTCCTGCTACCCTTCCTGCTGTGAAGTCATAATCTTCTCTGCTTGTAACATCAGAATACTTTCCAGTTTTTCCATGACAGCAGCCTGTGATGTCAACAAAGATTATGACTTCATATCAAGAATAAGTAATGTGAATTGTTGAAGTCTAAGGGAAAAAATTTATTGGGATAAAAAAAGTGTCTTCTGTAGTTAATAACTGGAAGGTCCAGCAATTTGAAATTTTTAGTAAATTTAACAAAGTTCAGTTGAATTGTGAATTTTTTGCTTGAAAATATATTTTAGTTTCAAAATCTGACTCTATCTTTGCAAAAATCACCTATTTCGGGGAAGCACCGTTTCCTAAAAAGATCTCTGATGGTTGATTTCAGTGTTCTATTTTTGCCTTTTTTCCTTGTAATAATTGATTTCAGTGGGCTGCTTATGCCTCTTTTTTTTCTCTTGTAATTAGGACTGAAAAGTAACTTTTGCTGCTCTGATGTAATTTAAGAAGTAAATGAGTGACATAAAAATCTATTTCTAAGTCTGAACCATAAGACACGAAAAGAAAATGGCCCATTGAAATAAATGTGATTGTATCTGCCGGGCCTGTACCCCTCCCCTTTATTTTATTTATTTAGCTTTGTGCAGTTTCTTTATTCCCTAAAGTTATATATCTTACCCTGATGGTTCAGAGGTCGCCCAGATGGATGGTATGGTCATAAGGTTTGCAAGGTCACAAGCTTGGCAGAAATTCCGACTTGTAGGAACAGCCTTACCTGATGAATACTGCCTAAGTACCCAGGCAGATGTGGTCCCAGACTCATTTCCAGCCTACCAAAAGGGCATGACCATGCACTTAAGAAAAGTAATGTGGGCTTACGGAAAACAGTGGAGTCCTATGAATAGAGCGCTAATTGTAGGAACGTGAGCATGCAAGTTCAGATCCCATTGCAGTGTCTGATTCATTACGTGATGTTCAGCAAGTAATCTGACTTCCCTGTGCTATCGGCTGAGGGTTACCAGATACTGGGACACCAAAAAGAGGACACTTACAACACCCCCACCCCATGTTATATTTAATTTTGAGCACTCTGCAGCATGGTGCCATGTTGTGATCTCTGATCAACTTTTACTTATGAAATTTGACTGACAGCAACCTTAATCCCCCAGCGATGTTGTTATATTTATTGAGCACTCACTCAGCACCATGGTCGGTCACCAATGCCAGTCTGATCTCCATCAACTTGTCTTTACCAAATTGGGCTGCTGACAACAACATCCCCCCTCGGAGATGTTACATTTGAGCATGGTCTGGTCTGTCTGGATCTCGAGCAACTACTTGCCAAAATAATTGTGGGCTGCTGGGCTAGCTGGCAATACTAGTAGACTGTTCGGTTCCAGTTCTGCCAAGTCACACCACATGGGGCTACTGTCAGTCACAGTCGGGGGTCCAGTCTAGGTCAGGACCTTTGGAGGAGTCTTGGGATCAGAACGATGGTAACTACGAGACACAGGTTTCAAAAGAATAAGATCCGTTTGACTGGTGTGTCCACTCAGGCTCCGAGACAGACCAGTGCTGCTGCTGGGAAGTAAAACAACAAATTCAACTCAGGATTGGGACAGGAGGGCACAGGTTACCATCAGTCAGGTTTGATGACTGCTCTGGGATGGCTGCTGGCAACAATCACTCAGACGGAGTAGTTCCACCACGTTCCACACTTACTACTGCTGCCTACTAAATCCCGCACATGGGTGAAAAGTGACTGCTACAGTCAGGCGCATTGCTGAACTGTGCATGACAGGATGAGCATGCATTAGTTTTTTGTTGTTTTTTTGTTCACCCACTGATTTTGGACTTGGCACCCCAATTATAATAATGTACTACTAGTTGTTGTCTGTTGCTAAGCAACCAGCCAAACTGCAAGTGGTCCCGCACTTCGCAACAGCCAACTACTTCAGTGTGAATCAGAGTGACAAGCCCAAAACCTGGACAAAACAGTACTTAGTAAAAAATCTCCCGGACCAAAAATTCACACCTTCAAGAGGACATGTCCAGGTAAAACTGGACATCTGGTAACCCTGTATAGGCCCCCCTGGCTGTAAAACAGAGTAGAAGCAAGTACCTACTTAAAGGGGATGTTGTATCCCAGCTGTGCTATCCTTGTGTGTGTGTGTGTGCGTGCGTAATGTACAATACACACTGAAACTGTTCCCTATGATTGTGCTGTTATCTAAAGTTTGTAGTCCATTCATACCCATATCTATTTTGCACGGTTACTGTGTTATGTTTTCATTTATTCTTTATGCACCTAATTATTGCATCCACTGTTTTGCATGGTGCTTCATTCCCCCCCACCACCACCACCACCGGCGTACCTGGAAACGAGCTATACCAGCTCAGAGTGTCTTTCCTGGTAAAACATTTGAAATAAATAAATTCAGATATGCATTAATATTAAATGTGTGTCTAAAATGAGCCTAGAATTACTGGGTATTTTTTTTCTTTCCAAAAAGAAGATTTTAATGCAGAGACTCATAGAAAAGAAAGTAACAATTCACAGATCTTTTTATTTTTCATACAGCTGTATGCTCTGCCACCACCTTGCGTCTTTCTTCAGGCTCTGTGCTCAGTCGCCCCCAGTCCTGTCTGCCACTCCCTCACGATCCAGCCAGTGGGGATCCACACAGGGCAGGACCCGGCAGCATCAGGGCTGTCATGCTTGGCAGTGAGGAGACATGAGTTTTTCCCAGTTTTCTCCCCGGTCCCAGAGCCGTGATGGCACAGAAGGCGCAAGCCCAAGGAGGCGAGCATGCACTCCCAGAACCACAGCTCTTTCCACCCTCCCGACGTCAAGTCAGCCTCCTACCATCTGCTCTGACACTTGACCTCCACCTGGTGGAAGCCTAGATGGGAATAACTCACCACCCCAGTCTTGGAGAGGAGAGCTGCCTAGCAGCTGTGCAATCCTCTCCCAGCCCCCATAGACCCCCAGTGATCCGAGCTTGGGTCACTGACATGATGTGAGGTAAAGTGCTTTACAGCGCCTCAGGCCTCTGCACTACACTACTGGGCCAGCTAAATAATTCACAGTTCTAATGGTTTACTACAAAATGTCTGTTCTGACATGTAAAAATAATGTTGTATAACCATGTTGGTGCAGTACTTCATACAGCTTCAAAGACACTACTGATTTGTGTCTGCAGCATATAGCACCTGGCTGGTTGTGCTTATGTAAGATGTTTACATTAGTTAGAGCAGAACAGAAACCAGCAGCATGGCGAAGTTGGTTTCCATGCCTTGTTTTCTTTTGTTTTTAGTACCTCACAGTGAGACTGCAATTAGCATTTCAGACGCCAGCTAGTATTGTTTGGATAGTACCCGACAGAACTGGATACTGTCAGATACCACTGAATTTTTTGGATTCCGGATGGCAGTGGATTCCATTGGTACATGACGTCTGGATCCTAGTACCTAGGATCTATTAGGATACCAACTATCTGATGTGACTATCCAGGATCTGAGGCAGACATCTGTTCTAAGGCTCCATTATCTGAGCTCAGGTCTGAAATCTGAATGAGGTCAGCTAGGACTTCAGAGCCACAGTTGGATAAAAGGACTATCCATTGCATCCAATAAGGGCAGTCAGAAGCACTGTTCACGTGCCAGCAACAGTTGATGTTGCTTTTTTGCCATAGAGCTTTTTCTCCCATGGGGCTCTGCAGCCAGCAGGCTGCTTAGCCCTGTTTCTGTCTTCTCTGCCCAACACCAACCTGCCCGTTTTCCCTTGCTCCATAGTGTCCCCCACAAATTGCCCCCTGTGGTGAGGCCAGGAAGGGGAGGGCCATCCTCCCCCCATCTGAAGACTCGCATCCAGAACTGGGAGCTAGAATTCAGGCAGTGATGCTGGAATGGGAGGAGGCAGGCAGGGCTACATTAAGTCAGCGCCAGCCCTTTTCTGTTTTCTCCCTTGTCCCCAGCGGCAGCATGTGGCATGTAAGGGTGTGGAGGCGCACACACACTACAGAACCGCTGCCCCTCCCTGAGAGAGGAGAGCTGTCTATGAGACTCTCAATCATCTCCCCCTCAGCCAACCCCTGGCAACCCAAGCTCATTCTCAAACCCAAGTTGCCGATGTGGGAAAAGGTAAGGCGTATCAGACACTTCAGCCCTCTTCACCACTGGATCGGCTAACAATTGATGTTTATACTTATTTCAGTTTAGTTTATTGGTTAATCAACTAAAACCAAGTCATTTCAACGTACACAGTTTACAGAGAAAAATATAACAGCATATTTATATTTGTTTAAAAGATCCTTGATAACAATATTGTAAAATAGGAGATTCAACGACATACAGAATAAAATTAACAGAATTCTGACCTTGCAAGCGCTCTGATTATATTACACATACAGTGATAAATTACTACAATACTTTAACTTTTGATTTCCTTTTACTATAGCATTTCTTTAAGAAACATGCCACTCTTTCATGTGCAAAGTTTTCAAAGTTGGACATGAGAATGATGACCATTATGTCTTCTAGAATGCTGTTATGCATTAAAAAAAGGTCCCCAGATGGATGTGTAAAGGAGTCAATGCATAATGGCAGTAGCGCACTTGCCATACTGCACAGTACATTGGCCTAGGGAGTCAGAGACCTGCGGCTCAGTACACAGTCAAAAAGGCTGCTGGTGCAGTATCGGAATGCACAATGCTTCTCCATTCTGCCACCACACTTTTCATCTATGCACAAAGCCTGGGACCTGTGTGCATGAGATGGAGTACCCTTGCACCAGTGTTACCAGCTTCATTATGCAAAGGAATATTCCAGATGTTAGGTGGTAAAAACCGGGTTCATGCCACCTAAAATGGAGGAATGTGACAGGCACAGTTCATGGCATACCACCTTGGCACTTTGACATGCATAAAGCCCCAGCCCACTGGCACTACTGCCACAGTCATCCCCATCTTCCATATCTGTACTTTATAGTCTGCCTTCTGGCCATGGCTTGATGTATTTTTTGGGCTCTGCAGTGGTCCTTCTTGGTGGTCTAGTAGCCCTCTAATGAAGACATCTATTTTTATTTTACTCTCTGGTGTCCACCGTATCCCTTCTCTAGCTTTGTCCAGCATTGTGACTGTTCAGCAGCTTGTTGTGCTGCCTATGTGTAACCCTTAGGTGGCGCTATCCCAAGGGCTACTACCCCTGCCTGTTTGGCTAGTAGCAGGTTAAGGGGCCTGAGTTCTGAAACGGGTGCCTCCACCCAGAGGTCAGGGTTGGTAGTGGTCAATCTAACCTGGGCACAGCCCTCCGGCACACTGTAACCCCCCTCTTTCCTTACTAGTGGCCAGAACAATACACAATAATCACTTTCACAATACCCCTGATACACCGCACAAGTACCTACATTGTTTGCACTTACCACCAGGGCTTTCCTCTGGCTCGGCCCTGGGGACCCCCTGTAAAACAAGGTTACAGTATACACAGAAAATAACAGCAGTACAGTACTCTTGCACAAACTGGAACCACATTCAGGGTAAATGCAAAAAAGAGTTAGATCTGATTTATTTAAGGGACTTGAACAAGGAAGGGGCGTAATCAGGTTAATTTGCTTAAAGGCTCTATCAGTCAAACAGTTATGCATGCAGTTCAGGGTCCATTAACAGTCACACACTCTGGGTACCCAGATGGAGAATGGTGGGCTAGCTAGGAACATTGCAGCTGGTTGAGGTCCTGTGATGGAAGAAAACAACAACATGCACAACACACACTATTTGTAATCCGGAGCTAGAGGGCTCAGTTCATGAAAAGAAAACAACAAGACAATCAGATGACACACTTTAGATTAGGCTGTTGTTGCAGGGAGCTACCCTGATGATTACTCACGATACCCAAGACTGGACACAGGCTGGATGAAAATCGAGACAGCAGGTGGTTAATCTGGAGTGCCAGGAGAAGCAGAGCCCACACGATTCACCGAGGCATTGTTCCTGTTCAAGCATGGAGCAGGGGGCTGATCCCCAGGCAGGTCTCTCGTCGGTGGCTTTCTCTGTGCAGTGGGGTAGTCTGGCAGGGCCAGCATGGCATGGCCCAGGCCGAATGGAGATTAACGCGGATTTAGTCCGATTAGGCTGGATAAAGCTTCCAGCAAGCAGAACACAGTTCACACAGTGGTGAACCAAATCACGACCCACTTTCAATACACAGCACATTTATATATAAGGAAATTCTACTGTACCAGGCAAACCACTCTCCAGTCACGATCGCAAAGTCGCTGCACAAACCGGGGATTCAAAAGCAGCTGGAAATCCTGACAGACCAATCGCAATCAGAAATCTTTGGTCTTCTTCAGGTTATGAGCCTGGTCAAAAATAAGTGGCTTACGTCTTTCTCACAAACTTGGATTTAGTCCAAAATAATTCTCTTCTCTCCCTCTCAGGGGCAGCAGGCAGACATGCAGGCCACAGCTCAGGCCTTTCCACAGAGACTGTCTTGAGCTGTTACTTTTTCAGCTCCCAACTTAGATCTGACTCAAACTACAGCAAGCCTGGGAATTTCCCCCGAGATCCAAAAGGTTCGGTTGGCTGATTCATCTGTCAGTCACAACAGGAGCTCCCCCTTCAGATGCAAAAAGGCACCAAAAGCCCAAAACTACAATTCCTACAGATTCTGACTCCAGACAGCTCCTGTAGTCTGGCTCCATTTTAGGTCCCACCAGCACTGATTGGTCCAATTCGGCAGTCCCGGGCCAAAGTGGTGGGGATAAACAAAACAGTCCTTGCTGCAAAGAAGGCAGGTTAGACAAACTATATTATCATTATTACTCTAAATGATTTTCAGCAAATAGTTACATCTTTCAACAGAGCTCCCTCTCAGATTACTTATGACTGCAATCCAGGCAGCTCTTAAAGAAACAGTACACAGAGGCTATACAAGCACTCTCTGGCAATCACATTTAAACTGCTAAAATGCAGGACACCAGCCTGGCAGTGAGCATTTAGGCAAGCTCGAGGAAGACTTTTTTGGGAACCCCTATTTGCAGGGGGGTTATGCTATGTCTTTCCAACAATAGATCTTTTGTTCCATTTCACAAACTAGAAACCCCCTCCCCTCCCCCTGCCCCTGTAGAACTCCTCCCAGCAGTTCTACCTGGGTCAGGGGATCATAGTGACTTGCTACCGGGGATGACAGGGTCAGCTAGAAGCTGTGTGTGGCCAGTGCACTCCCTCCTTACTCTGGCTTCTTTGTCCATTTCCCTGTGCCATCATAATGTCCATTGCAAAGGCACAAGGAAAACTCTTGCAAACCCTTTGTGTATTGCATGATAGAGTGCAAACTTGAACTGTGATACAAAGTGGTCATTCTCGCTACTCTGCACCACCACTGCAGCGGTGTATTGTTCCCTTGGCTTCTAATACCACCAGGGCCAGAACCGTAATGGGCCATTTATAAAGCCATTATTTCATACACTTTATAACTGTCTCTTTTATCTGTAGAAAGCAAGCCCTCTGGGGGGTAGTCTGTTGGAGTATTTATAGTTCCTTACAACTGACTCGGAGATAAATGAAATGTTCTCTACCATGTGCGGCTTCTGTACAGCATGGCTGACGTGAAGGTGAAATTGCTATTGCTTTTCATGCCTGGTACAAGTCATTCCATGGGCTTTAGCAGGTACAAATTCTGCAGCTGCAGTTTTTTGCCAACACCTGCTGGATTTACCAGAAGGCATTTACCTTGAGCAAAAACAGTCTAATACCACTTTTTAACATGTAGCACCTTAAATCTTTTGAAGAATTAAGTAAGCATCAAGGCACTCTGAAGGAGGCATCTAATGGGGAACTAATGCATGGTTGGTTGGCCTCATGCCACAACCACCAACCATGCATTAATTCCCCATTAGTTGCCTCCTTCGGAATGGCTTAATGCTCTTGTAACATGGTCATTTTTTGGGTTCACCTCAACTATCTGTTTTGTTCACTACAGTAAAAAAATGATACAGACATTTGTTATACTGTTGTAATATGTTTCATGCACTTTTCCCACTGCTCTCCAAATAAAACGTACATTTATTTATCTGCTGATGTTATCACGACAACAGCACAGCTTTGCAAACATTAAGCATCATGTAATATTTTGTTACACTTTTTAAATGGCTCTAGACGGCTATTCTTTGCATAACCTGAGTAGGAGGTCTAACATTTATACTTTTCTGCATGCCACGATCTCGGGTGCTGCAGTGTTTTCTACTCATTTGCATATCTGCTAACATTCTGTTTTCTCTGTTCGTGACTGGTCCGGTGTCCTGTTACGTTGTGCGGATGTTTTCTGGGACGGTTTCTCCTGCCTCTGTAGGATCCTGTTAGTAGACTTCAAAATTTCATTTCAACCCAAGCCTCGAAATGTACATCTCCACTTCATTAACACGTTATCTCTTTTCTCTCTATTTCTGCCTTGCAGTGATCATCACAATTTTTGCCTGTGTAATGTTTTGGCAATATTAGAGTTCTCTTTGTGGCGAGATAGTAATGGGCATTAGGGTGGGTGGGTGCGTGGGAAGGACAAATAGCCGTTTTCTCAACTTTGTGCAGTGATGTTTCTCTGCTGCTTATTTCTACTGTGTGGCTTACATTGGTACTTCAGTTCAGAGTGGGCATTAATGCAGAATTAGTGCCGTCTCCAAACATTACCACGTGATGCATTTTATCCTATGGTATCTCTTCGTTTTGGTCTCTCTATCTTTGCCATGTTACAAGCCTTTATGTTTAAGCATTGCTCAAATCAGTATTTGAGTTCATTAAAAAGGGATGATAGAGTCGCTTTACGATTCGGACCACACTGCAAAAAAATATTTTAAGACGTGCATCTACAGTAACTGATTATGTCTGGCATTATGTCAGGGGTGGGGCAACATCCTTGCACAATCCTATTTCTTTTCACTGGGACCTGATTCATACTGTCCACTGATAGATGTGTCCACCAGTATGGTGTCAGTTATGCCCTTTAACTTCCCAGTGTTGACATGTAATTAATCAGTTATAACGAACACGTTGAAATTGCATACTGTAAGAGATCAGCTATTGCTGTATGGAGGATCTCTGATATTAGCAAGGGTCAACAGCAAGGCTTCTTGGGTGGAATTTTCTAAGCACTGCATCCACCATTCCCTCTCCCTCTAGGCATATTTTCAAAAGGGCTGAGCTGGCCCTGAGGTGACCTGGGTGAAATTTTACGGTGGCGGGGGGCACCTGTTTATGCAAAATCTGCATTGTTCAGAGGACAGAGAGCCTTCTTGCATGCCAGGAGCACTCAGAGGGTGCTTTAGCTGCAGTTGGAGAGGGTTGAGATCAGTCTATTCTCTCCACTCCACCTACACCACTCCACAGAAAGGGCTAAGTCTGCACAGATCACATTTTTCTGGCCTGGCTGACTTAGGCTGTGAATGGCAGATGCGTCCAAAGGTGGATGCATGGTGCCTTAAACTTTACCAGACTGTGATACTTCAATGCGGTTTGGAAAAATCATGCTTGCTGTGTCTGGCTGGTACTTGGCAGGGACAAGCTGAAGAGATGCATCCTAGAGAAGTGCCTGCATCCAGCATAATATTTATTTATTTATTGACACATATTGGAATTTACAGCCTTTGCGTCAGAGACTCCTTTACAAAGGCTCCAAGTCAGGAGATTACAGTGTAATTACATAGGACAATTTACATAGAGTAGAAAAGAATAACAAGTGTTTACAATGAATGTTTTGGAAAACAAAATACAGAGACATCAAATTCTTGGACCACCGGGGCAACCAGCAGAGCCTAGGCAAGAGCTTCTTACTAACAGTGTGTCGTTTTCAGCAGAACCAGCGTAGAGAATGGTTCTTTGTCCAAGGACATGGCCTATCAGCCGATCTAAGGGGGACAATAGCAGTCACAGGCAGCCTTCCGCTGGATTTGGATCCAAAGGAGGAATTTGTAATGGCCAGGTTTGGGGGCTGAGAGTATGGGCATGGGGAGTGCATTGGACCAGAGTGGAACCCCATAGTGGAAGGTTCTCTGTCCCAACGAGGTTTTGCAGAGGGGGACTTGAAAGGGGGCTTTCTCAGAGTGGTGCATGTTTTTGGTGAAATGAGTCGGTTTCAGGAGTGATGTGAGACCAGGGAGGTTGAGGCCTGTCCTCATTTTTTGGGCAAAGAGACAGGTCTGGTACTTCAGTCGTCCATCAAAACTGAGCCAGTTGGTGTGGGCATAAAGTGTACATGTGTAGGTCAGGTGGTCACAGCTGATAGCCAGCTTGCAGGCTTTATTCAGGGCAGTCCTGACTTTATTAAGGGCTGTGTTGTCAGCTGCACCATAGATCAAGATTCCATAGTCGATGAGCAAGAGGATGGGTGAGGAGATTGCCAGCTTAAGGGCATTGGGGTGCAGTGTTTGTAGTGGTGTAGGAGCCCAATGCGTGTGCAGACAGCCGAGGTTAGGAGGCGGACATGTTCATGGTATGTTAGCCCTGAGTCAAGTGTAACCCCCAGGTGCTTAAAAGAAGTGACTTGCTCCAGTGTTTCATTATGGACATTTTTTATGAGCAGGGGGTGTGAACTGTGCTTGTTTTGGGGGTGGGCAAATAACATTATTTTGGTTTTTTTGTAGTTGAGTGCAAGTCTATGGTCAGTAAACCATGACTCAGCCCCAGTGAAGGATTTTTGAAGCAACAGTTGGAGGGTGGTAACATCAGGGTGGGTGTGGAACAGTACCGCATCATCAGCATATAGAAGGAGTTTACCAGTGCACGCACTCAGGAGGGTGTTGAGAAATAGGCTGAATAAAAGGGGACCGAGAATGGATCCCTGAGGGACCCCCGATGGAAGTGGGAGGGGAGAGGTCTGGGTATTGGTAATTATTACTTGTTACGTTCTGCCGGTAAGATAGTCACGGAACCAGGAGAGGGCATCTTGTGCCAGGCCAAGGTGGGTAAGGGAGGATAGTAGCACTAAGTGATGAACAGTGTCAAAAGCTTTTGACAGATCTATAGATATAGCGCCTGCTAGTTGACCAGCATCTAGAGGTGTGTGTAAGGTATTGGTGAATTCCAGAAGAGCAGTGGTGGTGCTGAGGCTCTTCCGGAAGCCATGTTGTTCATGGTAAAGGAGGCTGTATTTGATTAGATGGTCAGAGAGTTGAGTGGCAATGATTTTTTCTAAAGCGTTGGAGAGAAGTGGGAGTATTGATATGGGGCAGTAGGTACCCGGCAATGTATGGTCCCCACATTTATGGATAGGTGTGATAAGGGCAGTTTTCTGTTTTGCGGGGAAACGACCTAGTGATAGGGAGTGGTTTAGGAGAGCTGTGAGTGGGTGGAGTACCTCATTAAAGTCAATCTCAGCAATTTAAGGTCCAGGGAATCACTGCTAAATCTAGAGTTGCTAATTGCCTTTAGGAGGAATGGGACTGCCTCGTGTTGGGAGACTACTCTGAAATGAAAAGGAAGGACTTTAGAGGCAGCAGCAATGGGGGGGCTGGGGCAAAAAAAATTGGTAGGGAGCACTGAGCTGAGATCAGAGAATGAGGAATTCATTGAGTTAGCTATGAGTTCTGGGTCAGTTGAGGCACACTCATTTACACGCATTTGGGGGGGGGGGTTACAGATTTATCATTAAGTTCTTTTAGGTTTTTCCAAAAATGTCATCCTGAGCTGCATGTAGCTATTAGGGTAGTCCGATAGTATTTGGCCTTAGCCTTGCGGATACTCCAGGTGCATTTGAGTCAGTGTCAGTGGCTCAGTAGGTAGCACACTCGCCTCTGAGGCCGGGAGATCAGAGGGCTGTGGGTTCAGTTCCCACATCTGGCACTTGGGTTAATATCCCAGTACTGACACTGTAGTGCAGCATGAGAGGGGTGCTGCACTTCTGAGGTGCTGTCTTTCGGATGAGATGTTAAACCGAGGTCCTATCTGCCTGGATTGGTGGTAGTTCAGGTGGATGTTAAAGATCCCATGGCACTTATCGAAAAGAGTAGGGGAATTTCCCCAGTGTCCTGGCCAAATTTCCCTCATTCACTAAGAATACCACCAACAGCTTAATCTGGTTCAAGGTCAGTTGCCATTCATCTGTATTCCCCCTTCCCTGGGTCGTGCCTGAAAATAGGCAGGATTTGTCCAGTGCACTTACCCTGTTAACCAATACTAAAATAAATTTGTTCCTGGCCACCTGGTAATGCTGGCTGGTGACATGGTCTCCAGAGCTCTGTGCCAAAGGGCATCCCTTTCCTGCATTTGATATAGAAGAGATTTGGAGATCCAGGGGGTATCAGCACCCTTGATGATTCATTTGCTGAGAGGGGCAAAGAGGTCACAGGCTACATTGAATGACTGGATAAAGTATTCCAGGGCAGAGTCAATGTCTGGAGCTTCAGTGATGGGGGTCCAGTCCCTGTTGTAAAAGTATTGTTTGAGGTGTCCCAGTTCCCAGTTTACCAGGTTTGAGCTGCCATTGCAGAATAGTTTTGGGTGTTTTTTTTTTTTAGCTTGATTGGTCCAGTGGTATAGGACTGGGGAGTGGTCACTCAGCGAGTTTGGTAGTACATTAACTTTCATGAATTCCTGTGTGCAATTTGTGAGTACAAGATCAAGGAGGGTCGAGGTACCCGTTCTTGGATTGTAGCAGGTGGCAGTGGGAACCGATTTGGTAAGGTCAGAGGCTGCTATGGCATCCTTTAGGGGAGCAGAAGTGTCGGAGAGCCAATTAGTATTGAAATCACATAGTGAGATGATTTCGGCCTTGTCAGGAAGTTGGGAGAGGTAGGTAATGACCGACTGGAAGACAACTGTTTGGTTCCGGGGAGGTATGTAAACCAAGGAGATGAAAAGTGGGACCCTTGCAGAGGTGGAGGTAACTTTCAGCGAGAGAACCTGTGCACCATTTTCCAGGGCTGGGGGAGCAAGGACTTGTCCTTGCAGGGAGTCATGGATGTGTATGGCACATCCCCCCCCACACATTTACCCAGTCTGTCTGCATGATATAGTGTGTAGCCTGCAAGTGAAACTGCAGAGTCAGGGGTGCTATTATTAAGCCAGGTCTCAACTATGGAGATGATGTCAGGTCACTGCTGGGCAACCCAGCCCTGCAGGTTGTCAAATTTCTTAAGGAGGCTACAGATGTTGAGGGATGCAATCTGAAGCTCACTGGCTGCTGAGTGCTTAGTTAAGGGGGAGTGGAGGGGGCCAGGATTGGGATGAATATTACCGGAAAGGAGTAAGAGAAGCAGAAGGGCTCGATGGACTGCTAGCATGAGTATTTTGAAGGGTCTGTTATTTAGCCATCCTAGACTGGTGGAGTGGGGAACAAGGACTGGAATGGGTAGGTCACGAATGAATGGGATGACATGACAAAGGAGTGTCCGAGTCAGAGAGGGGTAAATACCACAAATAGCAAGAGGGGGCATAAGTGGGAGGCATGCATATATTAGGGGGGCATTGCTGGTGGAGGAAGGGGGCGGGGTGTCCACATGAGAGTGGGGGGGCGTACTCCAACTGGGAGTGGTAGGGGGTGGAGGCACCAGGTGCATATGGAGGCTGGGCAGTCAGTGTGTCAGCCGTGCAGGTGATGAGCAATATAAGGAGCAGAATATACATCAAAAAGGAGCAGTGGTCAGTGCTAGCCATGGAGGGAATCAGGGTCCTTGTGGGCACAGTGGGGGGAGAGGTAAAGTAGCTAAGGTAAAAAAAGAGGGGGAGAAAACTACACAGTCCTGATGGTACAGTGGTAGAGACATGGACTACAGAGCCAAAGGTACAGCGTTCAAGGCTGGGGGATGGAAACCTGGGATGAACAGGCTAATAGAGAAAATTCCAGGCAGCAGAGCAGGAACAACAGTGGGGACAGCTAAGTGGGAAGTAGAGCTAGAGTGTATAGGAGAGGAGGGAAAGACAAGAAAGTAAGGGGCAACAGTGACTCCTAGTGGTCACAGAGTATAACCTGTTAATGGAGAAATGAGAACTTAGTTAAAAATTAGTGCAGCACATGATATGTCACGTGACCCCCTGAGATCAATAAAGGGAGAGCCAGCCTTGAGTGAGTGGGGCAGTTGACGTGCAGCGTCGACAGGCTAACACCCCTCACCAAGAACCAGCCAGAGAAGGAAAGCAAGTTTATCTTTAAAGGCTCCTGTGCCCTGCTGTAGCATCCTGCTTGTATAACAAACTTGGCCCTTGACTCATGATCACTTTCAACCAGTGAGGGGGCTATGCCTCTCAAATGTCCCTGATTACAAGGGACATTTCTCATTTTGCCCCTCAAAATTGCTCTTGTCTCTCATCCATTCCTCATGGAAAAGGTGCTTCCTAGACAAAAACTGTACTTTATATTCAGATTTTAAAGAAGAAATTCATAATATTCTATGATGCTAAATCAAAAGTAAACCTTGTACAAGTAAACGTAATGGTTTCCACAGTGTTCTAAGCTTGTATATCTATGTTTGAGAATGTGCCTCTGATTTTGAGTATCCATGTCCCTTATTTTACTGACAAAAGATTGAAGAGGTATGGAGGGGGCTGGAGAGCTTTAATGCATTGTACAGAAACATAGATAATAATTGTAGAAAAACACCAGATAGTACATCCAGGCTGTCTGTAGCACCCTATCAAACACCAGTGCCTAATGTCCGTACAGGGTTCTAGCCCTCACTATCCACCCCCTTACTCCCTGCCCTACTGTTACTGCCCTGAGCAGCTACTAAAACCTTCAATTTGTCCCAGCCATGCTTGAAACCCTTGTTGATTTTGCCGCTCACCACATCAACTGGCAGACTTTTCCACAGCTCAACCATCCTTTCCATAACATAAAACTTTTCAAGTCCCTCTTGAACCCCCCCCCCGCCACTTTCCACTCATGTCTCTGTGTTCTTAAACCATTACTCATGCTAAATAATTTTTCACAGTTTACCTTACTTATTCCATTCAGGAACTTGAAGGTTTCTGTCATATCTCTCCTCTCTCGTCTGGCCTCCATCGTTAAAAGTTTGGGTAGTCACATGATATGTCACGTGAACCCCTGGGATGAATAACGGGAGAGACAACCTTGAGTGGGAGGGTGACTGGGGCGGGTGGAGCAGTCAACGCACAGCTTCGACAGGCTAACACCCCTCACCAAGATCCAGCTGGAGAAGGAAGGCAAGTTTACCTTTAAAGGCTCCCGGGGACCTCCTGTGCTCTGCTGTAGTGTCCTGCTTGTGTGTTACTGTGGGCTGGGGATCTGGCCTTTTAAAGGCTCCCGGGGATCTCCTGTGCTCTGCTGTAGCATCCTGCTTGTGTGTGTTACTGAGGGCTGGGGATCCAGCCTTTAAAGGCTCCCAGGGTCCTCCTGTGCCCTGCTGTAGCATCCTGCATGTGTGTGTTACTGTGGGCTGGGGATCTGTCCTTTAAAGGCAAGTATTCCAGATGCAGCCTCACCAGTGATCTATATACTGTATATATATATATATTACAGTGGCACGGTAGTGCCACTATAGTTAGGGTTGAGGAGCCATTTCTATGTTAAACCCCAAAACTTTGCACCTTAATAACTTTGCAACTGTTTGACGGATTTGTCTGAAATTTGGAATACACGATCAAGAACAATAGGCCTTGGGATCTGCCAAGTTTTGTACTGGTCGGATATACGGCTGTGGAGTTATTAAGCGTGATCTGTGCGCGCGATTACGCTTTTTCTGGAATTCTACGGTCACGCCTACAGGTCGTACGTTCTGTGCGACCAGCTCGAAATCTTCCGAGAACGTGCAGCCAGGGTCCCCGATGTGCCTTTCGAAGATTTTGTGAAAAAATATTAAACGGTTCAAAAGTTATTCAAAAAACAATTTCCCATTATAAGTCAATGGGAAAAGTTAACAAAAAGTTTGACAGTGTCGCAAATGCACTTTTTAGTGTCGCAAATGGCCATGTTACTGTCGCAAATCTGCCATCTTGTTTTCAGTTAGTGATCAGAAAAATGCTTGGCATTTAAAATTGAGACCCTCTAGCAACCTAATTCTTTTTGTATTCACCTAGTCGGGCCCTGAGGATGCTAGCCATGTCTTTATTTTGGGGTAAAACACCCCAGAAATATGTTTTTCAAATTTCTGGAAAAAGTAGTGTCGCAAAGTAGTGTCGCACTCACGAAAGTGTCGCAAATTTTGTGAAAGCTTTACGCAATTGCATGACACTACTTTTCGACACTATGCCCAAAATAATAGTAATTCTTTGGCACTTCGCTGCAAAAGAACGGTTGGGAGTTTTGGGCTGAAATTTGGAGGGAACGCAGATGACATCTCACAGATGTGCCTGTCAGTGTTGTTTTGAAAAAATATTACATGGCAGCAAAGTTACGGCACTCCAAAGTTGACGGTTTTTCCCATAGGATAACATTACGGCGCCCGACGCATTACAGAAATCCTTTCGATCCCTGCTGCAAAATAACGGTTTGGTATTTTTTCCTGAAATTTGGTGGGAAGACAGCCAACAGCCCACAGATGTGTATTTCAGTGGCTTGGTGAAAAAACATTACAGGGAGGCAAAGTTATGGCGCTCCGAACTTTTCTTTTTTTCCCATAGGATAACATTACGGCGTTCGCCGCGCCTTTCAGGGCCCGTATCTCGGAAACGGTGCGAGATACGGACTTTTCGTTGGAAAAATTCTTAGCCCCACTAACTGCTATATTAGCCAGGACAGTTGTAAATAATATGACTTTTAAATTTTTTTTCTACGTCATACGGTTCCTGAGATATAACGTATTTAGTATTCCAAGTTCTCATTTTCTGCGCCGATACTCATTATTATGCATACATTATTTGTACTCACTGTCTTTCTCTATGCAGGTTTTGGGGAAAACCAGCCTGTGCTTACATTACTGTTACTGTTGCCCTTTCCGCTTGTGGTTCCGCATACGTTTTACTCACCGTTGACGCCTGTGCACCATGGCGATATCCTTTTCGTTTTCATTTGCGCTTGCATTTCTGTTATTTTTTGCCATTTCTGTCTACAGTACTGTTTATCTTTCTGTTTCACTTTACCTCACCATGTCCATTGACATTTCTGTTTGCAGGCACCTTGTTACTATGTTACAACACATCACGTGGCAGACCGTTCCCGTCTACGCCACCATGTGCGTCACCCTTTCTGTTCTCATTCACGCTTGTGTTACCATGTGTGCCACTGTTAGCATTTCTGTTTGCATTGCTGTCCCTGTTAGTATGTCCTTCGGGCCCTGCACTCTCGCCGCTGCATTACATTCACTATTTCTCATTATCATTCTCAAAAAGAAGGAAATTAGAGGCAAAAACTCTGTTTAATGCATTAGTTAGGGTTTTCCACAGCGACAAAAGTGAAGAATTAGCTGTTAGTTGGAAACATTCCTTCGCCACTTCAACCAGCATAGTGCATTGGGACGTGGGGTCCCAACTGTCACCCCATTCTCCTATACTTCTGCTGCTTTCACATGTCATGGGGTGAGAGTTAGGGCTGGCGATCCCAATGCGCACCCCACTGCCCGGTTGGGGGGTGGGCGGGGGTCCAAGGGGGTTTTCAACCCTAACAGCTTAATTTCTTCACTTTTGTCACTGTGGAACAACCCTAACTAATGCATTAAACGGAGTTTTTTGCCTCTAATATATATATATATTTATATATATATAGAGAGAGAGAGTAGTACCTCTATTCTTCTGTTGTCAGTATCCCTTCTGATACACCCCAGCATCATGTATTCCTTACTGCAGGCCTTGTTACACTGGTTTGATTGTTTTAAGAAGTCACTAGTGTAGACTTCTAGGTATCTTTCCTCAGTGATAGTGCCCAGCTTTACCCCTCCCATACAGTGTTCTGTCCTGGGGTTCTTGTTCCCTAAGATGAATCAGATCCTGACCTCGTTCTCTCTGATGCGATGGATGATTACTCTTTTTTTTGATTAAGAAATCTCAGACCTAGTCCCTATATCTGTTTCTCAGGAGGCCCTTTCCTTCCAGGCTCTACTCAGAAATATGCCTTCAGCATTGGATTTCAAACCAGCAGCTACTGACCAGACCAGGTGTCTCTAACTGGAGTTTCTAAACATGCCTAATATTCCAGTCTGTTTAATTCCTCCTATCCAGCCCACCCTGGAGACCTTGTATGAAGTGGTTTGACACAAGCATGCTACTTATGGCAGCTGTCCCCAAGCAGGCAGACAAGTACACTGCTCCTAAGAATAAGCCAGTGTATTTCACTCAGCCCATAGCAGATGCTATTGTTATTCTCACCGAAATGATAAAGCCATAGTTCCAGAGAAGGTCACTACACACCCACTAACAAGGAGACACGCAAGAGTGATACCCTGGGCAACCCAGCCATCTTATGGCTTGGCCACCCTTGGCATGAGGATGGCTAGCTACCAGGATCATTCTTCCTAGTATGAATACATCCTCTGGAGCAAGCTAAAGTCTCTGGCAGAGGTTCTGCCAGATTCAGAGGCTAGACAAGATATACTGCTGACTGTTAAGCACAATATTGAATCCAACAGTCACCAGCTCAAAGTCCCTGTGGATGCCTTTGATGCAGCATCTCGTTCTGTGGCTGCAAGCATCTGCATCAGGTGGCATTCCTGGCTGAGGAGTGCTGGCTTCAACTAGGATGCCCAGCAAGAGATAATGAAAATCCCCTTTGATGGCACTTACCTGTTCAGACAGCAGACGGAGCAGTCTCTTAAGGCGTCTAGTGAAACCAAATGACTCTTAAGACTTCCAGACCAGTTCCCTTTAACACCTAGAGAGGCAAGGGATGTGGATTTTTCCACAACAAGCAGTCCTTTCATGGCAGAGACAGAGGAGCTCAAAATAACACAAAACAGCCTCCCTAGCATCAAAAGAAAGTGCAGCTGAAGGCACAGGTGCAAAAAAACCCCTGAGTGCCACTATCTGAAGCTCAGGGTTCAGTCCTGCCTCAGCTGCCTGAGGTGGACCTCTCCTTTCCAGTGTGGGGGAAGGGGTGCCTGACTCAGGTTTACTATCAATGGGAATCTATCATGATGGACAAGTGGGTTCTCTGGATTATCCAAGAGGGGCACGCTCTGGATTTCTTAGACCCCCCCCCACGGATTATCCACCCAGAAGGCAACCCCCTATGTCAACACACATGGCAGAACTCCTGGCGCAGGAGACTGTGGGTCTTCTGAGCAACAGGGCAGTGCAACTAGTGCCAGAGTTAGAACAGAACACGGGGCTCCTCTCCCACTACTTCCTAGTTCCAAGGAAATCAGGAGACATGCTCGACCACAAATATCTGAACAAATTCATTGATCAAGAAAAATCTAAAGTGATTTCTTATGATTCCTCTGGGCTCCCTGCTACCCTACCTGAAGCCTTAGAACTGGTTAGCATCCACGGATATGCAGGACACATACCAGCACATACTGGTGTACCCTAGCCGCCAAAGATACAGTACCTCCGTTTCATTATGCTAGGACAGCATTACCATTCAGAGTACTTTCCTTTGATCTTTCCTCAGCACCATGAGTCTTTACAAAGTGCCTTGCAGTACTTGCAGTGCACCCCAAAAAGTTGGAACTCCAAATCTTCCTTAACTTGGACGACTGCCCCATCTCAAGCCTGTCCAAACAAGAAATGGAACAGGCAATAGCTACTGCTTCCCTTGCTGAACTTCAGAAAGTCTCAGCATGAGTCCTCCCAGGAACTATTGTTCACAGGAGCTGTTCTGGACATGACTCAGGCCCAGGCTTTTCTTCCAGAAAGCAGACTACAAGCAATCCTGCAGATGGTCTACTACATCGTGGAATGCAAAGCTGTGTAAGCACACTCCATGCAACACATGCTGGGTCTGTTAGTCTCCTCAGTGTTCACAGTGCTGTGGAACACCTACACATGAGGACAACCCAATGGTTGCTCTGTGCACAATGGTCACAAGCACCTGGGCCAGATGACATTCACCCTAGAGTACTGAGGGAGCTAGTAGAGGTCCTTGTGGGGCCATTGGCAGATCTGTTCAGTACCTCCCCTGGACACATGATGTGTGCCACAGGACTGGAGGATGGCCCACATGGTGCCCATCCATAAACGTGGACCAAAGGATGAACCAGGGAACTACAGGCCAGTGAATCTCACCTCAATTGTGGGCAAACTCATGGAGACCATCCCAAAGGAGAGGCTCATGAGCTTCTTGGAGGCAAATGGTACCCTGGATGACCAGCAACGTGGGTTTGTCACAGGCAGATCGTGCCAGAAAAACCTGGTAGAGTTCTATGACTGGGTGACACAGGAACTGGACAAGGGCCATGCTGTGGACATCCTGTACTTGGACTTCAGTAAGGCCTTTGATCCAGTGCCGCATGGGAGCTTGGGGGGGAGCTGGATTATGTGGAGGCAGGACCAAAAATGGTGACCTGGATCAGGAACTGGCTGAAGGAGAGACAGAAAAGGGTGGTGGTGGTGGTGGTGGGGGGACTGTCATCACTGAGAGCGGTGACTAGTGCAGTACCACAGGGATCCATGCTGGGACCAGTACTGATTGGGATTTTCATTGCAGATATCTCAAATGGGATCTAGAGCAAAATCAGTCTGTTCGCAGACGATACCAAGATGGGAGCTGTGGTAGATAACACAGAGGGGGGGGAAAGGGTTGCAGGAGGACCTGACTAAGCTGTAGGAGTGGGCAGATAAATGGCAGCTAGTGTTCAACGCCAAGCAGTGCAAGGTTCTGCACTTCAGAGCCCGGAACCAGGAGAGGGATTATCACTTAAATGGGGTTCAGTTGGGTTGATTCACAGAAGAGAAGGACCTAGGGGTGATCATAACAGGGAGCATGAACAACTCTGTTCAATGCAGAAGGGTGACAGCAAAAGCCAACAAAATGTTGGGGTATATAGCTAGAGGGATCTCCTCAAGAAGTAGGGAGGTTATTCTTCCCATGTATAAGTCACTGGTCAGGCCCCACCTGGAGAACTGCATGCAATACTGGTTCCTTTTCCTGAGGAAGGACATCAAATTGTTGGAGAGGTGCAGCGTAGAGCTACAAAGATGATCCAAGGATTGGAGGGCTAGCCGTATGGGGAAAGGCTGGGGGAGTTGAATATGTACTCTCTGGAAGAGAGGAAGGACAGGGGAGATATGATTGAGACCTTTAATAATAATAATAATAATAAGTACTTGAAGGGAATAAACAAGACTAATACAGAGAGGATTTTCCAGAGGAGAAAGGGGAGGGACACAGGAGGACACCAGCTGAGATTGGAGGGGGGTAGATTTAGGAGAGCGATGAAGAGACATTTTTTCACAGAAAGAGTGGTGGACAAGGGGAACTCTTTGTCAGGTGAGGTAGTGGCCTGCAAGACAGTAGACAGCTTCAACAGGGGTTGGGATAGGGGAAGGTATAATAAGATGAGGGGGAAGGGAGGGGCAGCAGCATTATAAGGTCCTAGCTGTGCACTCGAGCAGACTCAATAGACTGTGAGGCCCGTTCTGCTGGCATTTTCGTATGTTCGTATCACATCCTCAGAATTATCCCATTCAGGTGACCAAACTTCTGTTAAGGTCCCGCACATGGTGGTCAGAGGAGGAAAACCTCCTCCATGGCTTCTCCTACTCCCAGCTGGAGCCAGAGGTGATTCTCACCATGGATGCCTCCCAGTTGAGATGGGGAGCCCATTGCCAGGTCCAGACACAAGGTGTTTGGGACCCATCAGAGACTCATCTCCACATCAGTGTGTAAGGTGTTTCTGACCCATCAGAGGCTTATCTTCACATCAGTGTGCTGGAGATGTGAGAAGTTTTGTACAGCCTGAAAGCCCCAGTGGACTTAGTCAGCCTAAACAGTCCTCCTCCAGACAGACAATAAGTCTGTCATGTACTAGATCAACAGATAGGGAGGGGCACACTCTTACCCTTTCTGCAGGAAAGTTATGAGTGTGGGAATGGCGTCTGCAGCAAAGGATCCTACTGCAAGTACTGTATCTGCCAGGAGTCCAGAACACTCTGGTAGATGGGCTCAGTCAAACAGAGGCCGTTCCTCACGAGTGGTCACTAGCTCTGGACGTTGTAAAATCACTATTCAAAGAGTGGGGCACCCCGATGCATATATTTTTGCATCCCTACTCAACATCAAACTGTCTCAGTTCTGCTCTAGAAGTCTAGGATATAATGCTTTCTGTCAAGAGGCATTCAGATTGCTATGGCAAAATCTGTTTCTGTATACATTCCTTCCAGTCCCTAGTGTTGCTCAAGTTGGAGGCACATGGGGGGGCAAGAGGATTCTAGTGGCCCCCTGCTGGCCTCAGCATATATGGTTTCCTCTGCTGAACATACCTGCAGTCAATGAACTGAAGACACTACCCCTCAGGATGGACATGCTGACACAAGGTCAGCTGGCTCGTCCTAACCTGTGCTTCCTTCATCTTTAGGCCTGGCTCATGAAGAGATAGCAGTAAACTGGTACATGGTATCTCAGAGGGTCTCTGAAGTACATTTGGCTGCATATAAGCTCTCCATTGGGAAGACTTACACAACCAGATGGTAAAGATTATCCATCTGGCGCTCCAAAACCCACATGGACCCCTTCCGATGTACACCAAACAAGGTTCTGGAGTACTTACTAGACCTTTCTGATGCTGGCCTGCAATATTCCACAGTAAAGGTCCATCTGTGTGCTATATCAGCATATCACAAGCCCATTGGTTTCCTCTACCTAGCACAGCTGCTACTGTTTAAGAGGTTCTTCAGGGGCATTTTACACATAAGGCATCCCATCCGGAAGTCAGTGGCTCCCTGGGACATCAGCCTTGTATTGCACATATTCACTCACAAGCCCTTTAAGTCTATTATGATGTATGACTTGAAGTTCCTAACTTGGAAATCAGCTTTTCTGGTAGCTGTCACCTCTGCACACAGAGTATCTGAAATCCTTGCTTTGGTCACAGATCCTCTGTTTACTGTTTAGTTCTCCATACACACCCCAAGTAGTGATGTGAGAGTTCCATCTTAACTAGGCCTTGGTCCTGCCTACCTACTTTGTCGGCATCCATAATGAAGGAGAAAGGACCCTCCACTCACTGGATGTTATGAGAGTTCTTAAGTTCTGTTTGGAGAGAACCAAGGGCTTCATACAATCCAAAGAGCTCTTTGTCTCCTAATCGGAAGGGACAGCCTGGTACAATCAAGTGCATTTCTGCCAGGATGGTGAATTGTCTTTGCCACTGCTATGCCATGGCTAAGGTTAAATTGGAGGGCAGCATACATGCCCACTCCACCAGAACCATTGCCACATCCCTGGCTGCAATGCGCTCTATGCCTATTGGAGAAAATTGCAGAGTTGCAACTTGGAGCACAGTGCACACTTTTACCAAGTGCCATGCCCTGGAGGTCCATGCCAAGCAGTATGCCACCTTTAGCAGGACTAATCTGAATGGGTTACTATTCTGAGTGAGCCCTCAGCTCTAGCCACCCTAGTCCAGGGTACTTTATCTGAGTTTGGTTTTCTGACCCACTAGTGGGAATGAATGGTGATGACTGACTCTTGGAAGATATTAAAATTGTGTTCTTTCCACAATTCTTGATCTTCTAGAATATCTTCGTGGTGATTCACATGTCCACCCACCATCCCTAGGTCTCTCTCCAGTATGGTTGTGTTGGTCTTCACCCTTTTTATACTTACTTGGTTTGGACTGTGAAGACACTGTGTTACTGGATTTGGTGGTTTTACAGGCCACCAGGGCTATTTTATGCCCTTACATTAAGTGCGTAGATTCTAGTTAGGTTATGCTGCTCACCTCCTTGGAAAATAAGGTACTAAGGCGGTTTGGGGATGCGGCCTCTGTACACCAATGGGTACGTGCGTCATCTCACAACAGTACGCACAAGGTCTCTACATGTCTCCAGCCAAGTTCTGGCTCCTGCTGGGTTCTGGTGCCTCTGGCTTAGACTCACAAGTGTGAATCAATGGTGAAGATAGTCTAGAAGATCAGGAGTTAAAGTAAAAACATAATTTTAATATCCCTCTGCATCATCCTAATCCCAGTGTTGGTGTCTTCTCTATCACAGAGCTTAGGGGTGTCTGTGAGGAGACACTTCTTGCTCTGAATTCCTTCTCCTGTATTGCTGATGAACATATTGAAGAGGACAGGACCCAGAACTGATCCCCCTTTTGTGAACCCCCCCTTCTGATTTGACTTCATTAACCACCACCCTCTGCTGTCTCCTTTCCAATCAATTATACATCCCTCTAACTGTGTCCTTTGCTGTATCCAGATCCTCTGACTTCTTTAGCAACTTTCTGTGAGGCACTGAGTCGAAAGGCTTGCTGAAATTGAAGTAGCATAAATCCACAAATGGCTGTTATCCACTACCTTCATTACCCAGTCAAAGAAAACTATTAAGCTGGTCTTACAAGACTTCTCTTTACAAGCCCACGCTGTTTATTATATTGGAGTTCACTGCTCTCCAGGTAGTCCTAAAGGTCTTCTTTGACAAGTGTCTCCATCAGTTTACTCACAGAGGTTAAGAGTGACAGGTCTGTAGTTACTGGTTGTTCCTTGCCCCCCCAACCCCCATGGAGTGGGAGCATGTCCGCTACCCTCCAGTCTTTTGCAACTACCCCTGTCGAAACTGAGCTATTGAATAGCCCTACCAGGGGTTCAGCTAGTTCCAGTGCCGCATCCTTGGATGTATCCCAACAGGCCTCAGGGCCTTATCTATACTTAGGGCTGCTAGCCTGTTCTGGACATTTCCACTGGTAAATACCTGTTACCTCATCTCTGGAATCCCTCTTACAGATGTCTTAATGCCACTTTCTGGCAGATACCCTCTGTCTTCCCTTGTGAAAGCAGAGCAGAAGAAATCATTAAGGGAGGTTGCTTTATGCTCTTCATCCTCTATTACCCTATCTCCCTCTGATATCTTAGCAATTTCCTCTCCCTTCTTTCTTCTTTTCTGTAATGTATCTGAAGAACTGTTTTTATCCACCCTTTACCCTCTCCACAGTACACAGCTGTGTGTCTGCTTTTGCTTCCCTGACCACCCTTCTTGGTTTTCTTTTTTCTGTTTGTATACTCTCCCCAGTCTTCCTCCCCCTGCTTTTCCTTGTACCTGGTGAAAGCCTTTTTATTGTCTCTCACTGCCTCCTTGGCATTTTCCTAGAACCGTATTGGTCTCACATACCTGTTTATTTTAGTTATTCTCATGCATGACTTTGTTGTCTCGAGAATGGCCCCCTTAATTGCGCACTTACTTCCATCACATCTCCAATGTTGCCCACTCAAGCTAACTTGTCCTGGACCAGCTCCCTCATCTGGTTGAAGTCTGCTCTTCTGAAATCTATGACTTCAGCCTTTGATGAGGGCTTACTGATTCTAAGGCCAGCACAAGCCAAATAGAGTTATGGTTTCTGGACCCTAGTGGCTCCCCTACCTACTCTCCTCCTACTACTTCTGAGTTGGTGATCACCGCATCGAGAATGGTAACCTGCCTGGTGAGTTCCTTAACTAGCTGCACTAGCAGGCAGTTCTGCAATGTATCCAGCAGGGCCTGACTTCTTGTGCTCCCGGCTGCTGGAATGTCCCAGTCAGTATCTGTCAGGTTTAGATTAACCATCACCACCTGCCCCTTTGCCACACCACTTTATAGTTCTGCCCCTAGTTCTCTGTTTTCCTAATCCTGGTGGTCTATAGATCACCCATTGTCCGTAGTTTCTTACCTGAGGTTGCTGTGAGATGAACCCACAGCAATTCTGTTTCTCCATTACCTCCACTGATGTATCCATCCTCCACTGCCTTGAAGCCCTCATTGACATATAGAGCAATGTGTCCTCCTTTACCTTTATCCTGTCTAAATATTGTGTAACCTGGGACTGTCACATCCCTGTTGTTATTCTAGGTGGCCCAAGTTTCTGTGATGGCTACTGTATATACTGCAACTAAATTGACATGCATGGAAGGTGAGGATAAAGTAAGCGCTAACTGAGACATTTTGTTTTTAATTTAGAAAAGGTTTTCAGAAAGGTGTGAGGTGGACATACCAAACACATTTGAGCAGCGGGTCCATGTAATGTTACACAGGATTGGAGTTGGAAAAGGGCTGTCATCTGACTCAAAGAAAAAACAAGTAAGCAACACTCTCACACATATAACTATCTGAATCTAAAATACAAGACTATTTGTTTTCTATTCTGCTTGCAGCTGGAAAGAGATGTATCACCAGAAAATGGTTAAAAAAATATTCCTACCAACTGGGGGTGGGGTGGAGCAAGGTGAATTAAATTAATTGCTTGGAAAAGCTGACACAACAGGAGACTACAGAAGGACGTGTTTGACATCAAATGGACATTATGGGTGATATATATATTTTATATATATATATATATATATATATATATCATCTGACGGTAACTCATTTTGAGCCATAAAGAACTACTTCAGAGTATGTAAGAGTTTTAAGGAGCTGTAAAGTGCTGGATGTGATATGGGGATAGAACAAGAAGAGTTAAAATAAAACTGAATGAGCCTGATGGAGGCAGGGAATTTTTTTCTTCTTCTAAAATGGGCACATAAGAAATATAAAGTGATTTAAAACCAGTGTATACACAAACATTCCAGAAGTATAATGGTCTGCAGTCAAGGAGCCAAATATTGGAAATAAAGGAAGTTGTAAAGCACTTACAGCAGTTAAATGGGAGACACTGAACAAAAGCTGGGGTGCTTAGACCATCCCATGGTCTTTCTCAGGAGGTGTGCACCTAATAAAGGACATATGTACTTTATAACTGCATTCATTTCCAATATTTGACTTCATGTGCAGGACATTGTTCTTCTTGATTGTTGTGCTGGTTTAGCCACACAGGTCTGCACTGGCTGTACATTACCAGGATGCGCTGTGTTTTTGTCTTGCTCGTGTACGTGATATTGTCTCAGATAAAATATGCTAACAAAGAACAACAGTGATTACAAAGATAGGCAGTCCTGATGTTTTAGTTTTATAATTACTGGTGACCCCCTTTAGTACATGGACTTGATCCCTGATTCACCAGTCGTGCCCTATCCAGCGGGAATGTACAGTCTCGAGACAGTGAACGCTGACTCACCATGAACGCAGTACCCAGTCTTGAATATGATGGATTCAATAAGTATGACATAGCAAACCAAACTTTGTAAATTGTACCTTGGTTGATTTGCCATACAGACTTTCTAGTCTGATAAAAAGTAATGAGCTATACCAAGAACGTGTTGACTGCTCTGATTTTCTTTTTTCTCTTAGAATAAAGAAGGAGAAATCAAGAAAGCAGGCTCTGATGGTAAGTTATTTGACACAGACACTGAACATTTGGGAGGAGAGCATTTATCAGTGGTTTCTTATGAAGAGTGATTTAGGTTTGTCCTAGAATGCGTATCAGTCTATGCTAAAGAGATTTTCACACATACTTCATCTACTCCTTCAGCTTATTCCCCCACGGAAGTGGCAGTATAGCCTAGAGGTTAGAGTAATGAGCTGTGAACGAGCTTGGTACGTCCAGCAGACCAGACCTGGGTTTGATTCTCATAACCTCCACTTGCTGACTGAGCAAGTCACTTAACCGCCCAGTGCTCCCAGGTCACCCCTTGAAACAGGCACTTGTGCCTAGTGGGCCTTAACCAGTTACCAAAGACGAAAGAAAGAAGGAAAGAAGGAAAGAGTGAGTCATAATCCCCTGCCTGTGAAATAATCTGCTGTAGAAATGCTGTCCTGCAAGTAATGTATCCATAGATTGTACTTGTGTGTTATACAGTCTATCGATAATGGACTTATAGAAACATAGAAGCTGATGGCAAATAAGGACCGCAAGGCCCATCCAGTCTGCCCATTTCTTTTTCTACCTTATGAATGTGCCATCGGCCTTTGCTCTATCAATGGCCTATCTATTCATACTCATCTGTATTGCTTCCTTATGCCTATCCCATGCCTGTTTGAAGCCCTGCACTGTATTCATATCCCCCACTTCCTGAAGTAGGCCATTTCATGCATCCATCTCCCTCTCTGTGAAAAAGAACTTCCTCACATTACCCCTTAATCGCCCACCCTCTAATCTCATGCTGTGTCCTCTTGTCCTGCTATTTTTCTTATATTGAAACATGATAGACTCTTTCAACATGTTAATGCCCTTAAGGTGTTTGAATGTTTCAATCATATCACCTCTCTCCCTCTTTTGCTCTAGGGTATTCATACTGAGCTCCGTTAACCTGTCCTCATATGTTTTCTGATGCAGTCCCTGCACCATTTTGGTTGCCCTTCTTTGGACTGCCTCAATTTGTTTAATGTCCTTGTGAAGGTGTGGCCTCCAGTACTGCATGCAGTACTCCAGATGGGGCCTAACCAGTGTCTTGTAAAGAGGGATTATTACCTCCCTCTTCCAACTTGTGATACCCCTACTAGTACACCTCAACATCCCCCTAGCCTTACCTACTGCTTCAGTGGTCTGCTTGGATGATTTCAGGTCATCGGTGATGATGATGATGCCCAAGTCTCTTTCTTCCCTTGTGACTGCCAGCAACTCCTCTCCCAGCCTATAGGTGGATTCAGGGTTTCTCTTCCCTATGTGCATGATCTTGCACTTCTTTGCGTTAAACCCCAATTGCCACTTTTCCGATCATTTTGCTAGTTTATCCAGATCTCTTCTCATTCTGCCCACCCCATCTGGATCATCTACTCTGTTGCAGATCTTGGTGTTATCTGCAAACAGACAAACCTTACCCTCCAGTCCATCTGCAATGTCACTGATGAAGATATTGAAGAGGACTGATCCCTGAGTTACCCCACTTGTGACTTGCATCTCTTCTGACTGTATACCGTTTACCACCACTCTCTGTTTTCTGCCCATCAACCAGTTTGCCACCCAGTTGAGCAACTTCTGACCCACCCCGAGCCTACCCAGCTTTTTAATCAATCTTCTATGTGAAACAGTATTGAAAGCCTTGCTAAAGTCAAGGTAAGTGATGTTAATCTTTTTTCCTGGTGTCCAGCTGCACCACCCACACACTGGTACAGTGGGCAATAGCTTGCGCTGTTTGGGAATTGGGGTGGAGGTCACTAAACTGTAGGAAATTAACTGTTACATATATTGACTGGGAATGAGAGAGGACTACTAGACCCCAGGGAATTACGTTTTCTGTACATTGCTGGGAATTGGGGAAACAACAGCTGGCTGTGGGGGTCTGGGAAGGGTTCCGTTGCCCACTGTACCAGGGTGTGGGTGGTGCAACTGGACACCAGGAAAAAGATTAACGTCAAACAGAGTTGCACAGGAAATTGGGAGCAAGGGGCTAGACACCAGGGAATTAACTATTATATGCATTGATTGGGAATGGGGGGGGGTCACTGCACACTAGGGAATCACCTATTATATGCAATGACTATAAATTGGGGGGTCACTAGACACTGGGGAATAAACTTTTATATGCTTTGACTTGTAATGAGTGAGTCACTAGGGAGTTAACTGTTATATGCGCTGATTGGGAATTGGGGTGGGGGGTCACTAGACCGTAGGAAATTAACTGTTACATACATTGACTGGGAATGAGAGGGAACTACTAGACCCCAGGGAATTACCTGTTCTGTACATTGCTGGGAATTGAGGGAGGTACTAGACACTAGGGAGAATCGGTGTAGGGGGAGGGGGTAGTGGACCACAAAGCACCCTCTACTCTTATCCAGTCCTGGGGAGGGGGATGGAGTGCAGGTGAAGGGTGCTTTGCACTCTATTAAAAGGTGCTTTTTGCATGTAGTAATTAGAGCTGCTCAGGCAGGCTATTAGTGGGTGCAGACAGCTTACAGTATCCCACTGTAGCTGTATTCCTGGCTCGGCATCTCATTTACATGCATTCCTGGGGTGCCTCTGTGCTCACCCACAAGTAAGCAATAATACCCAACAGGGTGGGCGGTATTGTGCTATACCGGACCGCCCAGGGGCGTAATGAGGCCCGACGCCGCAGGTGGAGGGCCTTATAGCCCCTGGAAGGTCCGGTATAGCACAATACCGACCACCCTGGAGGGTATTATTGCACTTAGAAAATGGGCACTGTATTATATATGTTTAAAAAATAATAATTGTTGTATTTAATTGTTGAAAGTCTAAGGTATTTAATTTATTTTATAACAAAATAGTTCCTCCGCCTGCAGTGCTGAGTTGGGTGGTTGCCCCCCCACACACACACACACGGCTTACATTGGTAAAAGGCTTTTTGTCTGCATTTATTTATTTATTCAGTCAGTTAAGACTGCAGTGTGTTCCCTCCAGCAGCAGTCCCTTTAACTGAACAGAGATTAAAAGTGTCCCTATGCAGACCAAAGTCTTTGATTTTAGACAAAGATTAAAGGCTCCTTTTACACACCGGAGCCCATTTTATAAATAAGGAATGGAGGCTCGTAATACTCAGGAGTCCATATTTTAAACTGAAGTTCCAAGGCTCCATTTGCAGTCATAGTGTTGAAATTAATAATTTTCACTGGCATAGCATCTGAGTTATAAAACCATGAGGACAGCTCAAGGGAACAAACGAACCTGTGTAAAAAATGCTTAGGTCCGGTTTTCGAGAGTTCGAGGATTCAGCTCCATTATGAGTGATCTAGCACTGCACATATAAAACTTTTGAACTATGCGATTGCTCAATTTCCATATTGTCATCTGAATAAAGAAAACAGTACCTCTTGGAGGGGTATACCACCAGCGACATCCTCCATCAGTTGCTAAGACAATGACAAACTTTACTTACAGAAGCAGCTCTAATCTCACATCGTAAGTAACCCCTGGCAGTTAGTGTCCGAGTTTGTTTTGTCTCTCACTCTGATTTAAAACTGCTGATGACTGACTGACAGCAATGCACGTTTAACCACACTTTAAATGTATGGAAACAAGGGTTGATGTAAAACAGGGAACCACTGCCAGAGTCGGCAGTTGTCTGCTGAGTAGGCAGCCTGCTGAGCAGACCGAGAAAGCAGGCATGAAGATAAGCGGGTAGCGCTATGCCCAACAAAAGTTTCAGGGTTTTTTTGTAATTTGAAACTGCAAGGAGAGACCGTGGAAAGGGAGAGTGAAACTTGAAAACAACCATAATGGAGCAGGAGGCTTTTGGCAGGAGGGAGCACCCTGAAGCCTTTGGATAAGGTAGAATGGTACAAATAAATTTGAAAAAAAAACAAGCATGGGGGACTGTATGTGACAGTTGGCTGTGCCAGCATGCTTGTGTACTTGTAATGGGTCTCGGTCAGTCATTTGTATTAGGGAGCAGAGCCCGATCTTAACAAGTCATGTCAGGGATCTCTCGATAGCAGCATATATATCCATGAAGGTACTAAAAAAAAATCGAAAACTGGTATTAGCGACAGTAGTTTTTCCATTTGAACAGGGCACTCAACTAACAACGGGGGTTGGGGGATTATCACTCGCTAAGTGAAAGAAAGAAAATGGTGGCTCTAAAAAGTGAGAATTCCAAAGACACAGTCATTTTAGAAGGTAATCAGGCAGCCAGAGACTGGGACTCATTAATTACCAGTCTCTGTTGTCTGATACCGGACCAGCAACCTGGTGGCATTAGCCAATCAGAAGTGAGAATGCGTCCTACCCATTTTCTAAAGAACTTTACTCCACACAGTTATGCTACTAGTATGGTAAGTGCAGCGCTAAGTTCTTCAAACAGAATCTCGTGCAGAGCAAACCCTCTTGGTACAACACAAATGGTTCAAATATGCTGCCCTCACAAGGCGCATTTATACGTACCTCCCTGGTGTGCTGCCATTTGCAGCACTTGGCTGCCACTCCTTGAATAACATTGCCGGGTCACATTTACACACTGGTGTTCATTATTGCTGAAAGACTTCCTGTGTTTTAGCACTGTTTCTGCCAGGGTCAGGGTAATGGGGGGTACATTTTCAGCGAGGAGCTGAAGGAATAGGAAACAGTCTTACAACTTTTAGCAAGCTCACTGCTGTCACAAAGAGGATTCAAAGTGTGCTGCCTGTCCATCCAAATCAACTGAAGTTCAGCAAGCAGTACACACAGCTCGCAGTTTGGCATGGTAGTGCAACACAGCGCAACCGGGGGTGCCACACCAGTGCAGGTAGAACAGCATATTTACATGCTAGCACAAAATTCCTACACCAGTATGCATCCCCACAAAAACATTGATCACACTGCGCCAGAATGGAGCGACCTGTAATGCTGCTCAGGCCGTCTATGTGGCCTGATCTGCATTGGTGCAACACACTTGCACTGCTCACAGCGATGCAGATCAGGCTGTGTAAACATGCCTTTAGTCTTATCCCTTCTGCCCTGAAAACCTACGTGGAGCCAAGAACTGTACACGTGCCTGACAGTGCTAGAGTCTGTAGACACAGGTGTTTGAATGCTCTTCCACAGGCCAAGATCATTAGCACTAAATGAATTTTCTTTAAAATATTCAAGTTAGTTTCTTATTCATGCTCTCAGTGTTGTACAGTGTATCCCGCTTAAATGAATAGACATGGACTATTGCCAAACTATTCATGTAACTGTGCTATTCTAGTAAGCAAGCAGGGGGTATTTGAGGTTAAACTCATTTATTCAGTTTACCAAAAAAACGCTTGATAAAAATTTCAGTTTAACAAAAAATATAGAAAAGACATTTTAAAACCAGCAGTTAAATGCCTTATATTTCAAGTTTCATAAAAAGTTAATTTATGGTGACTTGACGTGACTGCTGTGAGCTTCATGTGACAGTGTCCTCTAGCTCATAATAGGCTCTAAAATCATCATACTGGGTTGAATATACCTTACTGAGATAATGCATAGATTGCTTAGGCAGCACTGTACCTCTGCTTTAGTGGGGATGTCCTGTACCTCCTAGGCTTCCTCCACCTCCTCCTTGTCTTCTTGTCTTTAGCGACCAGCAGCAGTGTGGAGACAGGAAGGTCGTCAGCATGGGTGTGTTCAAACCATCACAGAAGGGCTTCATCAACTGCAGCATCCTTACCCTCTTGTTTCTATTTCCTCTAAAGGTTTGTGTTTTTGTAAAACTCATCGAGGAGAGCCTGTTTGTTTCTAACTATCCTACATATCTGTAGCTGAGACATCCCAAGCTGCTGGTGACTTTGCTCTGGGACATGGGAAGAGTGGTGAGCATTTCTATAGCCTGTACCTTCTCAGTCAGTGTGAACCTTCTCAGACAGTGTGAACTCGAGCTTCTTTCTCACTGGGTAATCCATAGCTGATGTGTACATGACCTCGAGCTTCTTTCCCCCTGGGGAATCCATGGCTGGTGTGTGTGAGCTCCAGCTTCTTTCCCACTGGGGAATCCATGGCTGGTGTGTGTGAGCTCCGGCTTCTTTCCCTCTGGGAAATCCATGGCTGGTGTGTGTGAGCTCCGGCTTCTTTCTCACTGGGGAATCCATGGCTGGTGTGTGTGAACTCCGGCTTCTTTCTCACTGGGGAACCCATGGCTGGTGTGTGTGAACTCCGGCTTCTTTCTCACTGGGGAACCCATGGCTGGTGTGTGTGAGCTCCCGCTTCTTTCTCACTGGGGAACCCATGGCTGGTGTGTGTGAGCTCCAGCTTCTTTCCCACTGGGGAATCCATGGCTGGTGTGTGTGAGCTCCAGCTTCTTTCTCACTGGGGAATCCATAGCTGGTGTGTGTGAGCTCCAGCTTCTTTCTCACTGGGGAATCCATGGCTGGTGTGTGTGAGCTCCAGCTTCTTTCTCACTAGGGAATCCATAGCTGGTGTGTGTGAGCTCCAGCTTCTTTCTCACTGGGGAATCCATAGCTGGTGTGTACATGACCTCAAGCTTCTTTCTCACTGGGGAATCCATGGCTGGTGTGTGTGAACTCCGGCTTCTTTCTCACTGGGGAACCCATGGCTGGTGTGTGTGAGCTCCAGCTTCTTTCTCACTGGGGAATCCATGGCTGGTGTGTGTGTGAGCTCCAGCTTCTTTCTCGCTAGGGAATCCATAGCTAGTGTGTACATGACCTCAAGCTTCTTTCTCACTGGGAAATGCATGGCTGGTGTGTGTGAACTCCAGCTTCTTTCTCACTGGGGAATCCATGGCTGGTGTGTGCGAACTGCGGCTTCTTTCTCACTGGGGAATCCATAGCTGGTGTGTGTGAGCTCCAGCTTCTTTCTCACTGGGGAATCCATGGCTGGTGTGTGTGAGCTCCAGCTTCTTTCCCACTGTATGAGATTATCAGACATTTACTTTTGGGACAGTTGTGAGCTAAACGGTCTCGTGTAATTACTGTGTAGTGGTTTAGCAAGTTCACAAATAACACTAGTGTGTCACCCCTCAGGCAGTGAATGGTGTTGGAGTCACAGTGTTGGCTTTTACTCTGAAACAACAAAGTGGTTGGCTGCAGTGAATTTCTGGGCAATGATAAAAGGAGAGGTATGATTTTCCTTAGTGCTGATGATTGTTATTGCCATGGAGTCAGTGAAGCCTTACAATGGACAGCTAATTTGAGCAAATTTGCAACTGCGTATAGCATTCCAATTTTCAGAAATAATATTCATACACCCAAATGATCCATATTTAACTTAACCTAAATAAATGTTCCTGTAAAACTATGTTTTGTATTGTTTACCTTGTAGGGACAACTTTTTTATATCTCTGTTTTACTTCTGGCTGTACATCACCTGCACTCCTCACTGTCTCCAGTCTAACCACTCGCTAGCTGCCCGCACCTGGTCTTAGTTGGACTGGAATCTTCCAACACTGACTGACCCAGTGTCACCAGAAAACACATTTTTCCTCTCATGGTGGACACCTCCCTCTAATCTGCCTTTCTGCATGGCTGAATCCTTGTTGGCAGTGGGAGTCTGGGGATAGGGAAGTCTGTTCTGGCATGATGGTGCCAGTTGTGGGATGTTTTTTGGAGCACTGTCAGGGCGTGAGTGGCTGTTGGCCAAACTTTATGCTGCCATCAACCAGAGGGCATTTTGTCTCTGTTAGAGCCTGCCCCCACCCCCAATCGACTGTGAGTTCTGACTGTGACTGCTGTAGAGAAGGGATCCCAGGTGGTGTATTGCCACCCATGCCGCCAATGGCACCTTCATAGGGCAACCCTTAGGTGTCGTGAGAGCGGCACCTTAGATTTATTCCACCACGCCCCACTCTTGATGTCCTGCCCTTGTGGCATGAATGTTGCCTGCATGCCAGAGTGGTCACTTACTGCTCAGCATCATGGAGCCTGCCTGGAGACAACATTCTTCACAGTTCTCTTCATGGAATCAGGAATTTGGGATCTTCCAGGACCACTCTTCACCAGTGAGTCACAACAATGGGTTCTGAGCCAGAGGCGCTAGCACCCAGCAGAAGCCAAAACTTTTCAGGAGGGCTGGTGCTGAGACAGGCTGCGTACATGTGCAGCACCACAAGACTAGCTCATGCTGCATGGCTTATATCAGCACCAGCCCTCAACCACCTCGGTTCCTTTTTTCTGCCATTGAGTGTGCTCCAGTAATGACATCACTTGCTCACCAGGAGTCAGAACTTCACATCTGTACAACAGCAGCGTTCAGATATCTCAGTTTTAGTGTTTAGAGTAAGTGTTTGTTATTTTTGTGTCAGTTTAGTATTCTAAAAAAAAGAAGAGAATTTTTCTGTCAGTTTCTTTCAGCCCTACCAAACAATAGCCAAGGACCATGGACGACGACGATGATGGTAGGGAGCCTCTTCAGGCATGCTACTTCAGCAGCAGGGCCATGTCTGGTCCACTTTCCTCTCTGAGGGAGGGTTCTGATGACAGGCATTCCTGTGTTCAGAGGGAGGACAGCCCTCCTATAAACACAAAAAGAAGTGGGCCTGTTCTCGATCCCGGTCAGGGACCCAGCATTGCTCAACCTCAAGTTCTTCCTCTTCCCATTGGAAGGGGAAGAAGTGATACTGCTCGAGGTTGCCCTCTGGTAGACCTGCCATGAGGTCCATGGCATCCAGGAGCAGGAGGTTCTCCCCTGTGCTGTCAATGTCTCCAATGGTCTCTGCTCGTGGGCCTTTGAGGTCTTGGGCCCAGATCACCTCCCTTCTAGTAGTGCAGGTCTCCTTTTGATCACAGGGCGGGTCTGAGAGTGTCATTCTCTGCCTGACTCTATTTATTGCCCTGTGTGTGTGGGGTGGAGGGGAGACAGAGTGTGATGAGGTGTATGATGATGCTGGCTAGTGTGTGTGCAGACCTAGGACTGCTTGACTGAACATTTGCTGTTGTGGGATCTTCTGGTTCGGTAGGAGTGGGTGCAGAAAGAGGAAGAGTGGGGACCATGGTACAGAACAATGGTGGTACACACTGTGTATGATTTCATTGCAGTCTTTTCTTTTTTCTTTTGCTGGGGCAGGAAGCATTGTGGGAGCAGGATAAATGCAATAATCAGAGTATTTACTGACTTGCATTTTTTTCCTGTACAAGTAATCAGAAATGTTTTATTATAATTGTGGGCTAATGCAACCATCTACGAGCTAGTGCAATTTTGAATCAACTTGTCTTGCTGGTTAGTGCAAAAAAAAAAGGTTAAGGTTGACCCCTGTTTCTACTGCTTTGATTTTAATTAGCACTTCACAATTTATTCATACCTCGGCAGCTTTTCCTTTTTTACTTGCATTGCTAAACAGAATCAAGCTCCCACAAAAGATGCTGCAGCTTACATTGTAACATACCCGAAGAAAAAGCAGTAGTACTACAGGCCTTGAAAGCTTGTATTTTTAACTTTTCGTTAGCCAAATAAAGGTGTTACTGTATCACTACCTAGAAAAAAGATTCTCTTTTTGTTTCTCTCTTGGTTTTGTGTGGGCTAACACGGCACAACCCTATCATCTTGATTAATTTATGAAATACTATATACACATAAATTCCACAGATTGGCAGACATAGTCATAAAACATTTTAACTATTAACTACTTTCACTAAAATATTGGAGGTACCGGTCTCTTGTTATTTTCAGAAAATGTCATCTGTTACCAGATATGGGGTTCATCATTTAAATGGCATTATAAATATAAGCTCCATAATTTATATTATAGATCATTGGAGCATCATGAGACGCTCCCAGCCAATGACAGCGCTTCCTTCAGCTGCACATGAGGATTTCCTTAAGAGTGTTTCCAGTGCTGTTCCTGCCTAAGAGGCTTCTGGCTAGTGCTACTCACACTGCATAAAAAGAGACCACAAGAAAAGGTATTAAAAAAAATTGTGGTCCGAATTATAAAAAGTTTTTAGGGGCACAGGGAGGGCCTCCTATGGATGTGAGTGTTGCCTCTTGCATCCTTAGGGCACCAGAACTGTTCACCTTTGTTTTGCAGTTCTTTTGCCCTAAGAACACATGAAGTAACACTCTTATATCCATAAGAGTCCCTCCTTATGCCCCTATAAACAGGGTACAAAATGAGAAAAAGACCGAGGTAGAACGGTCAGTGGGGGATGCTGCAACAGAAGGTAAAGCCATCAAAAAATGGAGAGCAATGAGTACCAATGCCCGTAGTCTGGGTAACAAGCTTCCTGAATTAGTGGCCTTGATGGAGGAGGAACATCTGGATATCGTGGCAGTCACAGAAACATGGTACACACAAAACCATGACTGGGACATAAACATACCAGGATACACTGTCTCAGGAGGGACAGGGAGGGTAAAGAGGAGGAGGAGTAGTTCTTTACATAAGGGAAGGAATAAAAGCAACAGAACAAAGGGTAAACAGGGAGGAGGAGAAGAAGCACTGTGGGTAAATTTGGAGACAGGCAATGGCGCCCACAACACGCACAGGGTTATATACAGACCCCTTCTCAGGGGGAGGAAATGGACAAGGAAATGATAGAAAGTATACTTAGAATGGCAGAAAAAGGGGAGATATTGCTGATGGGTGATCTGAATATGCCAGATGTTAACTGGAGTGCAGTTGCAGCTGCCACTTCGAAGAGTGCAGTTATTCTAGATGGCCTACAGGGGGCATGCCTTAGACAACTAGTACTGGAGCCCACTCGAGAGGGAGCAATATTAGACTTGATTCTCTCAAATGGAGATGGAGACAGGATCACAGATGTAGAAGTGGGTAGCCATCTGGGAACTAGCGATCATTGAACAGTATGGTTCACAATAAACACAGCAATAGAGTCAAGCCATACAAAGACAAAAGTACTGGACTTTAAGAGGGCTGACTTTGCCAAAATGGGTGAGTGCCTAAGGAATGCACTAGCAAATGGGCAGGAAGGAGGGGTGGAAGAACAATGGGGAATAATAAAAACTGCCATCACAGAGGTAACGAGCCTTTGTGTGAAGCAAATAAACAAAACAAGACGATGTAAGAAACCACTATGGTTCTCAAAGGAAGTGGCAGTGAAGGTTCAAGAGAAAAAGAATGCATTCAGGAAGTACAAGGAATCGCAGAAGGAGCAGAACAGAGAACTGTATCAGTTAAAGCAAAAGGAGGCTGGGAAGGCAGTCAGAACAGCAAAAGCCCAAACCAAGGAAAAGATAGCCAACTCAGTTAAGAAGGGGGATAAAACCTTTTATAGGTACATCAGGGAGTGAAGGAAGACCAAGGGAGGGATAGTGAGGCTTAATAAAGGGGAGGGAGGGTGGGCAGAGGGAGACTGTGAAAAAGCAGAGATACTAAACAAATATTTTTGCTCAGTGTTTACAAATGAAGAGGGGGAGGTACATAAAACAAACAGTAGTAACACTCTGGATACAGAAGTTGATACCAGCCCATTTACAGAAGAAAGGGTTCTGAAAGAACTCTTAAAACTGAAGGTGGACAAAGCAATGGGGCCTGATGGGATTCATCCCAGAATTCTAAAGAGCTAAGGGTAGAACTAGTGACACCACTGACTACCCTTTTAACAAATCATGGGAGGATGGGGTGGTACCTGAGGACTGGAGGAGGGCAGATGTGATTCCCTTCACAAAGTGGGAGCAAGGCAGAAGCAGGAAACTACAGACCTGTTAGTTAGCCTCAGTGATAGGGAAAATGATGGAATCACTTATGAAGGAAAGAATTGTTGAGTATCTAGAGGCCAGAGGGGCACAGGACCCAAGGCAGCATGGATTCACAGTGGGAAGGTCATGCCAGACAAATCTGATAGATTTCTTTGACTGGGTGACCAAAGTAGTAGATCAGGGAGGGGCTGTGGACATGGCCTACCTAGACTTTAGCAAGGCATTTGACACAGTCCCGCACAAAATATTAAAAGACAAGTTAACCAGCCTGGGAGTGGGTCCCAAGATGACAGCCTGGGTAAAGAATTGGCTGGAGAATAGGACACAGAGAGTAATAGTAAATGGAGTCCACCAGAAGAAAGGAGGGCTACTATGGGTACCGTAGGTTCAGTATTAGACTGGTCTCTTCAATGTCTTTATAAGTTACATTGCGGAAGGACTGAAGGAAAAGTATGTCTCTTTGCAGATGACACTAAGATCTGCAACAGAGTTGATGCACAGGGTGGGTGGAAAGGATGAGAAGGGACTTGCAAGGTTAGAGGAACGGTCAAATGTATGGCAGCTTAGATTCAATGCTAAGAAGTGCAAGATAATGCACCTGGGAAACAAAACCCAGGGAAGAGTACACAATGGGGGTGAGATACTAACAACAACAAAAATGGAAAGGGACCTGGGGTAGTCATATCAGATGACCTAAGGTGGAGCAAGCAATGTGAGGAGGGCAGCAAGGAGGGCTGGGGGATCACTGGGATGCATAGGGAGAGGCATCACCAGTAGAAAACAGTAGTTATTATCCCTCTGTACAGACAGCTGGTGAGACCCCATCTGGAGTACTGTGTGCAGTTCTGAGACCCACTCAAGAAAGACATAGACAGGATGGAAGCTGTCCAGAGGAGGGCATAACTAAATGGTGCAGGGTCTGCACCGGAAGACATATGAAGAGAGACTTAAGGAGCTTAATATGTATAGCCTTGAGGAAAGGAGGGAGAGGGGACATGATAGAAACTTTCAAGTACCTCAAGGGAATCAACAAAGTCCAAGAGGGTAGCATCTTTCAAAAAAAGAGGTGTGCAAGAACAAGAGGCACGATTTGAAGATAGAGGGGAGGCAGCTCAGAGGTAATTTAAGGAAGTATTTTTTCACAGAGAGGGTTGTGGATGCATGGAACAGCCTTCCGGAGGAGGTTGTGGAGTCAAAATCAGTGGTGGAATTCAAGAATGCATGGGACAGTCATAAGTCAATTCTGGGGGGTGAGGGTAAGAAGAAGTAGGCTGCTGGTTAACTAGGATCTGCAGCTTATCCAGTAGGTAGGGAAATGGGCAGACTGGGTGGGCCAAGTGGTCCTTATCTGCCATCAAATTCTATGTTTCTATGTTTCTATGTTTATAGACATATAAGTATTGCACAGCTGCATGAGTAGGGCCTGTAACACTCAGTACATAAATACATACCCGTAAATATAAAAGGGAATAGTACCAATTTGTCCAGCTACAGATGTATCTCCCAGATATTGATAGTGGGCAAACTTTTGGAGGGTATTATCAAAAACATCCAGAGTGAATTAGAGAGAATGGGCTATATGGATAAAACACAACATTGATTTAGCATCAAACAAGCACTATTTTATTTCTAAAGCACTCTTTCCCTGAGGCTCAGGGTGCTGTACAAAAAGCAGGCAGATAAGGAATAAAACTTATTAAAATATTAAAAGTATAACAAAGTACTAAGCCCCAAAGGCTTCTCTAAAAGGTGCATCTTCAGACCCTGTTTAAAAGCGTCCACCTAGGGGGCCTCCCTCAGGGACCTAGGAAGCAAGTTCTGCAAGATGGTGCCACCACCGCAAAGGCATGATCTCTGGATGTTTTTAACCAGGCCCTGGGAACCTCTAGGAAGCTCTTCTTGGCAAAACGGAGGAAGCGCAAGGGGCAGGCAGGAGTCAGGAGGTCATGCAGATAGCCTGGACCCCAAACCCTATGGAATCTTGTAGGTGAGTAAACCCACCTTGAAGGAGATCCTCCACCTGACTGGCAACCAAAATGTAGGCCATGCAAAGCCGGGGTCACATGGCAGGACCTTGGAAGGCCTGTCAGCAACCTGGCCGCTGTATTCTGCACCACCTGCACATGGCGCAGGACCCCTCTACTGCCCTGAGATATAAAGCATTGCAGTAGTCGAGTCTGGACGTCATGAAAGCATGCATTAGTGACGGTAGGTCATCAGGAGGGATTAAGGCTTTAATCCGGGCGATGTTCCTAAAATGGAAAAAAACAATCTGGACAACGGATGACACTTGAGCCTGACATGCTGATTTAAAAGGGGGAGATCATGTATCATTAATTGGATAAGTTTCTGTGAGAAAGTCAATAGGGAAATGAATGCAGGAGTCCCAGTGGGTACGATTTTTCTAGATTTCAGCAAGGCCTTCAATCTAGTACCACACTCTGGTATCATTTTAAAAATGCAGCAATGCAGTATTCACATGGACAAAAGAAACTGGACCAAGATATGGTTAAAAGATAGAACTCAGAGGGTATCAGTAAACAGTTATTTTTATGAAGTTGGCAAAGTCGCAAGCGGAGTCCCTCAGGGATAAGTTTTGGGCCCTATTCTATTTCAGATGTATATAATGGACTTACAGTATGGTATAAACAGTTGGGCTATAAAATATGCAGATGATACCAAATAGGTAGAACTGTCCAAACAAGCCAGGAGCTGAACTACTACAAAAGGATTAAAAACAAAATTAGTAGCTGGGTAACAAACTGTGAGTATAACTGAATATCGAGAAATGTTCTGTGATGCACTTAGGACTAAGGAGCCCAAATACTGTATGTTGTATTAACAAAGATGATATAAGGGAGGCAAAGGAAGAAAAATATTTGGGAATAGTTATTACACCAGCCAATGCAAAACAGTTTATAATAAGGCTGATAAGATACTTGGTAACATTAAAAGAGGAATATGAAGCAGAAGTAATGCTATAATGCTGCTATATAGCAGTTACATTAGGCCAGTTTTAGGCTATGGCTCAGGGCTCTGGTCACCATGTTTGAAAAGAGATATCGGGTAGAGGTGGGCGAAGTTGGCAAATTTCACTCCGCGAATTAATCCACAAATTCCATGGAATTTCTTGAATACTGCATGGCAAAGTGCTGCCGTGAAGTGTGGCATTCTACCCACGAAGTGTGGAATTTCAACTGCAAATTGCAGAATTTCGACCGCCAACAGCAGAAATTTGCCAAAATCCCACACTTTACAGGTGACATTCTGCACTTTTCAGTGGAATTTTGTCATTTCAAAGTTTCTGAAGGTGAGGAAAACTCTGTGGAGGTGAATTTTGATTGCCTCGCAGCAAATTCACCAGCAAATCAAAATTTCAGCCCACCTCTAATATCGGGAGACTAACAAGGGTACAGCATAGGGCAACTAAGCTAATGAGTGGTATGTAAGACCTTTCGTATAATGAGAGATTAACAAAACTTAGTCTGTTGAGCCTGGAATAAAGGAGACTAAGGGGAGACCTGCTGTTTCTCTTTGACACTATGCCAAAAATTAATAAACAAAATAAACTTTGTTTAGAAATAAAAGGGAATCAGTTACAAACTGGGGACCATAGGCTGCAGCTTTGGCGTAAACCATTTAACACTGAAAGAAAGTTCTTTTTGCAGTAAATTACTGGGCTGCGGAATGATCTACCAGACAATATTATAAATAGTAAATCAAAAAGTGTTTATAAAACTAGTTTAGATAAGTTCCTACAAGGCAATAATATCAGGTTTTATAACCATTGAGAAGTGGGGAGCAGTACTCATGGGTACTATAGCCTCCTCCTGCTCTGTGTTCCTTAGTGTGTACCTTAGTATAAAAATAAAATGGTTGGTGATCTAACCTATTAGTTGACTACTATGAGTACAAAATCCGGTAATTCATTCCTAAAAAAAAATCCATTTGCATTAACCTGCAAACTAAAACATCTTGGTCCAGATATTCAAAAGGTTGTGCATGGCGCAACAGTGTTGCGCCATGCACAGCCACTGTGAAATCTTGCTCTCGGTCACGTGTTAAAAAGGGAGAAGTCGCCGCACAAATCCCGACATGTGCTGGAAGCGTGATCAGTACTGTATGCAGACAGGGAAGGTTTGATGCATAACCTGCACAGCCCGATATTCAGCTCGGGCTGTGCAGAGTCATGCATGTGCAACCCCCACCTGCGCCTGCACAAAGTTACGCCCAAAAAAGCAGGAACAAGTGATGGCCACCCACAGGTGAGCTGCCACATTGCAGGGTGCAACACAGCAGCTGCCACCTGTGGGTGGCCACCCAAGTCCCTGCTGCACCTGGTGGCGCCCCCCCATGCCCCGATCATGGGCATCTATAATGGCCCCCCCAAGTCCAATATCCCTGGTGCTCCAGTGGACCTCTATGTGCCCCGATCGGGGGCATCACTGTATTCCCCCCAAGTCCAATATCCCTGGTGGTCCAGTGGACTGCACTGAGCCCGATCGCGAATTAATTCATTCACATATCTGGACTGTGTAGTATGGTATGGGCTGCATGCCCATTGGCTCATGCTGTGCACCAATGGGCGTGCAGCCCTGACCGAGCTGTCAGTCAGTGGGCGACGGGGCCGCAGGCAGGTGGGGTGCTGCCGCCCGCCAGCTGACGGGGGGGTAGCAGGGTGGTGGGGCTCAGTGGGCAGATGGGGTGGGGGGTACACTAGATCACCAGGGATATTGGATTTGAGGGGGTGATTAATGATGCCCGCGATCGGGCTCAGTGCGGTCCACTGGACCACCAGGGATATTGGACGCTTATTTATCTTACGGGACTTACCATGATCGGGCTGCAGGGGGCATCAGTCCCCGACGGCTGCTGCCTGGCAGGGTGCCAGGTGCAAGTCGTCGGGGATCGGCGCACCTGCATGCTAATGGCATGCAAATGGGGGCCGTAATGAGATGCAAATGGCCCCCTGTGTGCCTTGCATAACTTGTGGCCACATTTGCATGTCCCCATTTGAATATCGCAGGTGCTGTGCATGGCGCAATGGCACTTGCGCCACTGCATCTCCATGCTCCACTCTGGCCACTTGCGCTGACGCAGTGCCACTGCGCCATGCACAGTGGGGGTGGCCAGGGTGCGATATTCAAAGCTGTTGCTCCATAGCGCAGCTCCATTGAATATCGCCCAGGCCACACCCATGCGCAACAAAATTGAGCTATGCCCAGGCTTGCGCCACAGCCTGGCGCAGTTTGAATATCCGGGCCCTTGTGTACTGCCTTAAACACAAAGTGCTGAAGAGTAACATATTATTTTAATATCAACATTAGTGGGTTGAATATTCCTGAACAAAATATCTGCAATTGTACAGACATATCTGGGATTATTATAAGGTCATATTATAGGTCTATATCAATCTACGCATTATAGATTTAAAAGGAACATTTTCATAAGTCCACGTACAATGGTGCCAAAATTGATGGTTGACTCCCTGTGCAGGGGAAAAAGTCCAGGAGACAGGATGTAGAAGCACTATCACCCACAGTTTCAGCCAGGTGGCATGAAATATCCCAAAGCAGAACAGAGTACTGAGTTAAATAAAAATATACTGGCCAAACCAACTCCAAGTACAGACTCGTATATTGCATTTATATTCCAATACATACACAGCCTTCCAGGGTTCATTGCCTGATCCTTTTCTGAGCTGCTTGTTTCCTCCCAAGTCTCAAACACTTTTTAACCTTTTGCATAATGTTTCCCATCATAAGATTTTTAAAGTGTGGTAGGCAATTGGTAGGTTATGTGGCATCCTCAGCCCCCTCAGACAGGCACTCATCCTATCAAAAGCCTTATTTTTTTCCAGGTAGCGTAACTCAGGTCAAGGAATAAGTACACTCTGGTCTTGTCCTCCTTATACAATCTTCCTTGTTGCTTAGCCAGTTTAATGAAAGTTGATTCTCATTCATCCTCAGGGTGATTACCATCAGCGTCCTTGACATATTACCTTGTGTAAGCTACTTCTGGGGAATAATTCAATAGGCTTTCAGGATCTGGAGAGCAGCATCCATTGTGAAGGAAGGCGGTTGAGTAGCTGACCAGATCCTTCACCCTCTATACTTTCTGGCTGACACAGAAGGGAGATATTTGCTGCCCTTGCCTGGTTTTCAAGGAATTCTAGAAGCCAGGTTCCAGTGTGGCCACACCTGTGAAAACTAAACACAGCCAGGAGGAGTCTGCTCCAAAGGATCCCATAGAATCCTACAGCTGTTTGGAGTAATAGTCTCACTCACCCAACTTTGTTTTTACTTAATAAATTTATTCCATAAAGTATCAGTACTGCATAATAGGACAGCCATGCCAATGTTTCGAGGAATGACCCCTCTTCTTCAGGGCTTGCAGTTACTGTTAAAATCAGAAATAATCAGTTTTAACTACTCTAGTTTTGTAGTTTCATTATTTTACCCCATATTAACAATACATATGTGATTATTTCTTTAAAGGAGAGCACTTCAGAATGGTCACCCTGAAGTATCATTACTCTTAAAACAATTTTCAAATACCATATATTGGTTAATGACACTAAATACAGGTTATACTGCACATATAAAGGATACCTTTGTTTCAAGTCCTTGCAATAAATATCTCAAATTATGCTTGCAATATTTTGGCATTAACTTAAAATTCATAAATGCAGAACGTATCCCTATGGGTTCTATCCAGAACCTGCAGTTCTCATTCCACTTGCAGCTGCTTCTTACTTTATCTACAGAATCAAAAATATTTTCAGTACTACCCTGTTCAGTACTGTTGTGAAGCATATTTAACTTGGCACACTGTTAATAGCTATAATTTTAAAATGCACTTCTCATAAATCCTGCTTACAGTATTCTAACTATTGCTTCAAAAATAATTTTAAATTCATTTTCCACATACTAGAAACTTTCTGCAACATAATGCACTGGTCATTTAATTGACAGTATTAAACACAACTGGTGCATTTCTTATGTTTTCAGATTGCTGTATCATTATACTTCAGGGTATTCTCAGACTACTCCTTTCTGTTTCAATGCCAGGTTGCGACTGCCTTGTTCTAGTTTGAAATGCTTTATTTGTTTAAACAAAAATCTGTTTACCTTAGGTTTGTGGCTTTTATGCCTTGTTGGGCCTTATGAGAAACCTTCTGTCCTCTGTGATTATAGACCTACAATAGGTAAACATATAAAAACGCAGAATTTGCTGGTAGATAAGGACCACTTGGTCTACCTAGTCTGCTCATTTTCCCCTGCCTACAGTATCACTGCAGTTCCTATTTGATATCTGTTCCAATATCTCTCCCCACCTTCCTTTCTCCTAAGATTCCCTTATACCAAGCCCATGCATTCTTGAACCCCACCACTGTTTTCGCACCCACCACCTCTGCTGGAAGGCTGTTCCAGGAATCCACCTTTCTTACTGTGATGAAATACTGCACTTTCTCATGTCTCTGCTAAATTTATCCCCCTCCAGCTTCATATCATGCTCCCTTGTTTTTGCGCACCTTTTTTTCTGAAAAATACTTCCCTCCTGTACCTTAGTTACCCGCATGAGGTATTTAAAGGTTCCTATCATATCCTTCCTCTCCCTCCTCCCTTCCAGTCTGTACACATTCAGGTACTTAAATTTCTCTTCGTAGGGCTTCTGATGCAGACCTTGCACCATTTTAACAGCCATTCTATGGACTGCCTCCACTCTGTCTATGTCCTTCTGGAGATGTGGTCTCCAGAACTGGGCACAGTACTCTAGGCGGGGTCTTACCAGTGATCTGCACAGAAGCAACACCACTTCCTTCTTTCTGCTGGTGATACCCCTCCATATGCATCCCAACGTCCCATTAGCCCTCCCAACTGCCTTGTCATACTGCCTACCACCTTTAGGTCACCCAGTATGATTACCCCAAGGACTCTTTCCTGTTTGGTGACTGTCAATACCCCCCACCCATTTTGTACTGTGCTCCTGGGTTTTTGTGCCCCAGGTGCATTGTTTTGCACGTTTTCGCATTGAAACCCAGCTGCCATACCCTTGACCACTCTTCAAGTTTTCTCAGGTCACTGCTCATCCTTTTCACTCACTACCCCAAGTGTTCACCCTGTTGCAGATTTTGGTGTCATCTACAAAGAGACGGACCTTCCCTTCCAGCTCCTCTACCCACAGAACATGTTCGTTTCCTGTACACAGTTGTTTACAGTTGCTGAAATAGTTTAAGAACTATAAGCACAGCTTTTTGTTTCACTCACCTTATGGGTCACACACTATTCACAGTGTCCTGATGGCCAGCTTACTGGGATGCTGTATCCTCTAACTTGGAAACTCTTAAACTTCCTGAAATCCTCACTAGCCACTCACAGACCAGCCTAAGCTCCGACAAAAGCATGTCTGTGTGTCAGCATTCCCAGTGAAAACGTTTATTTTCCTTTACTACTTCTGATGAAGCAGACAGTGCTTTCTCCCCAGATACTGGGTATCCTTTACTTTTGTTACTTAGGCTTCTACAGTTTTTTTTCCATCACAGTCAGTCTCTGGTTAAAGGGGCACTGTCAACCCTTTAAGCTTCAAAGTGACTCCTGTTTAGAAAACACATTTCATGATTACTAATTGATGCAGCTGGTAGTTTGATTCTGATTCCTTTTTTGTTTTAAAAAGTGAATGACAAACTGCCCACCATACTGGTGCTACCACACAGAAACCTGTTTACGATCCTTGATTAACTCCCCTTGCATCTTTCCTGGACTTGGGAACACTCCCAACACAGTCTAGACACTTAAGGTGCAGTGGGAGGAGAGGAGATGGGAGGAGAGGAGACTATTACATCATGAGATGCTGCACTTTTGGGGTGTGCCTTATGGAAGTATGCAATAAGAGTAGATAAATTATTTGAAACAAAACAAGGTTAGGTATAATTATGCCATGAGCATGCATTTCAGGTCTATCAAAAGAGGAAGCAGATAAAGAAAACAAAAATATCAATGCATTTTAGAGAAGGTAAGCAATCATAACATTTGGGGTTTAGCCTAGAAATAATATGATGCAGAAAGGGTTGACTGTGTCCCTTTAAATCATTCAACATTTTGTTCAAAGGTATCCTCACTACCTTGAGAACTTGAGCCACAGTTGGCTCCATTTCTGTTGCTGTAGACACTGAGGGGGGCCAACTGTTGATTGATCAGTCTGGGCTGCCTGCCACTCAGCCTTCTCCACTCACCACCTTCTGCTTCCTGCTGTCTCCCACATCACCTTTCATTCTGCTACCCATTCAGTAAATCCAGCATGCATCAAGGCTAGATCTGAGATACACATTCCTTGAAGTGCCAGCTATCGGGCTATAAAACTCTCTGATGCAAAGTTTAAAACATAAAATATTAAGTTCTAAGTTTCGTAAGTACACAGCATGAGCTAAACAAGTGTGCTTTGGTTGTCTGCTGACCCCTTCCCCAACAGTACCTATTTTTAGACTTTTTTTCAAAGCAAGAACAACAGTGTGGCAGACTGTGTTGTAGATATGAGAAATACACCAGCAAGGTGACTTCTTCCTCTTCAGATACTCAATCCAATAGATGTCTGGCAGTCAAACACAGAGTCACCCGGGAATAAGTTCAGACATCCTCCTATATCAGTCCGATTGTTTTACTGTATAGGATTTTGTAAGTAAGCTGGGGGAGCTCTGTGCAGTTTTTTAAATTCTAAGCAGTACCTTTTGTGTTTCTAGGAGACATTGTGGATAAACCAGAGCTTCCACCTCCATCTCTAATGCCTCGAACCTTTTCTACTTCCACCACAGGTACGTACAATGTCATGATTTAGTTACTTTTCCATGACTATCTAACAATGAGCCAGTGGGCCCTGTCTTGTAACGTAATGTTTCTTTAGCTGCTCACATACAGTTTTGCCTTGTGACATGATAATTTTATGTGGCCTATACAGTGAAGACTACATAAAATTATCAGATGTTATAAGGTAAAACTGTACATGAACAAATAAGGAAACATTACATACATTTTGTAGGCATATACATAAACTGTCTTAGCACTAACCCCATGTGTGACTGGAAGTGGGTCTATGGCTCAGCCCACCTACCTGGTTAAACAAGCAAACAAAAAAAATTAAATAAAAATTCTGAGTGTCTTCAACAACTCTGTTACTGTTTGTTTTGCATGAAGCGGAAAGCAAACATCTCTTAGAGATGGGCAACAGACCAGGTCAGAGATTCATTCCATATTAGATGTTGACAGGTACATCTGAACCTGATCTGAATTTGCAAAGTATTGAAAAAAAAAGTTTTAAAAGCGAATCCATCTTAAGCAAACAATAAGTCATATCATAAGGGTTCACATACATGTAGTTAATGTAAAATGAGTAATATATGCTTGTGTGTAGATATATGCATGAACATTCAAGTGTGCTTGTTAGTCTCTCTCTCTCTCTCTCTCTCTCTCTCTCACTTTTTTTGTTTTTGCAATTCTTCTTTTATTCCGTTTTACTCTCCAGTCCTGGGCCTCAGGAGGCTGCCTGGTACCTCCCCCCAGCTCCCACGTACCTTGTAGACTTCTGGCCCCCCATGGAGGTTTGGTTTACCCCTCAGAGCAGGTTTGGGGCAGGGGGATATACCCCAGAGCAAGCAGTTGGGGAGGCTGTATAGTGTAGTGGTTAAGAGCACTGAGCTGCAAAAATGGAGAACTGGGTTTGAATCCCACAGCCACCACTTGCATACTGTGTGACCATGAGCAAGTCATTTATCTTCCCTATGCTCCCAGGATGCATCTGGAAACAAGTATCAGCTTAGTGTGTCTTTCCTGGATAAAAATTGTAAAATACAAAATAAATAAAAATACATATCAGGCTAGAGGTCTGCAGAGGTGGGGGCAGATGGGAAATATGAGGTAGTCTTCACAAGGGCCATTTTGCACTTTAATTTCCCAGCCCCTGCAGAAGTTGGAATGCTAGGGGGTTCCACTGCATGCACACTCAGGCATGCAGTTTGGGTCCACAGCTGACATCTGCCCCTTCCAAGCTATGTCTCCACTGCACCACCACCGTGGTCACCCAAATGGCAGTATAAAAGTGAGGACAGCTACCTTCCCTATCCAGAGGAGCAGAGTGCCCTCTGAGACACTCGATCCTCCTCCTTTCCCCAGCTGGCCCCCAATGATCTGGGCCTATTCTTGAACCTGGTCACCAGCATCGTGAGCGGTAGCCATACTGCTACACTGACAGGCCAGTCAGCCTGCTTTTTAATAGGTAAAGAGACAAAGAACCTCCGCACAAAACCACTGAGGCACGGGTTACCCAAAAAGGGAATTATATAGAAACATAGAAACATAGAATTTGACGGCAGATAAGGACCGCTTGGCCCACCCAGTCTGCCCATTTCCCTACCTGATGGATAAGCTGCAGATCCTAGTTAACCAGCAGCCTACTTCTTCCTACCCCCACCCCTAGAATTGCCTTATGACTGTCCCATGCATGCCTGAATTCCACCACTGTTTTTGACTCCACAACCTCCTCTGAAGGCTGTTCCATGCATCCACAACCCTTTCTTGTGAAAAAACATTCTTAAATTACTCTGAGTTGCCCCTTCTATCTTTCAAATTGTGCCCCTTGTTCTTGCACACCTCTTTTTTGAAAGATGCTACCTCTTGGACTTTGTTGATTCCCTTGAGGTACTTGAAAGTTTCTATCATGTCCCCCCTCTCCCTCCTTTCCTCGAGGCTATACATATTAAGCTCCTTAAGTCTCACTTCATATGTCTTCCAGTGCAGACCCTGCACCATTTTAGTTGCCCTCCTCTGGACAGCTTCCATCCTGTCTATGTCTTTGCGGAGATTGGGTCTCCAGAACTGCACGCAGTACTCCAGATGTGGTCTCATCAGCTGTCTGTACAGAGGGATAATAACTTCTTGTTTTCTGCTGGTGATGCCTCCCTATGAATCCCAGTATCCCCCAGCCCCTCCTTGCTGCCCTCTCACATTGCTTGCCCACCTTTAGGTCATCTGATATGACCACCCCAGGTCCCTTTCCATTTTTGTTGTTGTTAGTATCTCACCCCCATTGTGTACTCTTCCCTGGTTTTTGTTTCCCAGGTGCATTACCTTGCACTTCTAGCATTGAATCTAAGTTGCCACATTTGACCATTCCTCTAACCTTGTCAAGTCCCTTCTCATCCTTTCCACCCACACTTGTGCATCAACTCTGTTGCAGATCTTTGTGTCATCTGCAAAGAGACATACTTTCCTTCCAGTCCCTCTGCAATGTCGCTTATAAAGACATTGAAGAGGATCTGTCCTAATACTGAACCCTGTGGTACCCACTGCTAACCCCCTTTTTCAGAGTGGACTCCATTTACTATTACCTCTGTGTCCTATTCTCCATCCAATTTTTACCCAGGCTGTCATCTTGGGACCCACTCCTAGGCTGGCTAACTCTATATTAATCTTTTGTTGGGACTGTGTCAAATGCCTTGCTAAAGTCTAGGTAGGCCATGTCCACAGCCCTCCTGATCTACTACTTTGGTCACCCAGTCAAAGAAATCTATCAGATTTGTCTGGCATGACCTTCCCACTGTGAATCCATGCTGCCTTGGGTCCTGTGCCCCTCTGGCCTCTAGATATGCAACAGTTCTTTCCTTCAGAAGTGATTCCATCATTTTCCCTACCACTGAGGTTAAACTAACAGGTCTGTAGTTTCCTGCTTCTGTCTTGTTCCCACTTTTGTGAAGGGGAATCACATCTGCCCTCCTCCAGTCCTCAGGTACCACTCCATCCTCCCATGATTTGTTAAAGAGGGTAGTCAGTGGTGTCACTAGTTCTATCCTTAGTTCTTTTAGAATTCTGGGATGAATCCCATCAGGCCCCATTGCTTTGTCCACCTTCAGTTTTAAGAGCTCTTTCAGGACTCTTTCTTCTGTAAATGGGCTGGTATCAACTTCTGTATCCAGAGTGTTTCTACTGTTTGTTTTAGGTACCTCCCCCTCTTCTTTTGTAAATACGGAGCAAAAATATTTGTTTAGTATCTATGCCTTTTCACAGTCACCTCTGCCCACCCTCACTCCCCTTATTAAGCCTCACTATCCTCCTTGGTCTTCCTTTGTTCTCTGATGTACCTATAAAAGGTTTTATCCCTTCTTAACTGAGTTGGCTATCTTTCCTCGGTTTGGGCCTTTGCTGTTCTGACTGCCTTCCAGCTTCCTTTGCTTTAACTGATACAGTTCTCTGTCCTGTTCCTTCTGTGATTCCTTGTACTTCCTGAATGCTTTCTTTTCTTTGAACCTTCACTGCCACTTCCTTTGAGAACCATAGTGGTTTCTTACCTCGTTTTGTTTTGTTTATTTGCTTTACACAAAGGCTTGTTACCTCTGTGATGGCAGTTTTATTATTCCCATTGTTCTTCCACCCTCCTTCCTGCCCATTTGCTAGTGCATTCCTTAGGTACTCACCATTTTGGCAAAGTCAGCCCTCCTAAAATCCAGTACCTTTGTCTTTGTATGACTTGACTCTGTTGCTGTGTTTGTGTGAACCATACTGTTCGGAGTAGTCGCTGGTTCCCAGATGGCTACCACTTCTACATCTGTGATCCTCTCTTCATCTCTGTTTGAGAGAACCAGGTCTAAGATTGCTCCTCTCAAGTGGGCTCCAATACTAGTTGTCTAAGGCATGCCCCTGTAGGGCATCCAGAATAACCCCACTCTTAGAAGTGGCTGCTGCAACTGCACTCCAGTTAACATCTGGCATATTCAGATCACCCATCAGCAATATCTCCCCTTTATCTGCCATTCTAAGTATACTTTCTATCATTTCCTTGTCCATTTCTCCCCTGAGAGGGGGGTCTGTATACAACCCCTGTGCGGATTGTGGTGCCATTGCCTGCCTCCAAATTGACCCACAGTGCTTCTTCTCTCCCTGTTTACCCTTTTGTTCTGTTGCTTTGATTTTTTCTTATGTAGAGAGCTACTCCTCCTCCTCTTTTACCCTCCCTGTCCCTCCTGTAGATAGTGTATCCTGGTATGTTTACGTCCCAGTCATGGTTCTGTGTGTACCATGTTTCTGTGACTGCCACAATATCCAGATCTTCCTCCTCCATCAAGGCCACTAATTCAGGAAGCTTGTTACCCAGACTACGGGCATTGGTACTCATTGCTCTCCATTTTTTGATGGCTTTACCTTCTGTAGCAGCAACCCCCACTGACCTTTCTACCTTGGTCTTTTTCTCATTTAGTACCCTGTTTTGTAGGGGGAGGCTGGGATTTTCCTTCTGCTTATCAGTTTTTAGCAGCAAAGCCAGGTTTCTGAGAAATACAAAATCACTCATACCCTCATAATATAAAGCAGTATTGGATATATATGCAAATCACCATGAACTTTAGGCTGTTTCTGTTTTAAGCAGGAGTGTATGGTGCCCAAGCCCCTCCCACGCAATCTGCAAAGGCTGAGAACAGAAGACACAGTCACATGTTTCGTGGTACACAGGACTCAGTCAGTGTTCTTCATCTGTATCTTACCCCAGAGGGAAAATGATTAAAAGCTTAATCTGAGTATATTTTGAAGCCATGCATGTTTTGCTTACAACTTTTTTTGTCATCAGAACTGCTGCAGCATATGCTGTATGAAATACTTTCTATTTGTCCTAAATGCAATTCTGCATTCAGATGATGATCAGATCTCTTTCAAAGCTGATTCACCAGGCATGTTTACTTTGTGTGACTTCTGAAATATAAATACTCTGCTAATGCATACAGTCAATAGCTCCTAGTTTTAAGGGCTGCACATTGATTTTGAAAGCAGACCTAAGATGGTTTTTATAGTCCTTTAAAGAGCATTACCTTGTTAAAGCAGCAGTATGTGTTAGTCACTGTGTAGCTTTTTTTAGCAGCAATGCATTTCAGTCAAAAACATAAATATGCCCATTTTTCTTTTCCTCTTCTTTCTTTCCTGAGTGTAGATATAAGATCACAAAGTTGCTTTTAATTCCCACTCCCATGCCACACTGACCATAAAAAACAAATATCTTGGTGTGGTACTGTGCTATCAGAAACATCAGAAACATGTGGTAGCACCATCCTAATACACCCACAGTATACAATGTAGCATGTACATTCAACAGATAACCTCAGCAGAAGAGAGTTTTTAAAATTGCAAGTGGCAGCTATCTTTAATGACTTGACTCAATAGTTACAAAATTAGCTACAGATCTTGTTTTAGTATATCTGAGGGAAGTACACTGGTAATAAATCTAAGGATGTCAGAGATACATATTTGCTAAAAACTATATGACTGCATTTCTTGGCAACTAAAAAATACTGAAGCTTTAAGTCTTCTCTATTGCATAAAGTGGTGCTCACTAGGAGTAGACACACTGATACATAGAGCTGTGTGAATCATAAAATTCTGCCTGAAGAATTACCATTCTGATTCAGCAGAATTATGCAGGATTTGTGTGAAACTTTCTGCAGAATTTTGCCAAATTTTAAATGTCAGTTATTTTTCTCTAATTGTACAAGTGTGCATCCAACTGACACCAAATTTGGTATGTAGACAGTTAGGAATGGCTCACATAAGTGTACCAACCTTCAGAGTCATAGGTTGAAATGTGTCAGAGTTATGGGTGGCCAATAAAAACTTAATTTTCAGTTATTTCGATTTAATTTAAAAATGTCTTATCCAAATTTCTCCACGGTTTCAGAATTTAGAGAAACTTATTACATGGGTATATGCACCATGTTTTGAGTCTCAAGCTTCAAAGGGTGCTGAGTTATAAGTAGCCAAATATTTTGCCAAAAGGATTTCTGTTATGCTAGTATAATTTTGATAGTATTCATTGAAATGTTATAAAATGTTGCAGGTATACAGGTTATCACTATCAAAACAAAAGAAGGCTGTGCTCAGGGTGAAGACTGGGTGCTAGGCAAATGTAAGTCACCACTATCAAGGAAAGCCGGCACTCCAAACATCAGAGTTAATCAAATCTTTAATTAGCAGTATTGCACAAAATCAAACCACAGTGGCAATTTAACAGTACATGGCTCTCGTACCAGGACAACCAGCCCCAGCACTTTGAGGTGCAGTACCTTTTCCTCAGGGGGCGTGGCTTACAATCCCAAACATGGTCTGTACATTTCCCCTCAGATAGGTGTGTTCAATACAACCTAATCATATTACAATATCTTGGTGTAACATATCTTATTTAAACATTTTATTCAAAATAAAGCGAGTGTGAATTTCACTCCCATTTATCTTAACAGCATCACGCGTGCTTGTCCTATTTGATGCCTTTTAATATCATTAAAATGCCTTTGTTATAGTTTAAAAATCTGAACCAAATTAATTCAGGCAGTTTTACCCTTTTTTGGGCAAGTAAGCTGTCATCCAAAATTACATATTTGTAAAAGATCCAATTATCTATATTAGCATATTCATACCATAGAGTTTTAAATTCACAGTGAATTTTAAATAATAAATTGATAAGAATCCATAAATACTGAGTGATGCAAAAGGAATTGGTTGTGTGCCCACTTCCTTTCTGTGTTCAGTGCCTGATAACTCCAAAACACCTTGTCATTAATTTTGATATGGTGTAAACTATTAAGGATTATTCCTGGAGCATCCCACCCCCAACCCCGGTCAGGCAGTCAAGCACAAAACAGATTAACAAGCATGAAAGTGCCTGTTTGTTAAAATAATCCATTAACACCACTAGCAGGTAATACATGTCATATTATAATGTAGTTATGCACTTCATATTATAATGTAGTTCATAATGTACTTTCTTGCGAGTCCCCTTCCCTACTATATTATCCATATTAAATAATCATTTTTAATTTATTAATCATCCTTACCTGAAGGATGTTTTCAAAACTGTACCCTAATGAACCCATTGAAACTTTCTCAGGAACAGAGCTTTTTATTTTGTTATTTTCCAAAGCATGCCATGGTGTGTCTGTTCCTCTCCTACCTCAAAATGAGAGGCTGTTAAGGCCATTCATAAACCTTAATTTTAAATCAAATTACTGATGCAGAAATGGCTGCCACTCTACAGTATCATTAAACCCTGAAGGTTTTAATGTTTTTAACTTGAACATCCACATGGATTCCTTGTGGTGCAAAGAAAGATGTCTGTGCACCCTCTCGAACCTGTAAGGTGCTTGATCTATGGCCATATAATGTATTGAATGATCCTTTGTTACGGCTAGTTCTTTTAAATGCTTATCAATAGGATGGGATACATCTAACTTACAGATAAACCTAAAATGCTCCTGTACTTGAGAGTCCTCGAAGTTTGTCCAATGTATACTTTCCTGCATGAACAAAAGAGGGCATAAATTACAAAATGGGAACTGCAAGTTAGGAAGTAATTAATTTTCACCTACCTAACTCCCAGAATGGATGGATTTAAAAAACTCTTTCCTTGTATTGCATTTTTACAAGTTACACATTGTTTGCAAGGGGAAAAAAGGTTATCACTACATTTATATATGTACATAGTTTCATAATTATGGCTTCGAGTGGTACTGAGTTATATATATATTGCCTGCCAAACATGCTGCCAAAATTTAAATTTCAGTTATTTCCCTCTAATTTTAAAACAGCATATCCAAATGTAACAAATTTGAACCATAAACTACTATACCACATGATCAATTCTGACAAAGTTCATATTTACAACTTTAAATGAGACTGCATTAAAAGTAGTAAAACTTTCACATTTTAAAATTAAATTTTGTAAGAATGTAAACTGCAAATTTATAATCCCCTGAAACTTTAAAACTGGAGAAAGCAATGCCATTAAATTTGCCGGGTTCTTAGACCTTACAAGGAGACCGTGTGCACTAGTTTTATTAATTGCTTGCTGCCAGATATTGCAAAATAACATCTGTACTTAAAGTAAAATTCCATGAATCCTTGTGAAAATTATGGAATTTCATGAAAATGCCATAAAATTTGAATTGACTAATTCCACTCAGCCTTATCTGGGGATTCTAATTTTTTTTTGCCACTGCTTCATTTTCCTCCTTATGCAGCCACCACTCTACCTTTCATCCAGCTGCCACCACACTTCCCCCGACAGCCCCCCAGGGCACCCACACACACCCCAGCTGGCATATGCTGCTGTACCCATGAAAGGAATCCCCTAAGTCCCTGCGCCAGGCCAGGATCCAATACCGGCGTGTTGGTCACCACCGGGCTCAGGAAGCTGCGGCCATCAAGCTGCCGCGAGTGGTGCTGATGATTTTCCTCCTAGTTTTTCCCCCATGAGTGCAGACATGTAGTGATGTCGCTCACCGACATGCTGATGTCTGCTGCACTCCTCCTTCCATTACACCAGCTCTAGCAGTGCCTCCAGGTGTCCCCACGGGCCGCTGCAGAGTGGTGGATGGCCACAACCCTCCCCAGGATAGGAGAGCAGTCCTCCGGACACTTGATCCTATCCTCCCTTACTGACCCCTGGCAACCCAGGCTCACGTCTGAACCTGGGTTGCCAGTGTGACGTGAGGTGTGGCGCCTAGTGCCTCAACCCTCAGTGACACCAGGCCGGCTTGGGAGATTCTAATTAAAGGATAGGGGTATGAGAGGCAGGTAGTGCAGGGGGTCACCAGGTTCAGGAGATAGATGCATAGTTTCACCAAGAAGTGGACAGCTGAGATAGGTAGCACACCAGTAGTAGACCCCCCCAGTTGGAGCAAGGAAGCACAGTGTCAACAATTCCAGCCTGAATGTAGGATATGTATCACACCCAATAAATTGATGATCCAGGGAGCCTGACGTACATGCAGATATGGGACTTAAAATATGTGGTGGGGGAAGACAATGTCTGGGGCACCTGTCAGGAAGAGTTCTGGCTATTCCAGCAGGATAGGTTGACAGAAAAAGGAGTAGGTGACTCACGTTTTCAGCAATTCTGTCACTGTAAAGGAAAAAGAGGATATCAGTGGGATCAGTAGTTCTAGTGAGTCAATCTGGCTATGCTAAGAGAGAAGGTGGGTACAAGTACACCCTGGAAGAGAGAAGGGAGGGGGGATATGATAGAAACCTATAAATATCTCACAGGGTGGTGGTGGTGGTAAATAAGGTACAGAAGGAAGTATTTTTTGTAAACGAAAAGATGCACAAGGTCAAGGGGACATGCAATAAAGCTGGAAGAGAAAATATTCAGGAGAGATATCAGTAAGTACTTCTTCCCTGAAAGAGTAGTGGATGCCTGGAATAGTCTTCCAGCAGAGGTGGTGTGGACGAAAACTGTGGTGGGCTTCAAGCATACATAGGATAGGTACAAGGGAATCTTAGTGGGAAGCACGAGATGGGAGGGGAAGCCGGTGATTAAAAGGGTCTGCAGTGAAGTATAGGCATGGGAAAAAAATGGGCAGACTCATTGGACCAAGTGGTCCTTATCTGCTGTCATATTCTGTGTTTCTGTATAAAAGTTTTACCAAGAAGGACATACTGACTAGGAACAGCTTGTTTTCAGATGTGTCCTACTCCCTCTGCTGTTTGACGGCTATATTTGCCATCAGCTCACTCCATCAGTGCTTACTCACTTTCCCTTTTTGTTCTCTCCTATTTCCATTCACTGCAGTACAGGGTTGACTGCAGCTTTCCATCCTGTGTGTGCTGAGTGTGCCCACCACCACCAGTGCTGCTGTGGCCTGATGATGTGGGTGGAGAAATGTAGGGCCCTTACCTTAGGGCAGGTCACTGAATTTAAATGTGGGAGAAACATGCACGAGGGACACTGTATTCTTTATGAGCCTCAGTTCACACCTCACAGCATAAGGCAGCAACTGTTCAGGGGCATGATGTGGATATGGGCCAGAGCAATTCCAAGGGGTATAAAGCAAAATCATAAGGAAACTCCACCCTTGCAGTAAAACGCCCTCTGGATGCCAGCATGATGAAAGCTAAAATGCCCAGTGGCTATACTTAATTTAAAAAGAGTGAAAGTGAACTGGCTACAAAAAAAGGGGTGGGTGGCCCTTTACCACTGTCATGCCAGAAAATATGTGTGAAAACCAGACTGTGGGACCCAGATCAATAAAATCTGGAATGGATGGTCCAATCTGGACAAGATACGAATTGCACAAATATTGCCAATTCGGTCACCCTGGCCAGATGGGCCAGCCTGGCTTTTACCTATCTAGTCTGACCACAGGGGCAGTTTTCATCTTTGCACAGGGCTGAGTGAAAACTGGACTGGTAGGACTGGACCAGATAAGTAAAATTTGGACCACCCTGTCCAGCTGGGCTGGACAGTCTGGAATTTATTGATCTGATCTGGTCTGTCTTCAGCAGTCTGGTTTTCACCAAGTCTTTATGCAAGACTAACATTTTATACCAAAATCTCACAGCGCTTCACCAGGGCTTTGATTTCAATGTAAATGTTAGTCTGACAGTAGCAGGAACCCACTCCCCCAACCCCGAGGGTTTTGGTAAATAGTCACCTTTTTCTGTATTTGTTCTCATGCTTGTTCATAGGGGTGCACCATCATTACTATACAGAGAGGCAAAGGATGGGGCAAATACTGCTGCTGTGCCTCTGAAGACTTCACGTTTTCTAGTATGGGGAGATGGTTTGGTTTTACTAAAGAGGAAGGAAGGAAAGTTATTCATGTACTCTGTGGCTTGATCTGGGTAGAACCTGGTTCCACCCAGTAGAACCAGTTAGAACTTTTGTATATTGTACTGTATGGCTTGAGATGGAAAGTTTGCAATGTAGAACTTTTAGAGGTTCACACAGCCCGAAATGCAGTTGTAATAAAAGTACTATGCAATATGAATACATTACAATAAAAATAAAAGTAAAATACATTACTGTTGTTCAGACACGACATATGGGCAGATTTTAAGGGTAAGACAAAATAAAGATGTAAAACAATGTAGTAAGGTAAACAATGCATTAAGGTGGAAGTGCAGTACTGTACTGGCAGTACACGTGAGGTAAAGGGTAGATTACTACCATCCAGACTATGAAGGGACAGTGCAGTAAGGGTAGGTACCAGAGCAAACTTTACGAGATGTGAATAACTGATAAGGTGCAGATCTGACAAGAAACAGTCTTCACTGATGATTCCTAGCAGTCGTCGTTGATGCACATCCAATAGCAGGATAAAAGGAACTGAGGAGGTAAGTGAATGATGCCGAGTGAAACTAGTAGTCATGCGCACTGACTCGTGATGTTGTGCATGCATACTGCTTACTGCAGAGGCAGCCCTCTGAAATGTTCTGGCTCCTGCAGGCTTCTAGCATCTCCAGTTATTGATTTATTCCCTATAGTGGGTCTTAGCTGAAGATGCTAGGAGCCTGTGGGAGCCAGAACGTTTCAGAGGGCTGCCACCACAGTAAGCAGCATGCATGCATGACATTGCGAGTCAGCACACCCAGCTGCTAGTTTACCCTAGTGTCTACCCCCAACTGTCTCAGTTCCTTTTCCCTGCCATTGAGTGCATATCAGCGAAGATGTCACTTGCCTGCAAGGAGTCAGAATTTCACGTCTATATGATAACATCATTCAGTTCTTCTCAGCTTTAGTATTTAAAACTAAAGTTTGTTATTTATGTGTTAATTTAGTTTTTGTCAGATTAAACAACTTAGTTTTTGTCTTAGCCCTACTGAGTGTCAACAGTCAACAACCATGGAGGAGGGTAGGGAGCCTAAAGAGGCAGGTTACTCTGGCAGTGGGCTGTGTCCAGTCCAGCTCTCCTCCAGAGAGGGGATCTGATGATGGGCAGTCCAGTACTTGAGAGGAAAGGCAGTCTTCCCGTAAGTACTAAAATAAGTGGTACCAATCCTGCACACGTTCAACATTGGGGTCCAGGCACCACTCAACTTCAGCCTCTTCCTCTTCCTCTTATTGCTAGAAGGGGAAGAAATAGCACCTGTCAAGGTTGCCCTCTGCAAGGTCTGCCATGAGACATTCAACTTCCTGGAGTCAGAGGTCCCCACCATCATCACTTGGGAATTTTAGGCCTGAGAGGTCAGTGTCTCAGGCCTGGAGCCCCATTATGTCTGTAAGTGAGGATTCTGATGGGCAGTTCCACCACTGGGCAGCTCTTATGAAGCAGTGGGTGCAGTGTCTGGCCCAGGTGGCACCACTAGTGACACTGGTCACTGACCCCTTCTGGTTGACTGGACTCATGAGGCAGGTGGTGCCACTAGACTCGGAAGAGTGTTCACTTGCAACAGCAGCCTTCGGGTCCTTGCTCAGAGCAGTGCCACCAACATCTATCCTGCTTGTGGTGTCACCTCTGCCCTGTCCAGGGATCAGCATTCACTCCGGTGCCAGCTGAGTCATTGATGCCAGTTCCGGTGTCATGTCCGGTGCCGGGTTCGGGCCCTTTGGGGTCTGGTCTGGTGTTGGGTGCAGTGTTGGGCCCAGTGCCTCATGTGCTTGCGGTGCTAGGAGCCCTCCTAGTGCCACCCACAGTTTCGGTTCTGGCGCTGCCTCTGGCACTGGTCCTTCATCCTATGGAGCCAGGGCTGTGACTGGTGTAGCAGCAGCTGCAAGCTACATTGTCTGCCCTGCGATGCCACTCTCATTTCTGTCTTCCTTGTGAGGAGGCTGTAGAAGAAGATGAATCAGATCCCAACCTTATTATTTCTGAAGATGGTGATGATGACTCTTTCTATGGTCAGGAGGTTCAGACCCAGTTCCTGTGCCTCAGGAAGACCTGTCTTTCCAGGCTCTCCTCAGAAATATGCACCCTCAGTCCCCACCTGTCTTTCTACCTCCACATCTCCAATGTGATCAGAAAGATCCACATGAGACTGGGGCTTCTATACAGGATTCAGAAGTTCATAATTCCCAACTCAAGGTTCTGACTTTCTAGCTCCTTTCTCCTCCTGCTGTTGGCTTGTGAATCTATCACTTATGCCCCCAGTTAATTCCAAACTCTTTAGCAGTCTCAGATCATGCTACAGTAACATAATCCGATTCGTCACCAGACTTCCCCAGAGAATGCACCACTGCACCCTTTATAAGACTCTAAACTGGATCCCACTGGAGGGGTGCTTATCACTAAACAGTCTGTACTTCCTTCACAAAATCCACCTGAACAAGCTACCATCCAGCATGACATCTCTCTTCCCCAAGTCTGCCCCTTCTCACCTGACCCAAGATGCCACTAGTAACATATTCTCATCCCTTTTTTTCACACCTCTCTTGCTCAAAATTCCCTCTTCTCTAATGGCACTAAGCTTTATAACCAGCTTCCTCCTGCACTACTGGCCTGCAGCTCTAACCCCACCTTCCTAAGATCCCTTAAGAGTCACCTCCTCACCAAACATGCTTGCTGTTGCTCCCTTAGCACTTGTGATACCTAACCCCTGTTACCCACCAACCCCTCCCTAACTACTTTTCCACCAAACCTGCCCCTCCAACTTCCTTCACCACCCTCCTCTCCCTAACACTTTATGCCTGGTTACATCCCACCCAGCACATCTTCACAGAATATCCTTACTAGGTTATAGCTAACTACTCCCTATGCCCATGTTGATTCCTTTGCCAAACTGTACAGTCCCTTTACTCTTTGTTCCACATTGACCCTTACTGAATTGATAAGCAACAAAATTTGTTTGCACTTGTGTATATTATAGAAACATAGAAACATAGATTTTGACAGCAGATAAGGACCGCTTGGCCCACCCAGTCTGCCCATTTCCCTACCTAATGGATAAGCTGCAGATCCTAGTTAACCAGCAGCCTACTTCTTCCTACCCCCACCCCCTAGAATTGTCTTATGACTATCCCATGCATGCTTGAATTCCACCACTGATTTTGACTCCACAACCTCCTCTGGAAGGCCGTTCCATGCATCCACAACCCTGTCTGTGAAAAAATACTTCCTTAAATTACCTCTGAGCCGGCCCCCCCCCCATCTTCAAATTGTGCCCCCTTGTTCTTGCACACCTCTTTTTTTGAAAGATGCTACCCTCTTGGACTTTTGTTGATTCCCTTGAGGTACTTGGAGTTTCTATCATGTCCCTCTCCTCCTTTCCTTGGGGCTATACATATTAAGCTCCTTAAGTCTCTTCATATGTCTTCCGTGCAGACCTGCACCATTTTAGTTGCCCTCTCTGGACAGCTTCCATCCTGTCTATGTCTTTAGGAGATTGGGTCTCCAGAACTGCATGCAGTACCAGATGGGTCTCACCAGCTGTCTGTACAGAGGCATAATAACTTCCTGTTTTCTACTGGTGATGCCTCTCCCTATGCATCCCAGTATCCCCCAGCCCTCCTTGCTGCCCCTCACATTGCTTGCCCACCTTTAGGTCATCTGATATGACTACCCCAGGTCCCTTTCCATTTTTGTTGTTGTTAGTATCTCATCCCCATTGTGTACTCTTCCTGGGTTTCTGTTTCCAGGTGCATTACCTTGCACTTCTTAGCATTGAATCTAAGCTGCCATACATTTGACCATTCCTCTAACCTTGCCAAGTCCTTTTCATCCTTTCCACCCCACCTTGTGCATCAACTGTGTTGCAGATCTTTGTGTCATCTGCAAAGAGACATACTTTTCCTTCCAGTCCCTCTGCAATGTCGCTCATAAAGACATTGAAGAGGACCAGTCCTAATACTGAACCCTCGTGTCCCCCACTAGTATACCCCTTTCTTCAGAGTGGACTCCATTTACTATTACTCTCTGTGTCCTATTCTCCAGCCAATTCTTTACCCAGGCTGTCATCTTGGGACCCACTCCCAGGCTGGCTAACTTGTATATTAATCTTTTGTGTGGGACTGTGTCAAATGCCTTGCTAAAGTCTAGGTAGGCCATGTCCACAGCCCCTCCTGATCTACTACTTTGGTCACCCAGTCAAAGAAATCTATCAGATTTGTCTGGCGTGACCTTCCCGCTGTGAATCCATGCTGCCTTGGGTCCTGATGCCCTCTGGCCTCTAGATACTCAACAATTCTTTCCTTCAGAAGTGATTCCATCATTTTCCCTACCACTGAGGTTAAACTAACAGGTCTGTAGTTTCCTGCTTCTGCCTTGCTCCCACTTTTGTGAAGGGGAATCACATCTGCCCTCCTCCAGTCCTCGAGTACCACCCCATCCTCCCATGATTTGTTAAAGAGGGTAGTCAGTGGTGTCACTAGTTCTACCCTTAGTTCTTTTAGAATTCTGGGATGAATCCCATCAGGCCCCATTGCTTTGTCCACCTTCAGTTCTTTCATAACCCTTTCTTCTGTAAATGGGCTGGTATCAACTTCTGTATCTAGAGTGTTTCTACTGTTTGTTTTAAGTATCTCCCCCTCTTCCTTTGTAAATACTGAGCAAAAATATTTGTTTAGTATCTCTGCCTTTTCATAGTCACCCTCTGCCCACCCTCCCTTCCCTTTATTAAGCCTCACTAACCCTCCCTGGGTCTTCCTTCACGCCCTGATGTACCTATAAAAGGTTTTATCCCCTCTTAACTGAGTTGGCTATTCTTTCCTCGGTTTGGGCCTTTGCTGTTCTGACTGCCTCCCAGCTTCCTTTTGCTTTAACTGATACAGTTCTCTGTCCTGCTCCTTCTGTGATTCCTTGTACTTCCTGAATGCTTTCTTTTCTCTTGAACCTTCATTGCCACTTCCTTTGAGAACCATAATGGTTTCTTACATTGTTTCATTTTGTTTATTTGCTTCACACAAAGGCTTGTTACCTCTGTGATGGCAGTTTTTATTATTCCCCATTGTTCTTCCACCCCTCCTTCCTGCCCATTTGCTAGTGCATTCCTTAGGCACTCACCCATTTTGGCAGAGTCAGCCCTCCTAAAGTCCAATACTTTTTCCTTTGTATGGCTTGACTCTATTGCTGTGTTTATTGTGAACCATACTGTTCGATGGTCGCTAATTCCAAGATGGCTACCCACTTCTACATCTGTGATCCTCTTCATCTCCATTTGAGAGAACCAGGTCTAAGATTGCTCCCTCTGGTGGGCTCCAGTACTAGTTGTCTAAGGTATGCCCCCTGTAGGGCATCTAGAATAACCCCACTCTTTGAAGTGGCTGCTGCAACTGCACTCCAGTTAACATCTGGCATATTCAGATCACCCATCAGCAATATCTCCCCTTTTTCTGCCATTTTATGTATTCTTTCTATCATTTCCTTGTCCATTTCTCCCCTGAGAAGGGTCTGTACTCTAACCCTATGGATTGTGGTGCCATTGCCAGTCTCCAAATTTACCACAGTGCTTCTTCTCCTCCCTGTTTTCCCTTTTGTTCTGTTGCTTTGATTCCTTCCATTATGTAGAGCTACTCCTCCTCCTCTTTACCCTCCTGTCCTCTAGAGATAATGTGTCCTGGTATGTTTACGTCCCAGTCATGGTTTGAGTATTCATGTTTCTGTGACTGCCACGATATCCAGATGTTCCTCCTACATCAAGGCCACTAATTCAGGAAGCTTGTTACTCAGACTACAGGCATTGGTACTCATTGCTCTCCATTTTTTATGGCTTTACCTTCTTTTGCAGCATCCCCCACTGACCTTTCTACCTTGGTCTTTTTCTCATTTAGTACACTGTTTTGTAGGGAGAGGCTGGGATTTTCCTGCTGCTTATCAGTGTCTCCCCTCTTGACTAGTTTAAAAGCTTGCCAATGAAGCATTTAAACCAATTGCTCAAAAGACTTGTTCCCTTCCTGGACAGATGCAGACCATCCTGCCAGTATAGGCTGGTATCCCTCCAGGTGGAACCCCAGTCCCCAATGAAGCCAAACCCCTGTGCTCCACACATTTTTCAACCATTCATTAAACTGCGTGGTGCAAAGTACCTCTCACTCATGCCATTGACAGGCAGCACCTCAGAGAAGGATATTGTGTGTGCTACTTGTCTTGGGCCCTCCCAATTCTCTGAGAGTCCTTCTGCACTGCTCTAATCTCATGATGAGCCAATTCATTTGTCCCTAGGTGGACAATGGCGTCCAGTTCAGACTCCCGTGCAGCTGTTCTCGTGATCCTGAGGATGCGCTTCCTGTCTCTCCAAGCCACTGGCACCAGGCAGGCACCTTACTCAGTTTTCCCTGCTCCCCCAGTTCTATCCCCTAATAATTGAGTCCCCACCAGGAGCTGCTTCCTTTCCTGGTGTCCTCTGCCTCCCTCCTGTGGGCCTCCCTTGTGACAGTTGTCCTCAGCCTCCTTAGTCTCCTCTGTGGGTGCATCCATAGGGGAGTTATGCTCCCCCAGAATGGTGTATGGATTGTGGAGTGGAACAACTGACTGGGTGTGCCTCTGCTCCACCATCCTCACCCTCCCTGAGCCAACTGTGGTAAGTACATATCTTTCGTATCTTCCAAGAATTAATCTTCACCATTGATTCCCACTTATGGGTCCAAGTTCTAAGCTGTCCCTTCTGTATTCGTATGTATATATATAATTATGCTCAGCGTTGCTGCTTTCCCACTATTGATGATGATAATGCTTTTGCTACATGTATATTCTATATATTATGCATTTTGTGTATCATGTATTGTGTATTGATTTTATTGAAATCTCGGAATAAACACCTTTGAGCTAGAGCTCTTTCACATAGGTTCCACGTCAGTAGAAAACAAGGCAATAAATGCTAAACAAGGATGAACATTAAACATGGAATTACAAGAGTCAGGTGGACAACTTGAACTGGCATTGTACAATGTATGCCAGTACAATGCCACCAACATCTGTCCCTCAAGGTGTTGGGGGCATCGACATTTGTATTTCGTTTATCTTATATTTTGTGATACTTGTAAAACTGGACATTTGTGAAAACGGGCATTTTTGCTCGCATACCTTTCCAGTATAAAAATAAACTTGATTGATTGATTGATTGAGTGATTGATTGACTGATGCACTCAGCATTGGGTTTCAAGCCAGCAGCCATTTACCTGACTAGGCACCTCCACACTGGAGTTCCTAAACATGCCCAATGTTCTGCTCAGTTTAGTTCATCTTATCCAACCCGCACTAGAAACCTTGTCTGATGCTGTTTGGCAGAGGCCTACTTTGGTGGTGGTTGTCCCCAAGCAGGCGATCAACAGTTATGGTCAGTACATATCTTTCGTATCTTCCAAAAATTAATCTTCACCATTGATTCCCACTTATGGGTCCAAGCTCTAAGCTGTCCCTTCTGTCTGAGGGAGCAGCTGATTCACCCTGAGGGTAAATGATATCCTTAGTCCTCTGTATGGGGGAAAACACGAGGGTGGGGGCTTCTTACAGGTCTGGCAAGACCTGAAACAGGTCAGGGCCAGGTGGAGGCTCCTGTGACACAGGAACAGGAGGGTTCCCTGACAGTTCCCCCTGACCCTAGGGGAAAGAAATAAGCCCCTTGGAAGTGCAAGTTAAGCACCTTACTCAGAGTCAATAGTGCCAGTTGGGAGAGGCAAGGACATGCTGTGCACCTGAAGCAGAGTGCAGTTCCTGCTAACTTGAAGGCTACTTTGTTGGCATTGTAAGATACCCTCAACTTGTGTTGAGCTTCCTCAAGGTCCTGGGCAGAAAGATTAATGGGATGCTTGCCTTTCTCACTCTACGGCAATTAAGCTAAGAACATGCTTAGCAGTAAGCAAAGGTGACAGTTATAAGTCAGCATATGTGCCTAGGATGCAGAAATGCACATTAGGGTGCCTGCCAAGGAAAAAGCCTTCCTTTTGAGAGCATCCATCTGAGCAGAATCTGCTGCAGAAAGTCAGTCACATACGAGGCACAGAGGCCCCAGTGGGGTTTGCAGTACTTCCAGCCTCAATGAAGGATGAGGTACATCACCTACGGACCCTGTAGGTGCATGATACCACATAAGAAGGTCCTTGGGCGTGGCTGGGTTGGAGAAGAGACATCTCTACACTGCCCTGGATGCCTCCTTTAAAGCTCTAGGCCATGGAAAAAAAAACACAAGCATCAAGATTGGGAACTTGGAGGAGAACCCAGTGGCACCGATCATGACTAGTAAAAGCATGCAGGTCTAGCACCTGGAGCATCTCCACCAAGAATTGCTGGTACAAAGTGTACTCAGCAACCTAAGGAAGGTGGACAGATGATTCATCGTCCTCTGAGGAGGATGTAGATAAAGAAGAGGCACCGCATCCAGGTATCATTGGTGCATGGAAGAAGGTCCTGTACTAGGCCCTGTGAGACTCCGTATGCCGGATCTCAGAGGCACCAATGAAAGCCTGGTGTTGGTCCCTCATTAACAGCCCTTCAGGGCCTGTGAATGAGGGCATCCGCTCTAGGAAGTAGCGAGGCCCTGCAACAGGGGGTTGAGATGCCTGGTTTTGAGGGCCTTGGCCTGAGCTGCTGAATTGCATTAAGAGGCCTCACCCAAGGTGAGAGCCTAGCAGATTCACCTGAAGGTGTCCCCCTACATCTGAGAAGTGACCCAGTCAGTGCCCATGAGGGGGATCCCCACAGTTGAGAACAGAGATGTACAGGTCCTATGGGGAACCCAGTCCTCACTGGTGATGGTGACATCCAGTGGCTCCAGGTAAAACTCCTTCTCAAGGCCATCATCTGATCCTGAGTCAGCACCACCTCCAGCACCAGGCTCAGCATCAACCACAGCCTCAGAGACAGGGTTCTCCTCTTCACCATGGCTGGCACTGCCCCCAACACCTTGCTCGGTGCCAACTTCAGTGTCATGCTCAGAGCCATCGCCTTCCTCGGTGTCACAGGTGACAGAGTTGGGACCAACCTTCAAGACCTCATCATCAGTACCTCACTTGGAGCAGGACCCAGGACAGAACTCAATACCATTGTCATTGTCACCTCCATCATCATGTCCGGAGCTGTCACCCTCCTGAGTATCACTAGCGACACCATGGACATTGTCAACCTCCGAACTGGCAACAGTACAGACAACAGTCTTGGTGCTGATCCCTCTCCTGATACCATGAACAGTGTGAAGTGGGGGCCCATCATCGTCCCCAGTGTCACCCACTGCATCATCACTGCAAACACTGACAACAGTAGTAGTAAAATCTTTATTTTATACAGATAGAAACATTATTACACCATTAGGGCCATAAAAAGCCCTATTTACAAAGTGATCCTGTCAAATGTTAGACATACAGTATACAAAATTTATAAAAGAAAACACTTTAGTTTAAAATTGTAGTCCTATAATAGAGAAGTAGCGCATAGATGTATAATCGTAACATATACACAGGTATTACACAGAGGTGTTACAGTGCTAAGGTATGTGCATCCTATCCAAAACACATGCATCTAAAGCATGGGTGATGCTAGAGGATGACGTTGAGATGTCCACTGGTATAGACCAAACATACAGCTGTGGCCTCACCTCTGGGGACATCTGCTGCAGGGCAGGCAGACTGTGGAGGGTTCATAGTCAACCACCCAGAAGGAGTCACTGTCCACTAGACCCATCCACTGGAGTCTCTGACACCTCAGTGTGGTGAGGTCAGGGACTTTGTACTTCCATGGAACCAGAGGTCCCTGAAAGATGCCATGGGGAAAGGCCTAGAGACCTGGTCTTGGATGCACGCATGTGAGGCCTGCCTTCAAAGGTGGGGATCAGGTGATCCCACCTCAACACTTGGTTCTCAAAGGTATGGCAGTCCATTGAAAAGCAGGAATTGAATGCATACATGTCATACTCTGGTCCCAAGCAGGCTGCACAGGACTGGTGCTGGCCTGACACAGCCTCAGTTTTCCACAGGGGTAATGATGCATAATTGGTTGCTGTTGGACTTTCATTGATGACTTGGCCCTTTTTTAATCAAATTTTGGCATCTTGGTAAAATAATAAGGACAGGTGGCACTGTAAATAAATAATTACAGTGACACATTAAAGTAAGCGTCGACAAGGTGAACTGTGTCACTGTGCTGCAACTACGTACAACTGATGGCAAGAAACACAGAACTAAGGTTGGCAAGGGAGTCAGCAACAGTTATTGGCTAGCGTGCGGCACCACATTGGGGTGTGCAGGTGCCATACCCAGTAGCCATGGCTGGCTCCCTGCCAGAAGCTCTGCTGATGTGGGATCCTAATGCCTCAGACCTAGACCCATAAGTAGGAATCAACGGTGAAGATCAATTCTTGGAAGATCATGGAAAACTGAGGCACAGTGAGTGTTTGAGCCACAATTTCTGTACACAGTTCTTTTTCACAGAGATCCAGAAGGCAATTGAAAACTGAAGCACTGTATTTTTTTTTAACTGTTGGCAGCCCCTCCACCAGTAAAGAATGCTTTGTTCATGCCTTTTTGATGCTATGGGAAGTCCCATCTTAACTGAATTCTGAACTACTGTTAAAAGGTGGGTGAAGGTAGTCTGTTTTGGGCTATAGGGCCCTGTCACCAAGTCTTCCTTTCACCTGTCACATCAGTACTCAGGCAGGGAGGGGCTGAAGAGATTCTACTTTGGGGCACCGTTCCCTGTAATCAAGTCCCCCTTCTGCCAGTTGCATCCATACTCCAGTGGGAAAGGGGTGAAAAGACTCTATTTAGGGCCACCAGATCCTGTCACCAAGTCCCCCTCACAATGGTCTTATCCATACTTTAGTGAGGACTGGGTGAAGAGACTTCAGTTTGGGCCACTGGGCCCAAGTCCCCTTCCACCAGTCACATCCATCCACACTCTGGAGGCAGGGGTGAAGGGGCCCCATTTTGGAACATCTCCCAGGGCTTTTTCCTGCAGGCAATAACAGCCCGCTTTGAAAGAAGCTCCTGTGCTGCTTTAATGAAGGCTGCTGTTTGTTAGAAAAGACCAGAGCATTTTATTAATTTTGATTTTTAAATTCCCATACACCTTCTGCAGTTCAGTCTGGATCACCCTCTAGAACCTTTCTTTGCAAAATGTGAGTTTTTGGTTTTAATTTCAGTTATTGGATGAGTGACATAAGAAAGAAAATGTAGCTTTCTCATTATCTTCTCATAGGGACCACATTTTTCCTTCTAAATGTAGTTAAAAATTGAAACACAACAGTCCGATGGCAGATTAGGACCTCTTGGCCCACCTTGTCTGCCCATTTTCCCTACCTACTGTAACACTGCAGACCCTACTTGATCTCCAGCTTTACCCCCTATCCTTACCACTAAGGTTCCCTTCTGCCTATCCCATGCCTAATCCCATTGCAGTTTTTGCCCCCGACACCTTCCCAGGGAGGCTGTTCCATCTACCCACCACTCTTTCAATGGAGAAGTATTTCCTTACATTTCCTGAGTCTACCCCTCCATCTTCAAAGCATGACCTCTTGCTCTTATGCATGTTTTCCTCCGAAAAAGACTTCCCTCTTGAACCTTGTTTAAACCAGTGAGGTATTTGAAAGCTTCTATCATATCCCCCCCTTCCCATCCTTTCCTCCAGCATGTACATGTTGAGGTCCTTCAGTCTCTCCTTATAGAGCTTTGTTATAGATCTGGAACCATTTTAGTTTCCCACCTCTGGACTACTTCTACTCTATGTCCTTTTGGAGATGAGGTCTCCAGAAGTGGACACTGTACTCTAGATGAGGTCTCACCAGTGATTTATACAAAGGTATCACCACTTCCCTCCTTCTGCTGGTGATTCCCCTTCCTGTGCACCCTAACATCCCACTGGCTCTCCCCAAAGCCTTGTCACACTGTTTGGCCACCTTTAGGTCATCAGCTATGATTACCCCAGGTCTTTTTCCTGTTTGGTGGTCGTCATTACTACTCCCTCCATTTTGTACTCTGTCCCTGGGTTTCTGCACCCCAAGTGCATAATTTTGATTTTCTTTGCATCAAAACTTAGTTGCCACTCGCTTGACCACTCCTCAAGTTTTCTTAGATATCTGTTCATTATTTACACACCCTTGGAGTCTCTACCCTATTTGCAGATCTTAGTGTCATCTGCAAAAAGGCATACCTTCCCTGCTAATCCCTCTGGAATGACACTAATAAAGACATTAAAGAGAACTGATCCCACTACTGATCTTTGTGGCACACCGCTGGTCACCCTCCCTTCCTTGGAATGAACTCCGTTTACCACCACCCTCTGTCGCCTATCCCCTAACCAGTTACCTACCCATTTTACTACTTTTGGACCCACACCTAGGCTTTCCAGCTTATTTTCAAGTCTCCTATGTGGAACGGTGTCGAAGGCCTTACTGAATTCTAGGTAGGCCACATCCACCACTCCACCCTGATTTACTTCCCTGGTCACCCAGTCAAAGAAATATTTTAGATTTGTTTGACATGACCTTCTCCTAGTGAATCCATGCTGCCTCGGATCTTGTAAGCCACTGGATTCAAGATATTCCACAAACCTTTCTTTCAGTAATGATTCCATTGATTTCCCCACCATCGAAGTCAGGCTGACTGGACTGTAATTGCCAGCCTCCTCCCTGCCACCACTTTTGTGAAGTGAGACTACATCTGTTTTCCTCCAGCCCTCCAGGACCACTCCTGTCTCTAGTGAAAGATTGAACAGGACTGTCAGAGGTGCAGCCAGCACCTCTCTGAGCTCCCTCAAAATTCTTGGATGTATCCCATCTGGCCCCATTGCCTTGTCTACTTTCAGATTTACAAGTTCCTTCAGAACTCTCACCTCTGTTAATGAACTAATGTCCACCTCCCCTTCCCCTCCTTCAAAGCTCCTGACACTTATCTGTGGTCCTTCACCTTCCCATTCCTTTGTGAACACTGAACAAAAGTATTTGTTCAGGATATCTGTTTTTTTTTCCTGTCCCCTTCTACACACTCCCCCCACCTTCCATCCTTTGCCTCACAATCCCTCCCCTGGTCTTTCTCCTTTCACTTACATTCCTGAAAAATGTCTCACCCTCTTCCTTACTTCCTGGGCTGTTTTCTTCTCCATGTGGGCCTTTGTGCTTCTGACTGCTTTCCCTGCCTCCCTCTGCTTCCTGATACACCTCCCTATTCTCCTCCCTCTGTTTCTCCTTATACCTCCCAAATACTGACTTTTTTGCCCTTACATTCCCAGACACCTCTTTTGAGAACCATAGTGGTCTCTTTTCCTGCTGCTTACTTGACTGACACAGTGGTTTGTTGCCTTCACTATTCCCACTTTAAGTTTCGCCCACTGTTCCTCCTCTCCACCCAAGTCTTCCCCCCTGCCAGTGCATCCCAAAGACATTCCCCCCATCATTACAAAATCGACCCTTCTGAAGTCCAAGACCCTCACCTTTGTGTGGTTCTCTTCAAACAACATGAAGTCTTGCTATATTATGACATATGCAGTGAGTCCCAACCTTCGAACTGCTCCGGAGGTAAAAGAGTTAACTTTCCATGCCAGGCATGGAACTTTGAGCACGAGCTCGGTTGAAAGCTCTGTCTGTTGTTCTTCAAACTCAAACTGTCAGATTCTTTACTCCGCTTCACTGAACAGTCGCTCTGGAGATTTCTCCTTCTGCTCGGTTCATTTTGTCAGTTAAAGTATTAATTTTTCATTTTTTTAACCGAATTTAAACTGCAACCAGTCAGTTCAAGCTCTATCTGTGGTACCGTAAGTACTAGATGGGTTTTACATTTATTTCTGTGTGGAACTTGTAAACGGTATTATTGGTTCAGTTTGAACCGATCAGGTTGTTGAAAATTCATTGAATTCTGTCTTTTAGAGTGTGGTTCCCGGTTCTTATCTGGTTCTAAAAAAACCGGATTTCATTACGGTTTTTTCCACGACCTGTGACACGGTTGGGAACCGATAAGAGGGTCTTGCTTGGTGGATTGCCATAAACGGGCAAGTTTTGGTTAGGCTGGCACTATGTCTGAGAAACCCAAAAGAAAAACCAGGCCCACTGGGTTTCAACACTGCAGTGTTTGTGGGGAAGCCTTTGCCAAGGCTGACCGCCACACCACCTGTGTTTATTGTCTGGGGTTTGACCACCTCAATGCAGACTGCCAGATTTGCAAAAATTTTCCTGCAGCTACCCTGGATAAGAGAGTTGGTAGGCTCAGGGAAAGAGAGGCCAAGAAGTCCGCTGATCTGGATGGCCAGCCTGGTTCAGTTGTAACTGAACCGGAGGGAGTGCCCTCTGACCAGGGCGAGACTTCCTCGGGCAAAAGAAGAGCCGACTCAGAGGAGTCGGTTCCAGCAAAAAGGACTAGAAAATCAGCAGGTGTGGAGCCAAAATTTCCATCTCCAACCGCTGAAGAAATAGCCAAAGCGATTAAAATTGTCCAGTCGCTTTCCCCGATTCCGACCGAACCGGCACCATCAGGTAAGCGTACGGTTCGGTCGGTTCCATCGGTTCAAGAATATGTTTTAGAGGAATTTTATGAACCGGAGGAGGGGGAAGAGAAGTATGAGCAGAGTGAATGTGGATTTGAAAGTCTGGGTGTGCCCACTGAACCGGACATCTCCCCAGACAGACCTTCAGGAGTGTCTCCCTCTAGGCTTTCTGAGTCCCCCTCTCATTTTATTTTTTATAAAAAAGTGGCTGAAACCCTCCAGCTCCCTGTGGAGGAAGCTGTGGATGATCAAGAGGAGCCTGACTATGTAGAAATGATGGATATCCCAGAGTCTAGGAGACTGTCTATTCCTTTGCATAAATCTTTTGGAAACAGACAGTAAAAATTCTAAAAACTCCTCACACTATACCTCCTATGGATAAAATAATGGACAAGAGGTACACATTGTCAGGCTCTAATACGGAGTTCCTTATACAACAATGCAGCCATGTTGGGGTAGTGCAGGCTGCAGCCTGTGACAAGGCTAATATTCCCTTGGCTTCACACCCCCCTGACAAGGACTCCAGGAGGATTGATGCTGTTGCAAAGAAACAGTACATGGCAGCATTCTTGGGACTCAGACAGGCAAATTATATGGCTTATGTTGCTAGATATCAGAAATCCAGATGGGATACTGTTATGGCTCTAGCAAAACAGGTCCCTGGCCAGCTTGCCAAGGAGCTGGAGCAGGTGGCTGCTGATGGTATTGAGGCATCCAAGGTGCAATTCCATGCTGCAGTGGACTCTAATGATGTGTCATCAAGAGTCATGGCTACAACTGTGGCACTTCGCAGAATGGCTTGGCTCAGATGTACTAGCCTGTCACAGGATACCCAGACTAAGGCCATGGATTTTCCTATAGTGGGTAATTCTCTGTTTGGGGAGCAGACAGAGAATTACATGAAGAAAATGGATGAGTATAGGACCACCTATAGGAGTGCACAGGCCAAGGAAAGGCAGGCCACTCCTCAAAGGCAGCCTTCCAGGGGCAGACTTTTTCATAGGCCTTTTTACCAAGCCCAGGCCTCCTCTTCAGCTTATGCCCATAGGGGGTTCTTTAGAGGGAGAGGCAGATGGGGTACAAGCAGACCTGCTTCCACCCCTCAGCCTAAAGCCCCTGCCAAGCAGGCACCCTGATGGGGTGGCCAGGGCTGATTCTCCAGTACCTGTAGGGGGCAGGCTGGCTTACTTTGTCCAGGACTGGAAGTCTTTAACATCAGACAAGTGAGTCCTGGAAGTAGTAAGCCAGGGACTGGTTCTCAGCTTCAAAATTTCCAAAGATGAGAACCAGGTCCTTTCCACCTTCAAATCCATCAGAGGCACTTGCCCTAGAAACAGAAGTTTCTACCCTCCTGGCTCTCAGAGCTGTGGAAAGGGTTCCACCCCTACACCAGGGCAAAGGGTTGTACTCCAGGAATTTCCTTACCCTGAAAAAGACAGGAGGATGGCAGCCCATCCTGGATCTCAGATACCTAAACAAGCACCTTTTAAAACCAAAATTCAAAATGGTGACTCTGGGAATTATTTTACCCTTTCTAAGGCCAGGGGACTGGCTAGCGTCCCTGGACCTCAAGGATGCCTACTTCCATGTTCTTATCAGAAGCTCCCATCGAAAGTACCTCAGATTCGAACTGCCCTCAGGCCATTACCAGTTCAGAGCAATGCCCTTCGGCCTCACCTCGGCCCCGAGGGTATTCACAAAATGCCTGGCAGTAGCAGTTGCCCACTTAAGAAGGCAAAAGATTGCCATCTTTCCTTACCTGGACGACTGGCTCATAGTAGGCCAGTCTCCAGACCAGGTCAGACTACACCTTCAGGTAACTCAGCAACTGCTCACATCTCTAGGTTTCCTTCTCAGTCTTCCAAAGTCAGTTCTAGAGCCTGTCCAGCTTCTCACCTTCATAGGTGCAGAACTGAACACAAAAAAGGCCAGAGCCTTCCTTCCTCTGGAAAGAGCAAGGACCTTGGTCTCTCTGGCCTCCTCCTTCACCCTGCAGGTCTCATGACCAGCAAGGCATTTTCTGCAGCTCCTGGGGCACATGGCTGCTTCTACAGCAGTGGTGCAGGGAGCAAGATTTCAGATGAGGGACATCCAGTTCCAGTTGAGAGCCTTTGGTCTCAAAGGAGAGACCTCAACCAAATTGATCCCAGTGACTCGAACCCTGATCCAAGCCCTTCAGTGGTGGCAGGACCAGAGCAATCTGAGACAAGGGGTCCCCTTCACCCCTCAGTCTCACTCCTTAATCCTTACTACAGATGCATCCCTCTTGGGGTGGGGAGCTCACATGGGCAACCTCACTACCCAGGGATTGTGGTCCCCTCAGGAATCTCTGCTCCACATCAACCTGTTGGAACTCAGAGCAGTTTTTCTAGCACTTCAAGTTTTTCCACATCTGTTCAGAACAAAGTTGTACAGGTCAGAACAGACAACACCACTACAGTGTGGGACATCAACAAGCAAGGAGGCACTCAGTCTATGGCCCTGTGCACGAAGCAATGAGTTGTGGTCTCTGGCTTATTCCCTGAACACCTCCCTTACCGCAGTTCACCTCCCAGGCAAGGACAATGTCCTGGCAGATGCTCTCAGCAGGATTTCCCAGGGCCATCACGAATGGTCACTGGATCTCTTAGTACTGGAGGTTGTATTTGCCAGATGGGGCACCCCGCAGATAGATCTTTTTGCAGCCCCAGACAATCACCAACTTCCCCTTTTTTGTTGCAGGCCCCCAGTGTTGGGCTCAGTCCCTCTGGATGCCTTCCTTCTCAGTTGGGAAGGGAAGTTTCTCTATGCTTTTCCCCCCTTCCCTCTTCTGTTCAAGGTGCTAGTTAAAATCAGATCTCAACCCTGCAAGATGATCCTGATTGCTCCAGATTGGGCTGGACAGCCCTGGTACCCACTCCTTATGTCCTTAGCAGTCCACCTTCCCCTGTGTCTTCCCAGGAATCACAACCTGTTTACCTGTGCTCAGGGCAGAGTTTGGTACCTGAATCTCAGATCTCTCAACCTCAAGGCCTGGCTCTTGAAGAGTTAGAGTTTGCTGACCTACACCTTTCCCAAGGTGTATTGGATATCTTGAAGGCTTCTAGGAAGCCTTCCACCAGGGCTACTTATAATTCCAAATGGAAGAGATTTTCCATATGGTGCTCTGGCAAGCACATTTCCCCAGAATCTGCTGACTTACCCACAGTCCTGGATTATATTACAAGCATTGTCAGTGGAACCTGATTTTATCTCCTTTCATAGAGATAAGGTGGTCCTCAGGACTAACAGAAAGTTCTTGCCTAAGGTGGTTTCAGACTTCCACCTTAATCAATCTATGTCTCTCCCTGTGTACTTCACTGACCATTCCTCCTCTGGCAAGAGGAGACTGCACAGTTTAGATGTCAAAAGAGCCCTTAGTTACTACATAGAACGTACCAAGGGTCACAGGTTTGACTCCCTCCAACTGTTCCTCACTTATGGTGAGGTTGGTAAAGGGAAACCTGCCACTAAAAGATCCATTGCCAGGTGGATTGTCTCTTGTATCCAATTTTGCTATGAAAAACTGGGTAAGGTTCCTCCCTCAGGCCTGAGGGCTCACTCTACCAGAGGTACAGCTGCATCTCTGGCCGCTGCCAGGACATTCCTATCCTAGAGATATGTCAAGCAGCTACCTGGAAAACAGTTCACACTTTTACCAAGCATTACTCCCTGGACATCCAGGCTAGGAGTGATGCTCGTGTTTGGCACAGCTGTGCTTCAGAGCCTATTTCCTAAGTAGGTTCTGTCTCTCCTCCATGGAGGTACTGCTGTGTAATTTGATATAAATCATAATATAGCAAGACTTATGTTGTTTGAAGAAAAATTACTCACCTTAGTAATGTTGTTTCTTCTAATGGAGTCTTGCTATATTATGACCCCCCGCCTGCCCCTCTCAGAACCTCTGCTTTTGGGATGTGGGTGGGCAGTGCAGTGTTGGCACTTAGTAGATGCCCACCTTGTTTTTCACCCCTTTTGGGGTGTTTGGGTGTTAGGTTCTTATTTTTTGGATCCCCTGACTTGAGTCTTTGTTTTGGGACCAAAAAATGTGTTTTTATATTTAGTAGCCAGTTGGCTACTGTAGATTTACAGCTTCCACACAGAACCTTAGTGAGTTTTGCTCGTAAAGATCTGACAGTCTGAGTTTGAAGAACAGCAGACAAAGCTTTCAACCGAGCTCGTGCTCAAAGTTCCATGCCTGGCATGGAAAGTTAACTCTTTCACCTCCGGAGCAGTTTGAAGGTTGGGACTCACTGCATATGTCATAATATAGCAAGACTCCATTAGAAGAAACAACATTACTAAGGTGAGTAATTTTTTCTTCTGTCACGGTTCTTATATTGAACCACACCATACAACGATCACCGTTCCCTTGGTGACCACCCATTGTGACGTCTACAACACTGTAACCATTGATGAGTACAAGGTCCAAAATTGCTCCCTCTCGAGTGGGCTCCTCTACTAGTTGCCTGAGGAACACCCCCTGCAAGGAATTCCAGTTGCATTTGGGTATGAATTATCTTTGGGTCCATGGCTCGCAGGGTGGTGCTTTGGGTAAAAAACGTTAACTTCACTCACTAAAATGCTGTGCTCAGTGCATAACCTTGCAGTAGTTTACTATATTCCAATTTTCATATCACTGAAAGTGTTTGACCCCCAACTTGTGGACTGGTAGTTCACTTTCTATCTTCAACCTTTGTGACCCCTGCCAGGTCATCTTGCTATCTCTCCATGTTCCTTTTATGTATTAAATACAGGGATTTCCTTGAGACCCTATTTCACTTATTTAAGAATTCAGCAGCTGCCAGAATAAGATCAGACCAATGTGAGAAATAATGTATATTTCATACTTTCTCATCTCTTTCAAAATCTGCTGCAGTAACTTAGCTTTTTAACATTTTTGACTTTTAAAATAAAACTTTACTTATTTTTTTGGTTTCTTGGTTGTTCACAATACAAACGGTAATTATATGGTGAATGTCAAATCTGCATACAAGTAATTTTAGTTGTATACTTAGAAAACAGAAGTAACACGGGAAGTCAGATTTATGTTATGTAACAGCAGGGGAATCTTGGGAGGGGGGATATATTTTTTAGTAAATGCTAGTTGCTGAAAGTTAAAAAATCTGAAGCTAGTTCTTCATAAACAACACTTGTGCAAGATGGTTAATGGTGTCACGGCTGGTACAGACATGGTCTACCACTGAATGCAGAGGTGCCTTTTCCACAATTTCATATCCTGCCCCCTATGAAACTGAGACATAAAGCCTGGCCTGCACACCTTTCTCTCCCAGTCTGTCATCTCTCTGTGCCACAGGGTTGGTGGTTCAAGTCCCACACCCGAGCCTTGGGTTTAAAACTCGTGTCATCCCCCTACAGAGATGTGAGCAACCTTATACTATGAATAGGACATGTCCATACTAGGATACTACAGTGTTTGTTCAGAAAAGACAGGACAAAGGGTAAGGGTGGTGAGGTAGCACTTTACATAAGGGAAGGTATAGAGGCAATAGAGAAGGAGAACCAGGGAGACTCAGGAATGTTAGAGTCCCTGTGGGTGCTAGCAGCTACAGGAAATAGGAAGAAAATTAGGATTGGAGTGGTTGCAGACAACCAGGCCAGGACCAGGGGGGTAGGTATAGAAGTAGTAGAGATACTGGGGAGGGTGGCCAAGTTGGGAAAAGTATTAATAGTAGGGGACTTTAACATGCCAGTTGTGGACTGGAAAGTCACAGTAGTGGCAAGTACAAGGAATCCACTCCTAGTGAAAGAATGCCAGGAGGTGCTGCTAGCAGTGCTGGTCCTGGATCCAATAAGGAAGGGGACCCTGTTGGATTGAGTACTCACTAATAGTGAGAGGATCCAAAATGCGTTAGTCCTGGGACCACTAGGGTCCAGTGACCACAAAATGGTGAGGTTACAGGACCAACTGGTGGCCTACAAGGGGACACGCTCAGTAAAGGTGTGGGATTTCAGAAAGGCTGTCTTTGACAAGATACAAGGGTTGTTGAGGGAAAGCATAAAGAGAGTAGAGCAGTCAGAAGGTGTGGAAGAAAAATGGAAAGCATTCAAAACAGATATGCTGGAAGCAGCAGCAAGTGTCACTGAGAGGGTGTCGAAGGGCAAAAGAACAAGAGGCCCACTGTGGTTCACATCAGATGTGAGGAATAGGGTAACAGCAAAAAAGAGAGTATTCAGAAAGTACAAGGGCAGCCAAAGGGATGAGGATAGGGAGGAGCACCTAAGGGTAACCAGGGAGAATAGTAGAAAAGTCAGGGGGCCAAGGCAGAGACAGAATGCAGATTCACAAGGAGGTTGAAGCAGGGAGACAACGCATTCGTCAGGTGCATACAGGACAAACACAAAGTCTAGGGGGACATAATAAGGCTAAAAAGGAGGAAGACTGGGAGGAGAGGGACAGCGGTAAGGCTGAGATACTGAACCAATCCTTTTGTTCAGCATTTATCAGGGAAAAAGAGGGGCCTCTGTGCTGGAATGTGGTGTATGTGGAAGAAGGAGGGGGCAAAAAGTATGGGCCAAATACAGAGGAAAGAGTGTTGGAAGGGCTAAAAGGGATGAAGGTGGACAAATCTATGGGACCTTATGGGCTGTATCCTAGGATGCTCAAGGAGGCAACAGGGGTAATAGCGGCTCCACTTCCAGACATTGTTAACTGCTCATTGGCCACAGGTGTGGTCCCCAGGGGGCTGAAGGATGGCAGACATGGTCTCTGTGCACAAATGTGAATGGAAAAATGAGCCGGGAAACTATACTCCATTCAGCTGATGTCTGTGATGGGGGAGGACATAAAGCCCATACTAAGGAAAGAACAGGTGGGCTTCCTAGAAGGGCGTGGGCTGCAGGACTCTAGGTAGCACAGGTTCACTAGGGGAAGGTCTTGCCAGATGAATGTCATTATGTTTTTTGACTGGGTAACCAAGGTGGCTGACAAAGGCAGGCAGTCAATATAATATACTTAGACTACAGCAAGGCTTTTGATTCAGTCTCTCACAGGAGACTGGTCACGAAATTAAGGGACCTGGATGTGGAAGAAAGGTTAACTGCTTTGATAGAAACTGGCCGAGGGGAAGGATGCAAAGTGTAGTGGTAAACGGGGAGTTCTTGGAGATGAGGGAGGTTATGAGCGGAGTGCCACAGGGATCAGTACTGGGCCCTGTTTTTTTCAATGTATTCATATGTGGCACGGGAGAAGGCATAAAGGGCAAGATCTGCCGGTCCACATATGTCACATAGATTAGTGCAAGGGTAGACGCAGACAACAGGATAAAGGAACTGACGGAGGATGTGGGTAGGCTGTAGGAATGGTTTAAGATCTGGCAGCTGAGCTTCAATGCACAAAAAATGCAAAATGATGCATACTGGGGAAAAAGAACCCAAGAATGCAGTATGGAGGGAGGGTACTGTGACGTAGGCAGCCAGTTCTGAGTGCTGGATAATATTTTTTTATATAAAGTGTATTATGACTGTCTCTGCAGAAAATCAAATGCTCTAGGAATTACCTCTCTCATCCTCCCCAGATTTTAGTTGACAGATGCGGGCCAAGAGAACTGCTGACAGTATGTATCACACACTCAGTTTTTTAGAGACAATGTGTTACTAGAAGACTTTTATTATGGATCCTGTTTCTCTGAGCTAATTACAGAGTTGTTAAGTTAATTTTGTTAAGAGAGAAATCATAAACTAGGTTTATGATGCTAAAATAAGGGAAGCTAGAATGTTACATAGAGGTGTAAGATTGTAAATGACCCTATGAAGCCTGTGTGAAGAGGGTACAGCATGAGATCAAAAGAGGTGTCATTGAAACTTGAGTTATGCTTAGGTTGCAGAATTAATACTTTGAAATTACATCCTGTGGTTGTATACAAATATATTTTTGTTAGATATTTGACCATAGGAGGGGCTAGATGACTTCATCCAAAATGGGTTAGCCAATACTGCTTGAAAAGATTATTCTCTTTCACTATAGATAGGCATTTTGTATCTGACACTGACCAAGAAAACATCTGATCACTGAAAAGAGGTATTTTGAAAGCTAGACAAATCTAAATATAGTTGTAGGAATTGTACTGTTTTAAACCTTGTTTTGTTTAAAGATATGTATATCTTGAGATATAAGAGTTCTGTACTGTATGTTTGACATATTATTATATATTTTAGTAAAAACTCTAATTTTAGAGAAAACCTGGTCTGTCTTTGAACTGCTTTCTTTTGCTAAGAAATATTTATGGTTCAACAGACATATAGCTTGTATGGTGGTATCAAACTGGAAAGAGAAGAGTTTTAAATCTCAGGTCTTTATAAAAGTCTTAAAGGGTTCATCTCTGAATACCTGGTTAGGTGCCCAAAGGCAAAGATATCTGGCCCCCCGAAGACAGATATATTTGAGCCTGTGCATTGGGTATGCTAGCATAGAAACACAGAAACATAGAATTTGACAGCAGATAAGGACCGCTTGCCCCACCCAGTCTGCCCATTTCCCTACCTAATGGATAAGCTGCAGATCCTAGTTAACCAGCAGCCTACTTCTTCCTACCCCCAACCCCTAAAATTGCCTTATGACTGTCCCATGCATGCTTGAATTCCACCACTGTTTTTGACTCCACAACCTCCTCCGGAAGGCTGTTCCATGCATCCACAACCCTCTCTGTGAAAAAATACTTCCTTAAATTACCTCTGAGCCACCCCCCATCTTCAAATTGTGCCCCCTTGTTCTTGCACACCTCTTTTTTGAAAGATGCTACCCTCTTGGACTTTGTTGATTCCCTTGAGGTACTTGAAAGTTTCTATCATGTCCCCCCTCTGCCTCCTTTCCTCGAGGCTATACATATTAAGCTCTTTAAGTCTCTCTTCATATGTCTTCTGGTGCAGACCCTGCACCATTTTAGTTGCCCTCCTCTGGACAGCTTCCATCCTGTCTATTTCTTTGCAGAGATTGGGTCTCCAGAACTGCACGCAGTACTCCAGATGGGGTCTCACCAGCTGTCTGTACAGAGGGATAATAACTTCCTGTTTTCTACTGGTGATGCCTCTCCCTATGCATCCCAGTATCCCCCAGCCCTCCTTGCTGCCCTCTCACAAGAGGTTAACAGTTTGAATCCCTCCAGAACTGAGACCAAAGGTTGATCCGAACTCACAAAAACAGACAAGAGGGTTACCTTGTCTGTTACACTGTTCACAAGACTGCACTCAGAGGTTGGCACTTTGGGAGTAGAGGGCCTGACCTGTTGAGTGAATCTGTGACAGGTACTAGAATGCATGAAGGAGGAGAGGGACCTAGGGGCCATAATACTGGATAACCTCAAATCCACAGCACACTGCAACAAAGCTGTGGGTATGGTGACTAGGATGTTGGAATGAGCTGGAAACTGGATCAGCAGCAGAAGCTGAGGTAATCCTCCAACTGCAGAGATCATTGGTGTGATCACATCTGGAGTACTGCACAAGGTACTTAAGTCCACATCTGTGGAAAGACTGTGATAAGGTTGAAGCAGTACAGTGTAGGGTGACTAAGATGTCCCAGAGTCTTTGGGGGCATGACATACGAGGAGAGGCTACAGGACATGGACATGTACACCCTTGAGATAAGAAGGGATAGAGGTGACATAATAGAAATGTACAAGTACCTTTATGGAAGAAACAAAGTAGATTTCAATACCATGTTCTTTTTGGGTACAAATACAGGGACGAGGAGAGTTCATTGTAATTGGCATGAGGGGAGGAGATTTAAGAAGGATGTCCACAAAAATGCTTTCACTGAAAGAGTAGTAGACAAATGGAACAAACTGCCTGAAGAAGTGGTAAGGGCCAAATCAGTGGGCACTTTTAAAATGGGGTGGGACAGGCATATGGCCTTAGGTATAGGGGAGGCAGAGGCAAGGGGACTGAAGGCCACTAGGGCCAGAGAAGAGTAGTCAGGTAGGATGGGCATATTAGATGGACTGGTTGGCCTTTATCTGCTGTCAGTTCGTATATATCTATGTACAGTGCAGTACTAGAGAGGCACTGTACTGTAAGGGGTACTGTATGGAATGCAACCTCCCAGTACTGCAGTCCACCTAGATGTGGAAATGGGTAAAAGAAGTAGCCCACTGGAAACAAGATGTTGCATGTCAGTTGGACAATCCTGGGTAGTGATGTTGTGAATTTTTAATTTGCCAGCAAAACTGATGCAAATCCACGGTATTTGCATCTGTGAAAAACATTCACAAATTCCACAGCTTAACTGCCAACTTCACTGGTGATTTTTTTAAACTTAAAAAAACCTGCTGTCACCAACTTTGCTATGAAACCACCCTCTCCTCCCACTCAAGAACATAGAAATTAGCAATATAATCCCACTCCCAACCTCCCACTGGAACCCTCCTCCTGCCTTCCACCAGCATCCAGCAAACATCACACTGCTAATTTTCTGTAACAAAATGTAATCCCTTCCCCTCATCTACATGACAGATACACTCTCCCCACCTCCCCCCATGCAAGTCCCACTGTGTATAATACTTACTCCCAGTCCCCCACCCAACCCTCCTCTGGTCCCCACCACCTCCACCCCCACCAGCACCAACAAAATATAACGGTACCATTACCATCCTCCTGGCCCATCCCATGATCCCCCTTATCCCCACCAAAGTTTCCTCCCCAGACAAGCATTCCTCAGCTTCACCCCCGCCTGTACCTGTCCCAGCCTCTCTTGAACCCCTCCATTGTAGGTACCTCCACCAGCTCCTCAGGCAGTGCATTCCACGGGTCCACTACTCTCTCAGTGAAGTACCGCCTCCTCCTTTCCCCCCTGAGTCTTCCACCCTCCAGCCTCCAACTGTACCCCATGGTGGCCCCTTCCTCCTTCCTCCGTAAGACCCAATTTAGGATTACCTCATTCATCCCTTTTAGATACTTGAAGACCTCAGTCATATCCCCCCATCCCTCCTCTCCTCCAGCAAGAATAGGTTGAGCTCCTCAAGTCGCTCCTCATATGTCCTATCCCCCAGACTCCAGATCATCGTGGTTGCCCTCCTCTGAACCCACTCCAGGAGTCGGATGTCTTTCTTTAGGTGCGGATGCCAAAACTGCATGCAGTATTCAAGGTGTGGCCAAACCAGGCAATTGTACACCGGCAGAATCACGTCCCTGCTCCTTGAGTGCCTTAACTGGTCATTGTGAAGAAAGGCAGGGAGGGGTTAGAGGCTATTCAGTGGAGGGCTACAAAAATGATCCAGGGGCACCAAGATAAGACTTATCAGGAGAGATTGGGCAGTCTTAACATGCACTCATTATAATGGGGATAATCGCTTTGGTTACTGTGACACCCACTATGGATTTCGAAGAAGACATCTGGTGCCCTTCAGTACCTTGAGTATAGTACATTGATTTTTCTCTGTCTCCCTTTATGCTTTTCCTCTCTGGTTCTGTAGATGCTGTAATAATATTGGATACATGGCCTATGCTTTAAATATTGTAGGAAGCATGGGATAGTGCAGAAGCATGGGGGCTCAGCACAAGAACATGGGGCACCCCCAAGTATAAATGCTTTAGGGGGAAATTGAAAATATTCATGATAAGGTCCCTAAAACGTTTTTTAATGCTGGTTCTGCTTTACTTTTTTCTTTTGAAAGTACTCATTTCCAGGATCTTCCTTCATGGATGTACTGGCGCTGTCTTCTAATCTCTAAACTGAAGCTTTGTTGATTGGCTCCCATCAACAGTTGTCCCAGCCTGACCCGGCATCTGGCTGTACGTTTCAGCTTAGCTGTGCAGTCCAAAATCTCTGTTCTCTTCACCCTGAGCTGAACTTTTCATCCCACCATAACTTACTTACTAAGAATTCTATCATGTATCCATGTATTTATTAAAAATTGTTGTCCAGGATAGGCACACAGAGTTGCAGCTCATTTCCAGGTGTGGACTGGGTGGAAGGGGTTACGAGGGCAAAACATCCAGTAAACGAATTTTTATCTGTCGTAGCACTTTATGTTGTTTGTATTTGACTTTGGAGTGCAATCTAAAAGACAGTCCTGCACCCAATTTGCTATTGAGAAGATTGAAACTGAATGTCAAGAGTAGGGCAAAAAGTACAGCAAAGCAAGAGATTAGCAGCAGTTCTCCATTTAACAGACATCACTTGTTCGTAGCTAAGGCTTTTGAGGCAGGATTTTCCTAAGATTTAAGGCAGGGTTAATTTATCAGTAAATCTAAGCTGGGGAGCATGAAGCATGAGGTAAAGCCAAGTGCTGTGTAACCCTAAGGTGGGATAAACAAAGGTTACCAAACCTCAGTACCTTTTTATTAAACTAATTTTTATTTAAATGAATGTTTGTATAGTAAGAGTGGAACCGTCCACCAGAATGCAATACAGTATCACAGATTCCTACATGACAAAAGGGATTACCTGCAAGTATACCATGGACATAAATGAACAGCCAATGAAATCGGCAGACTGGCAGTTTATCACCGCTGTAAATCCTCTGATAATCAATGGCTGTTGATGAGCAACTAATACTACTCCAAATCCTAATCCTCTGCAACCCAGGAATAAATACAATAAAAATAAAAACACAAACCTCTTTAAAAGTTGTATTATATCATAGTAAAACAAATGAACCTTGGTAAAATCGCAATAAGCCACTTGGAGGATGTGGGTTATCAAGGGATTTACCACGGCTGGCGAGGAGTTACCCACTCGGCTGCACCTCGTGGGCAAACCACTCCAGCCGTGATAAATCCCCTGATAACTCACACCCCCTCATGGCTTATTGCTTAATTGATATTGTACTGTTTCCTGCAGTAGAAGAAGAAGAAGAAGAATCAGTATTTATATAGCGCTTTTCATACATCCAAAGCGCTTTACAAGCAATGATAGACTGGTAGTGAAGTGACTGAATGTGTGGTGGCAGCCATATCGCACATCATCACCCACACACAGCCTGGATAATTGCATGAACCGGTTTATGGGAAGGGGAATGTTGGCCAGGACACCGGGAATGTTCCCTACTCTTTGCGAAGAGTGCCCTGGGTTCTTTTACTTCCACCTGGACACCCACCAGGACAACACCAGGATGGGTAGAAGGGACCTCGGTTTAACATCTCATCCGAAGGACAGCACACCCCAGCAGTACAGCACCCCCCAATACTGCACTCGGATGCCAGCGATTTTTAGGTGCAAGTCCAATCCCGGTGTGGGACGAGAACCCACAACCTTCTGGTCCAGAGGTGGATGTGCTATCAACTGAGCCACGCTGACACCTAGTAAAGCTGCTGCAGATTGCTGCAGTATTCTGAATTGCACCCTAGTGGGCTCCACTGTAAATTTCTCATTTTTCTGTTGCATATAAGGGTTTTTAACTTTTAATGTAACCTTTAGAACACATTAGCACATCAGAATGCTCCATTCTCACCCACTGATTTATAATACAGTAGCCACCTCTCACCTCTCCCTTAAACATGAACTAAAGCTTCACTTTGCTCCCTCCTGTTCCTACTCTGAACCTGGTTAGACCTTTTTGTACTTCTACCTTAAATGAGGTGTGCCTATTTTGCTTCACTAGGACATTGTTCAAGAGCTACTTGCAATCCAAATCTATGTAAATTTAACACCCCGTTCAATTCCTTTGTATATGTAAATGATAAGACATGACAGGGTGTGCACCATGAAGATATAATCGCAAGTCACAGGTGCATTGTTAGGTATGAGGCAAACTGAGAAGTGCAAATATATCATCATAATGATACATTCTGGAGTGTATTATTGCACTCACCATAATAGCACACCCTGGAGTGTTTTATTGCACTTATAAAATTGCATTTAAATAATTGACTTAAAATAAATGAAAATAAGAAAAAATAATTTTAAAAGATAAAAATAGGACCTGTCATTAAAATATGCTTCCATTTTAATGATGAAGACCAAAAAATAGTCCATATTCCAGTAATGGGTAGCAGAAAACAATAAAAGACAATGTGGGGCATGCATTTTTATAAGAATTTTTTTTTTTACCTTATATGCTTGTGTTCAAAATGTTTGGACCTACTAGAATGTTTCTATATTTGGCGGGGGGGGGGGGTGTAAATATCTCCTGAAAACAATGTATGTACTTTTATGAACTACAGGAATGTATTTAAGCAGTTTGGGTCCGCCTGTGCCTATGTGTGTATTTCCACCTTTTCTATTGGTTTATATAATATTGTTGTCTCCTTTCCTCATCTCATATTGTTTGTTTGTTTTTCTCTGTCTTTTCCTACATTCAACATATGGAATATTTACTGTGGAATGCAAAGGTTCAAAATTCTGCACAGTTCCAGTGGCAGAATGTTCCTTTCCCAACTTATTGTATACACACATGTGCACACACACACACACACACACACACACACACACACACACAAAGGCCTCATGTGGAGCAAGAGTTCTCAGTTATATCTGTGTCAGGGTAAGCAACAAAGATGTCCCTGATAAGCAAGTAAAGATATGAGGAGGATTTTTCATTCTCAGCAAAGAAACAGTAATGAAAACTATGAACAGTACTTAATGTTTCTAATTTGTTTATACAGTATGTGTAATAAGAGTGTGATCATTGGGGAAACAACATTTAATTAATTTGGTTTGTTCTGTATCAAAGGTAGTTTTATTTTTAAGGCCTAGTTAAAAGCTTCTAGTAAATAAAGGTAGCAGCCATGTTTGTGATGGAAGGTTAGTTCTGCTATAGGGGATTGCTTTGCTACATGTGTGATGTGGCTACTAACAAATTTGGTCAGATGTAAGACCAGGATTACCAAGCTTTATGCTGAAATAATGTACAGTCATCTGACTGGTTTTACTCAATTAAATTAGATTTTTAGAACTATTTTATGTGTAGCATTCATAGGTATATGTAATAGTGGCGTGGTAGTGCCACTATACTTAGAGTTGAGTAGGCTGTTTAATGTTAAACCACTGACTTTACACTTTAATAACTTCTCCACCGTTCAATGGATTTGCATGACATTTTGCATGTGCAATCTTGGAGCAAGTTTCATTCTGGTCAGATATGTGAATTACGAGATCCGGATGGTGACAAAAGTGAAAAAAACGGGGGGTGAGGTTGCTGTTTTTTTGTAATCAACTAATACACATATGGTTTGGAATTTTGCTCTGTAATTTTCAGAGTAGAAAGGACTTGGGTCACAGTGGTGTCTTTCGCTGGTTTGAGAAAAATAATCCATTCCAGAGTTAATAATGATTTGAAATTGTGGTTCTGAGCATGTTCAGTACAGTCTTTTGGATAGCTGTTACATACGAAAATGTTTTTGCACAAATGAAAAAAGATTCTGTTTCATATGGGGGGTAATCTTTTTTGTGAGAATAAAATTCTTTTTTCATATGGCTTCCATCTTTTTCCTTGAAAAAAAAATGTTTGAAAAGCCATAAAAATTATTTCCTGCAGACACACCAACACATATATCTTGCTAATGGCGTCCTCCTTACATGGATTCTGCAGTTAGTTTTTGGAAAAAGACACCCAGTAATGTGTTTTTTACACATTTTTTTCTTGAACTGAATTTCTTTTTTCATATAGCCATACAAAAAAAAAAGAATAGGTTCATATGAAAAAAGATTCCATTCATATGAAAAAACAATTTGGACTATGTTTTTTTTTCTGATTCTTTTTTTCATATGAAGGAATCTTTTTCCGTATGAATGACAGAACCTCATGAAAAAAGATTCTTTCACACAAAAAAAGAATCTGGACTTAGTTTCTTTTCACTTTCTTTTTTTTTTTGTATGAAGGAACCATTTTTTGTATGAATGACGCAACCTCACGAAGAGATCCCTTCAGACAAAAAAATAATTTGGACTTAGTTTTTTTCCTATTTCAACTTTAACAAGCCATAACTCCATCAGTATATGCACTTGTGGGACAACATATATATAAAAATAAAGATCTTAATGAGTACTACAACACTAGCACATAACATCCCCCCACCAAACAAATTTAGGGCCATATAAAAAACATACAAATTTAAAAAAAAATATATCTCATAGAATAATACTGCAACTTCAACACATTGTAACTTTTCCAATCTTTGGAGTTAATGGACAATGTATATATCAATAGAAAAGTCTTAATGACTAGTAAAATGGTCCATCCTCAAAAAAAAAAAAAGAAAACTACAAGGAAGCACATCAATTGTTTTTCTGGAGGAATGGAAGTGTGGGGCACTCTGGGCCCTGCGCTTCCACACCCACATACACATGTAGATAAATGGAGGCATGGAAGTGCTGGGCCCAGAGGGCCCTGTGCTTCTGTGTAAATGATTATATGATTTTACTATCTCAGTAAGTAAGGAAGTTTATTGCAAAAAGCTTTGGGAAATGTGGTGTTAGAGTTTCCAACCCTAATACCCCACCCACCTTACAAGCAGCAAAAAAGATAAAACTTCATGGTTTTGGCAGTCCTGAGTCTTGGCAAATCACGCCTAGGGTCTTCCTTGGGGTTATAAACCCTAACATGGACCCCATTCTCATATAGTCTGTGCTTCTGAGTTTATTTCCTGATGGAAGGGGGAGGAGCGTTAGGGTTGATAACTCCAAGGAAGACCCCAGGCCTGATCTGCCAAGACTTAGGACTTCCAAAACCATAATTTTTTTCTTTTTGCTGCTTGTAAGATGGGTGGTGTACTAGGGTTGGAAACTCTAATGCCACATTTCGTTATTTGTGTCAGTTTAACCCTAACTGGTGCATTAATTACGTTTTTTGCAATGAATATGAATTTATAATATAATATGAATTTCTGTACCACTGGACGTTTGTGAAAATAGGCATTCTTGCTCACATACTTTCCAGTATAAAAATATAATTGAACTGCATATATATAGACATTACAAAAAACTGCATTAATGCAGTGATCAGGGTTCCTAAAAAGACAAAGTGCACAATGTAGGGAAATTAAAACGTTAGGGTCTTGAGTCTCAGGAGTCTTGGTGAATCAGTGGTGTGATGTTCACTGGGGTTGCGGGGTCTGCGGGGAAGCTAAAGGTCATATATAACTTTCTTTGCTCAGTGGAGGGGTGGACATTAGGGTTGACAACCTCAAGGAACATCACACCATCAATTTGCAAAGACTCCTGAGATTCCAAACATTAATGTTTTAATTTTCTTACTTTGTGCACTTTGACTTTTTGGGAACCCTAATCTCCACATTAACACTGTGGTTTGCAATGAATTTCCCTTCTTTTTGTTATAGTGGAATAGTATGCAGAAACACAAGGCCATCTGAGCCCTGCACTTCCATGCAGCTGCAGATACAGGCGCACAGGACCCTCTGGGGCCTGTGCCAAGGGAAAAGTCCACCTGGCTGTGAAAGCACTGGGCCCTCTGGGTGCTGTGCTTCTGTATGGCTACAGATGCAGATGTGCAGGGCCCTCTGGGCCCTGTGCCTAGGAAAACATTTGCTTAGCTGCAGAAGTGCAGGACCCTCCAGGCCTTGCAGTTTTGTGTGGCTACTGATGCAAACAATACATGCAGCTGTTTAGAGGACTGCAGAAGTGCAGGGCCCTTGGGTCACTTCAGATGCAGATATGCAGCTCCAAGAGTCCTTCTGGCTGTGGGCCCTGTGCTTCTGTGCAAATATGTATGCAGAGCTATTGGGCCCTCTGGGTCCTGTTCAAAGAGAACACTTCTACACTATATGGTTACTTGTTGCCCATGTGACCAACACAGCACCATCACTACCCAGGCTGGGTGTGGTGCCACATGGCAGCACCATACCCCCAGCCTCCGCCCACCAGCTGGCTCACTGATCCTGCCCTCAAACTCAGCTCACTGGCATGGGATCACAGTGCACTACCATCTAGGCCAAAAAGAACAGCCATGCATACAACATTTCTTCATAACTTTTTTTTGTAAATTTTGACCCCAGGACATGAACTTGGCTGATAGAATCTTTTAAATTCCACCTGAAAGGTGGTTTTGCAGAATAACTATGAAATCCCCTTTTAACCTGCATTTAAAAAGTCTCACCATCTTTGTTAATGAGGTAGGGTCATGTAAACAGTATATTCAAAATTTAGGACTAAAATATTGTAAAATTGTCAATTTATGAGTAAAAGTATATGAGACATAAACATTTTTTGTCCACACCAAAAATGAAATTCTCGGATCACATATTTAAGTTCAACCGAAGAATTTTTCATGCACACCAAAAGTGGAATTTTAGGGTTGCATATTTAAGTGTGACCTAAGAACTCCATTTTTGGTGCACATGAAAAATTATTGGGTTGCACTTCAGTGTGCGGCCCAATAATTTGAGGCTCATGGCACAATAATTGGCCACCTCAGTAAGCTGACAGCCAAAGAACTTAACAAAGTAATAAAAAAAAGATTTTTCTGGCTCATTTATTTTGGAAAAACAAACACCAGACTCAAGCTTAATGGGTCCCATTTAGCAAGAGTCAGGTGTTATTTTTTTAAATAACTTGTTTTGATGTATATTTTCCCTTTTCTGCCCCCAAAATAAACAAGATAGCAGTCATCACAAGCTAAAAATGTTTTTTCGTGACCCAAAAACACAATTAGTCACGACCTAAAAATGCTTGCAAAAGAAGAATTTTTGGGACTTATCAGAAGGTCATCTCAAAAACCCTATGCTCAGAAACCAGATTTTAGAACCTTAGAACTCTGGAACAGATTAAAGTTTTTTTTTTTCCGCAAAATCTTTGAAAGGCACACCCTTGGCACATGCCCCTTTAGCTGTGAACATTTTGGAACAAAATTCCATACTATATGGGCTGTAGGCGAGAGTAAAATAACATCCAAAAATGGTGCTTTTATGTATTTGTGACATTTCTGGATCTTGGAATCTGGGTAATTGCCTCTCATGAAACATCCCACATCTTGGAAACTTGCCATCCAGACCAAACATGTTAAATTTTGTGCAGTTTCATTAAATGCTACCATAGTTATTAAACACTGAAACAAAATATGTTCGCAGATAAGGACCACTTGGCCCACCCAGTTTGCCCCTTTTCCCCTACCTACAGTATCACCATAGACCCTACTTGAGCTCTGACTCTTTCTTCTCCCCCAGTTCCTTTCCACTAAGATTTCCTTATAACTCCACCACTGTTTTTGGCCCCACTACCTTGGCTGGTAGGCTGTTCCATTAATCTACTATCCTTTCTGTGAAGAACTTTTTCACATCTTTTCTGAATCGCCCTTCCTCCAGCTTCATACCATGTCCTGTTGTTCTTGTGCATCTTGTTTTCTGAAAAATACTTTCTCCCTGTACCTAATTTACCCCCATGAGGTATATAAATGTGTTTGTCATATCCCCCTTCTCCTTCCTCTCTTCCAGGGTGTACATATAGAGTTCCTTAAGGTACACAGATTGGGGATTAACATGAAACACTCTGCTCAACCCTAATATACATTCGCTACCACACATGTATAATACTCCTAACCATTTTGCTGTGCAGGTGAGAAAAAAGTATGATTCTACAGGCTTTTTACATTTCTATATCTCAGAATCAAGATGAACGTCCATCACAAAACTGCCCAGATCTTTTGAACTTGGCATCCTGACTGTGCATGCAAAATTTTATGCACTTTGGTTGAATGACGCCAGAGTTATTAAGATGCAAAAATCGGCATTTAGCATTGAACATTCCACTCTAACCTAACATACAAGCGTTACTGAGTATATATATAACTTATATTTATAAAATAGCTCTAAAAAAATCAAAGAAATGTAATTTGGTAAAACCAGTTAGGTGACTGTGCACTATTACAGCATCGTACATGATCATATTGGTCTTAAACCTAACATACTAACATACTAACATACTATTTGCCAGCAGATTAGGCCTTATGGTCTATCAAGTCTGCTCGAACCTAGATCCTTAGTTGGGTGCCGAGACCCTCCCATCCCTTGTGCTCCAGAAACCCCTATCATCCATCCCCACCCCCCCGGGACAGGCCATCATCTGATACATCCACTTTCTGTGTCTGTCCCACCCTCTCTTAAAGCCCTCCACTGTGGATCTCTGAACCAGCTCACCAGGCAGAGCATTCAAGGGTCCACCACCCTCTCAGTGAAAAACCTCCTCCTCTTTTCCCCTCACCCTTCCACCTTCCAACTTCAAACCATGCCCTCTGGTGATGCCTCCTGCTTTAGTCTAAGATCCCTCCATGTTTACCCTATTTATTCCCTTGAGGTACTTGAAGACCTCAATCATGTCCCCCTGTCTCTCCTCTCCTCCAATGAAAACAGGCAGAGCTCCTCAAGTCTGTCCTCGTAAGTCAAATCCCCTAGCCCTCGTATCATCTTTGTTGCCCTCCTCTGTACCCTCTCCAGGAGCTGTATGTCCTCTTCAAGTGTGGTCTCCAGTACTGTACACAGTACTCAAGGTGTAGTCTAACCAGTCCATTGTACAGCGGCAGAATCACTTCCTTGCTCCTAGAGGTGATCCCTCATGCATGCATCCCAACATCCTGTTTGCCTTGCTAGCTGCCTCCTGCACTGCTCAGAGTTATTCATACATGTATCCACCATGACCCCTAGGTCTTTTTCCCTGTTGAGGCTTCCAGCACCTCCCTCCCAGGGTGTACCTGTGTTTAGGGTTTCCCCGCCCAAGATGCAACACCTTGCACTTGGTGATGTTGAAATTAATTTCCATGTGTGAGCCCAGCTTTCCAGGGTGTCCAGGTCCCCTTGCAGGGCTAACCTCCCCTCTTCTCCCTCAACTACTCCCATCTTGGGTCATCCATGAAGAGACTCATTTCACCCTATGCCATCCCTGATGTCGATATGTATGCATTAAACAGGATTGGACGGGACGAGCCCTGTGGTACCCACTACCAACCTCTGTAGGGTTCGAGAGCTCCCATAGACCACTACCTCTGAGTGTCCAGCTATCCAGTTTTCAATCCATCTGACCATCAAAGGGCCTACCTAACCCCATCAGTTTCTCCACCAGACCATTGTGGGGACAGAGTCAAACGCCTTGCTGAAGTCCAAGAATAATACATCCACAGGCTTACCCCTGTCCAGTTCTGATGTTACCCATTCATAGAACTCCACAAGGTTGGTTTGACATGATCTACCTGGCACAAACCCATGCTGCCGACTATCCAGACCTCCCACCTCCCCAAGTAAACCCCAATCGTTCCTTTAGTATACTCTCCATTAATTTTCCCACCACCGAGGTTAAACTGATGGGTCTATAGTTTCCTGGTACTTCCTTCGACCTCCTTTATGGATTGGTACCACATGTGCCTCTCACCAATCCCTAGGTACCCTCCTGTCTCAAGTGACCTGTTGAAAGCTCCGCCAGGGTGCAGCCAGTATGTCCGCCCAATTCCATAGTACTCGGATGAATGCCATCCCGCCCAGGAGATTTGTCTTTCTTTAGGGCCTTGAGGCAAACCACACCCTTTGGTGGGGATGGCATCATCCGTCCCCTCCACCTTACTGGTCTTTTTATCTTTATCCAGATGTGACACCCCTGGGGTACCTTTCCCTCCCTTTTGCTCCATTTCTGTTGCTCCCCTGATCCCACCCCCTGCCACTTCTATCCCCTTTGTGCCTTGCTTTGTAGATATCCCATCCCCTCCCTAGTGAACACAGAGGCAAAGTACTCGTTAAATACCTCTGCCTGGTCCCTCGCCTCTTCCACCCACCCTCCTTCTGATCTCAATCTGCTGAGATGGCCTTGAGTTTTCTCCACTCCCAATGTGCGGAAACCCCTTTTCCCCTCCATGTATCCCTGTGCCAGCCGTTGCTCTTTACTGGACTTGCTCCCCTCCACCATGGGTGACTTTTCTAGATGCAAGCTGGTACATTTCCTTATCCCTATCCCTCTTGTTGTTTTATATTTTTTGTAGCCGCCTTTTTTCTGACTGCTACCTGGACCTCACTGGACCACCAGCATGGTTTATGTGACCTTGCTCCCTTATGTTCAACTTAGCGCAGATCCTGACTGCCTCATGAAGTCCCGTTTATGACCTCCCATCTCCTTTCCACACTTGTCGTTGAGGTAATCCTTCAAGTGATCCTTGAGAATATTTCCCATGCCCATAAAGTCTGCCCCTGAAGTCCACTGCCAGTGTCCTAGATCTCACCCCCACTCCCCAATGCTTATTTGAAACCAGACAGTATTGTGGTCACTCCCAGTCAGGGGTCCTGTACAACCATGTCCCTTACCAGATCCCCATCTGCCAGAACCACATCCAGGACATGCCCTCCCTTGTGGGCTCCATCACATGCTGTGTTAAGAACACATCCTGGAAGCCATCCAGCAGCCTCTGCCCTTGGCCACCTTAGAGGACATGGTTCCCAGTTTGTACCTGGCATATTAAGGTCCCCATCAACACCACTCCTTCCCTTTTGGTCCACACTGGGCAATGATGTTGTCCAGCAAACCATCCTCTAGAACATCACTCATCCCAGGGGCCTATATGCTACTCCCAGCTTGACCTTATCTCCTGCTGGGGATCGTGGGTGACCCATAAGGCCTCACGCTTTCCCTCTGCCTCTTCTACCATAGCAATTTCTATGTCATCTCTAATGAACATAGCCACTCCACCCCTCTGCCCTCCTTTCTATCCTTCCTAAGCATAGTGTCCCATTACATTTAGGTCCCAGTCATGGTTTTGTTGTTGACGTTTCGTGACTGCCTACATCCACCCCTCGAACAGCATGGCCTGGAACTCTGGCAACTTGTTTCCCAAGCTCCTGGCATTTACTAACACTAACCCCACCCTTATCCCTGATCCTTTTTGTGAACCCCACCCAGATTCCTTATACCATCCTCCCCTGCTCCTCCTGAAACCTCCACCTCCAGTCTGTTTCCCCTTCCCCTTGGGCTTGAAGGCTACTCCTCATCTGGAGGGAGGGCTTCTGTCAGCCCCTCCCTTATCCCTTCCCCCTTCCAAGTTTAAACCCCACCTTTCTTGTATGTAGTCAGCCATCCCTGTTTAAGGACTTCCTTCCTAATGGGGCAAGATGAAACCTGTCCTTGGCATATAGTCCATATCCTCCCAAACTCCATTCCAGTTCCCTAACACCCCCAACCCATTCTCTTCACCCCACTTCCTGAGCCATTCATTAACCTCTGTGAGCTTCATTTTTTTCTCCACTGAGGCCTTTGGTACTGGCAATATCTCCGAAAAGGAAATGTTGCATCCATTATCCCGACAGACTCTGGCAAGTTCTTGGAACCTTGCTTGGATTTCCATAATGCTATTTCCTTCTAGATCATTAGTTCCCAAATGCACCAGGAAATTCGGTTTCCCTCCACAATCCCTAACCATTTCATACACCATGAACTTTGCTCTGTGCACTGTCAGCCCAGAGATACTCACTACCTTCACCTGGCTATGGCATCCATCCCCCTGTCCCTCCCAACCTGACCAGACTTGTTCGAAGCCACATCACACAATGAGCAAATCAATTCTCCTACAGCCAGAACTGATCTTTCATCACAAACATGGTTTCTATCTTTTCTAACTAAAAACCTTCAACTAGGCAGTAAAAAGTAAAATTACCTTAAATAAAAAACAAAACAAACTAAGTAAATGTTGTTTCACACTCTCCTTACACACATAAACAAGTCTTATGTTGTTTACCTGCCCCATATTGTACCTACAGCAATTTCATTGTTCTTTTGTCTGTACTGTCCTATGCTGTCTGTATTTTTGCGAACATAAGAAATTTGCCAGCAGGTAAAGGCCTAGAGGTCTATCAAGTCTGCTCGAATGTGCAGCTAGCACCCCTTATTCTGCAGCTGCCCCACCCTTCCCCTTCATTGACCCCCCCGTCCTGTCCCATCCCCTTTTGAAGCAGTCCACTGTTCTACTGGATACCACTTCTGCAGGTAACGCAATCCACCCAGCCACCACCCTCTCTGTAAAAAAGTGTCTCCTCATCTCCCTCCTGAACCTTCCTCCCTCCAGTCTCATATCATGGCACCTGGTGTCCCTCCGCTCCCTTACTTTGAAGAGCCCCTCTGTACCTGTCTTGTTTATTCCTTTCATGTACTTAAAGGTTTCAATCATGTCTCCCCTGTCCCTCCTCTCCTCCAGTGAGTACATTTATTTATTTATTTATTTACGAGTTTTACCAGGAAAGCATACTGAGCAACATGCTCGGTTCCAGATGTGACCTGTTACATGTGCTACATGTTCAATTCCCTCAGCCTCCTCTCATATGATAAATCCCCCAGCCCCTTGATCATCTTTGTCACCCTGCTCTGCACCCCCTCCAGTAACTTAATGCCCCTCTTCAGATATGGGTGCCAGTACTGCACACAGTACTCCAGGTGCTACTGTTGGTTGAATGATGCCAAAGTTATTAAGATGTAAAAATCGGCCTTACCCTTTTCCCTAGGTTGCACCTGCAGACGAGCATTGGCTCAGTGTGCCTTTCCTGTTCACCAGTCTTAAATAAATACATACATACATAAATAAATAAACAAGCATAGGACAAGTACACTTGTCTTTAATCTGGAAAGTGTTGCAGGTGAAAAGATATCCTTAAATACCTTGATAATGCTCTTGCCTTTAACTTTCTAAAGTCCAGTGTTCTGATATACTTTGTTGTACAAAGAAAGGATTTTAGTCATCTCTCATTCCCACTTAGTCTGCCTTTTATTTCCCTCTTCCATGTTTACTGCTGTTTATTTAGTTTTCCTGGGTACTGTGTTGGCACTTTAATTGAGTCACACTACGTAGTAAACAATACATATCTCTACTTTTTTGCTTATCTACACTGGTTGCTTGCTACAGGACTCATGGTCAAGTTTTAGGGCATGATACTCAATGGTGTATGAACGATTTAGTTGCACTGTGGACACCCATGACACATTCAGTTCTGGTCCTGCTGGGGAAGCACATATTCTTTCAGCAGAAGGTTATATTGTAGCTGTGATGTAAAATCTAAAATCTGTTTGTGCTTCTAGTATAATTTCTTGTTTTATCAAATTTTATTCTTGAAACTTCTCTCTTCATTTTGTGGGATTATTCAAATGGTGGTGGTTGCTATTGAAAAAGCACAGATCTGTGTTGCATAAACAACCCAAACTGGAAATGAGTGCTTTGGCTTACCTTGCATGAGCAACATGGGCTGCTTGTGCTGGGTTAAATGTGTCAGGTTCCCAGATTTTCCTGCAGGTGATGTACATGGTTGTGTTTGTTGTGGCATCGGGAGTTGTGGATCTACTTATACTGTGGACCCCACCCCCACCCAAGACCATGAAGACCAAAACACAGTATGTGGGACAGATGGGGGTGATTGGGGAACTTTGTGATAAGTCCAAAACTTCAAGGTATCACAACCATTTGTTTTTTGGAAAGGGGACCCATTCACTGGAATAGGGATTTTGGAAAGATAGCGCCTATTAGAAGAGGCTACATGTCAATTCGCTCCCATCAGTTGCCCACCCAACAAGTCGCTGCGGGCAATTAGCTGCAGCGACAATTGCAACCCTGCCAAATTTGTTCCCTGGCAATTTGCTTGCACCATAGATATTATGATAAAACCGCCAGAGCACCATTTGTCCACCAGCTGACCCAGTATGCCTGAGGATTGTAAAAGTGGCACCTCTGCTGGCATTGTTGTTTGAGTACAGTTCAGTGCCCCGTAAGAGCTAACTGTTGGGGAATTAATTTTGGCAGGGATGCAGTTGTCACCACAACTAATTATCTGCATCAGCTTGTTGATGAGGGAATTGACTGGATCAAATTGACATGTCCCCATTAGAAGAGGGCCTACTAGCATTACTGTTACTTTGCATCACAAAGATCTGAACTAAGACTTACTTTTGCTCTTTGTTCTATATTCCTTTTTCTGGCTGAAATCATACGTTTAAACAGTATGCTGAGAATTCATACATTTGCTGACTTTATATACTGTATAGAAAAAATGATAGGCAACTGGGAATTGCAAGGCTGTAATGTATGTTAATAAGGCCGCCAAGTCCATTATTACAGTTGTAAGAGTGGTCTCTTGGACATTTTTAGGGTATGAGAACTGTGAACCAAATTTAAGTGCTTCTGATACTCAGATTGTTTTGCCTGTGGTTCAGAGTGGCAGCGGGTACTGCTTGGCATTTTTTGTTGAGTGTGTTGCTGTTCCTTTCCGCCAGCCTCCCTTTTGGTATATTTGCTGCTGGACATCTCTGCCTCTTGTCCCATTGTGGTTTTGGGCTTCTGGCATTTGTGGCTGATTTCCAGGTGGCCAAACGCTTCCTTCATGCAGTTTGTCCTCAGCCACCCTCCCTTTTCTACTGGTGGAGTACCCACCTTCATCAATGCACTTCATTCCCTTGGTACTCCAAATGGCAGCAGTTACATAGCACTTTGTTTTCCTAAGGGCCACCCTTACAAGCTTCTTCCTTACCAGCAGCTGCTCCTCTCAGCTACCATCCCAGGGTCCTAGTGCCCTTGTTTCCGAACTAACTCCTGCTCAGCTGCTAAGCCTCCTGACTTAAACAATGCATGCCTGTTTTTCTTTAACATTAGCATTCAGCAGCACGCTACTCCTTAGTTTTCAGTGCACCAGATATGCTCTCTGTTCTGTTCAGCAGTTTTTCACTGTCAGTTTTATCTTGCCTTAGCCTAACTGGCCTACAGTTGCAGCCAGTAACTAACACTACTCTTTCATCATGGAATTGGTTGGTGTGTGTCTGCCATTTCTTTTTTATCCATATCATTCAGTTTCAGGTGTGTCGCCAGTCAGTCCCTGTCCACTTTCCATTAGTATGCCATGCCTTCAGTAGGTTGTTCAACCTTACCATCATTTCATTTTTACCCTTGCACTCAACTGTCATCAGGCTTCATCATCATTCTCCCACTAATCTCCTGAAGTCAGACACATGGCAGTCAAGACCATAGCATGGCTTCCTGGCCTCTCTGCCCTGTAAGCTGATGGCCTGACTCTGCTCCCGAAAAGTCTGCATCTTAAGGGTGGGTCCCTCAACTTGGGTGAGGTCCTTCTGTGTTTGCCCTTTGGTTAAGAATATCCTATGCTCCAGGAGAACTTTAGCCAAGCAGATCAACTTGGCGGCACCTCTTGATATAGTATTTAAGACTTTAGTTACTGGACTGCGGGGTCTCTAAGTCCTCGGGGGTTCCTTTAGCTGTGCAGAACACATCAGCAGCATCTTCAAAAGTGATTCCTCCCTACGGCCATCTAAGGTTCATCTGGTTTCCACCTACGTCCCATCCTCTGCCCCTAAAGGGTAAAGTTAATATAGCTACTTGACTTCTCTGGCCTTCAAGGGCTCAACTCCTACTCATTGTCTCTCAAGAGTTCATCTTCCTCCCAGGGCCTTCCCTTGGGTGGAGGCTAGGTGAGTGTCTTTCAGTGGTCTTTGCTCCCCTCCTTTCTGCATTGGGGGGTTGGCCTCCTTCATGGAGAACCTCCTTTAGCTGCAGAGATTTGCTTGTGGCACCCTCACAACATTCCCATTAGAGGAATAGTGTGCAAGCCCTTCCTCCAAAATACTTCCCCTGAATAGGGTTTCTGAACTGCAGTAGCTGAGCCATCACTAATTCTGTCTCTAGCCTGAAGGGAAGGTGACCAAAGCTTTAGATCTCCAGAGGTTTCCTCCTTTATAGGGTTTTTTCCTCTCCTCCATGCCAAAGGTCATAAGAAGTTAGGCAGTTTCTACAGCAGTTGGAGTTGGTTGGTTTGGCTTTCCAGGTCCGGGTCACAGTCTGGCTACATCTCTCTTTCTCCCCCCCAAGGGAAGAATGTGCTTGTCTGTCTTTCATTGTTCTTTTAGACCTGCCTCCCTAAAGTGCCTTTGGTCCTTGGTCCATGTCCCTGGGTTACCTTGAAAGTTGCAACCCTTCTCAAGGTTCCACATCCTTGTGACACTCTAGCAGGGTGGCAGTTCCCATGGCAGGGACAGAGAGAGTAGAAGCCAAAGTTCACAGTTGTACAAGCACCACATAATACTGAGCCTCAATTAGACCTAGCCTACTCAAGAGTTTGGTGACCCTGTGGATCAAAAAACTTTGCCTGAGGTTCAGAGGAGCAGAAAGTGACACATGCCATACTCTCCCCCCCTTCCCCAGTTAAAATTTTGCATGTATAAGCATTCCTTGGATGCTTGGAATGTTTTGTTGTCACCATCCTCACCTCCTGCAGTACCTCTCTTGGGTTTGGGCCTTCTTCCCTAAGGTGCCTTTGGTCCTCGGACCCCGTTCCTGAGACACTTCCAGGGGTTAGAATCCTTCTCAGGGTTCCACATCCTTGTGACACTCTGCGAGATTGACAGTCCCCACAGCAGGGACATGGAGAGTGTAAGCCAAAGTTCACAGTTGCACAAGCACCACATGCTGCTTAGATTCAAGCAGTTCAAACCTACTCAAATCCTGATGACCCTATGAACTTAAGAATATGAGAAACACAGAAACATTGAATTTGATGGCAGATAAGGACTGCTTGGCCCACCTAGTCTGCCCATTTCCCTACCTAATGGATAAGCTGCAGATCATAGTTAACCAACAGCCTACTTCCTCCTACCCCCCACTAGAATTGCCTTATGTCTGTCCCATGCATTCTTGAATTTCCCCAATGTTCTTAACTCCATGACCTCCTCAGGAAGGCTGTTCCATGCATCCACAACCCTCTCCGTGAAAAAATACTTCATAACATTACCTCTGAGCCGTCCCCCCTCTATCTTCAAATTGTGACCCCTTGTTCTTGCACATCTCTTTTTCTGAAAGATGCTACCCTCTTGGACTTTGTTGATTCCCTTGAGGTACCTGAAAGTTTCTATCATGTCCCCCTCTCCCTCCTTTCCTCGAGTATACATTATAGTCCTTTAGTCTCTCTTCATTATGTCTTCTGGTCAGACCCTGCACCATTTTGGTTGCCCTCCTCTGGACAGCCTCCACTCTGTCTAAGTCTTTGTGGAGATGGGGTCCCCAAAACTGCACCCAGTACTCCAGATGGGGTCTCACCAACTCTCTGTACAGAGGGATAACAACTTCCTGTTTTCTACTGTTGATACCTCTCCCTGTGCATCCCAGTATCCCCCCAGCCCTCCTTACTGCCTTCTCACATTGCTTGCCCACCTTTAGGTCATCTGATATAATTACTCCCAGGTCCCTTTCCATGTTTGTTGTTGTTAGTATCTCATCCCCATTGTGTACTCTTCCCCTGGGTTTTTGTTTCCCAGGTGCATTACCTTGCACTTCTTTGCATTGAATCTGAGCTGCCATACATCTGACCATTCCTCCAACCTAGCCAAGTCCCTTCTCATCCTTTCCACCCCACTCTGTGTATCAACCCTGTTGCCCATCTTTGTGTCGTCTGCAAAGAGACATACTTTTCCTTCCGGGTCCTCTGCAATATAGGTAATATAAAGACATTAAAGAGGACTAGCTATTCTCAACCTACATTGCTCACTAGTTACCCTCGTTTCTTCCTGTGGACTCCGTTTACTATTACCCTTTGCGTCCTGTTGTCCAGCCAATTATTTATCCAGGCTACCACCTTGGGACCCACTCCAAAGCTGGCTAGCTTGTATATTAATCTTTTGTGTGGGACTGTGTCAAATTCCTTGCCAAAATCTAGGTAGGCCATGTCCACAGCCCCTCCCTGGTCTACTACTTTGTTCACTCAGTCATAGAAATCTGTTAGATTTGTCTGACACAACCTTCCCACTGTGAATCCATGCTGCCTTGGGTCCTGTGCCCCACTGGCCCCTAGGTGTTTAACAGTTCTTTCCTTCAGAAGTGATTCCATCATTTCCCTACCACTGAGGTCAAACTAACTGGTCTGTAGTTTCCTGCCTCTGCCCTGCTCCCACTTTTGTGAAGTGGAATCACATCCACCTTCCTCCAGTCCTCAGGTACCACCCCATCCTCCAATGATTTGTTAAAGAGAGTAGTCAGTCGTGTCAGTAGTTCAACCCTTAGTTCTTTTAAAATTCTGGGGTGAATCCCATCAAGCCCAATTGCTTTGTTCACCTTCAGTTTCAAGAGTTCTTTCAGAACCCTTTCTTCTGTGAATGGACTGGTATCGACCCCCCTATCCAGAGTGTTTCTTTTGTTTGGTTTAGGTGCCCCCCCCCCATCCATTGTGAATACTGAGCAGAAATATTCATTCAGTATCCCTGCTTTTTCACTGTCACCCTCTGCCCACATTCCCTCCCCTTTATTAAGCCTCAGTATTCTTTCCTTGGTCTTTCTTCACTCCCTAATGTACCTATAAAAGGTTTTGTCCCCCTTCTTAACAGAGTTGGCTATCTTTTCCTCGGTTTGGGCCTTTGCTATTTGTACTGCCTTCCCTGCCTCCTTCTGCTTTAACTGATAAAGTTCTCTGTCCTGCTCCTTCTGTGTTTCCTTATATTTCCTGAATGCTATCCTTTTCTCCTTAACCTTCCCTGCCACCTCTTTTGAGAACCATAGTGTTTTTTTCCCTTCATTTTGTTTCTTTGATTCGCTTCATACAACGGCTTTGTGATGGCTGTTTTAATTATTCCCCATTGTTCCTCCACCCCTCCTTCTTGCCCATTTGCTAGTGCTTTTCTGAGGCACACTCTAATTTTCCCAAAGTCAGCCCTCCTATAGCCCAATACTCTTGCTTTTGTATGGCTTGACTCTATGGCTGTGTTTATTGTGAACCACAAGGTTTGGTGGTCGCTTGTTCCCAGATGGCTACCCACTTCTAAATCTGAGATCCTTTCTCCATCCCCATTTGAGAGTACTAGCTCTAAGATTGCTCCCTCCTGAGTGGGTTTCAATACTAGCTGTTCTAGGCATGCCCCTTGTAGGGCATCAAGAATGACCCTGCTCTTGGATGTGCCTGCAGCAAAGGTGCTCCAGTTAACATCTGACATATTCAGGTCCCCCATCAACAGTATCTCCCCTTTTTCTGCCTTTCTAAGGATGCATTCTATCATTTCCTTGTTCATTCCCTCTCCCTGAGATGGAGGTCTATACACAACCCCCATGTGGATTGTGGTGCCATTTCCTGTCTCTAGGGTGACCCATAGTGCATCATCTTCTCCCTGTTTATTCTTTAGTTCTGTTGCTTTAATCCCTTCGCTTACATAGAGAGCTACTCCTCCTCCTCCTCCTCCTCCTCCTCTTTTACCCTCCCTGTCCCTCCTGTAGATTGCGTATCCTGGTATGTTGACATCCCAGTCATGGTTCGCTGTGTACCATGTTTCAGTGACTGCCACAATATCCAGGCATCCCTCTTCCATCAAGGCCACTAGTTCAGTGAGCTTGTTACACAGACTATAGGCATTGGTACTCATCACCCTCCATTTTTTGATAGCCTTTCCCCTTTTAGCTTCATCCCTGTCCTTACTGCCTTAACCTTTTTTGCATTTACCTCTTATTCTTACAACGTTTACAACTTCCACTCTTACAACCATAGGAGTGCTCTCAGCTGCTGTATTAATATATTATTAATGGAACTTGGTCAATAATGTATTACATTTTTTAAAAACCTTACCTGAATGTGTATGTTTCCAGGGCAACTGCATGTGAGTTGTCTTCACAGAGTAAGAATGTCTCACGCACAGAGGAAAGGAGTGCTCCAGTTGGTCAGTAGTGCTCCCTTAATCTGTAAATCCACTGAGAGGCTCTGGTGACATCACTGATGACAAGAATGAGGCTCCAGTGGTTTGTAAATGTCACTGGGACACCAAAATGGAATTACTGTATAATCCTTTTAGATTACAGTTAGACTATTGTTTATTTTATATAATATAAGAACAAACACTGTTTATAGGGTATAAAATTGTCACAGATTAAGGATTTTTTCCCCTTGTCAGTAGAATGAGAATCAAGCAGAAATTGTTTACCTCAGAATTTTCTACAGTAAATGCAATATTCAGACAATTTGAGTGGCACAAACATAATTTTTTTTCCTCCTTCCCCAAACCTCATGGGTGCCACCCTCTTCTGGACCCCACAAGCCCTTTCTGCCTGTCAGGGTTACCACTTGCTGCCAGCCTCCAATCACACAGGTCCTCTAGTATATCTTGTCATCCACATAGCCCCCGAGTATCCCAATGTTCAGTGCCTCTCCCCCTCGCTGCATTGGTAGGGACCAAAGGGGAGGAGAAAGTGCAGACTAACTTTGGGGGTGTGCTGACAGGGGCAATAGAGGACAGTGCGCTGTTGGGCTGGGAGCATGGGCCATCATCTCACACATCTGTTTTCCCTTAATTCCCCTACCCTGCTTCCACAAAACTAGGCATAACTGGCCACGATGTGGCATATGGGGATGACATGCAGCAACGCAAGGACGCCCATGCTGCCAAGAATGTCTCCACCAGGCCACCACAAGGATCAGCTGTAAGAAAGGTGAGCATTAGTCCCTGCCCTCTTGAAGGAAAGTATCCAAAAGGATGCTGTTTCACTCTCCTGCCCGCCTTCCTTCCTTTCATCCTGGGTTCGAGGTGCAAACTCGGGTTGTCAGTATGCTCACTGTTTGTTATCATGGAGCAAGTGATACAAGCTTTCTAAAAAGCCATAATTCACAGTTCAGACATCACAACCATGAATTAAGACATTTCTGATGTCACAACTATGAATTCTGACAAAAGAAGGATTATGGGCTGTCTGTAAATTACAAGGTGGGCTGTGTATTTATAATTTGGTTACCTTTGATCCACATGCATTTCTGATTTTAACTGACTCTCTCTTGAAGGTAGCACTGCAGAAAAATCAGAAAGCACAGAGGCAGAGGTGAGAGAAGACAACCGAAGGCAGCAACCTTGGATGGCTCTTGGAAAGCAATTGAACTCAGAATTAAAACAGAGGTATTCAGAACCCAAGTCATCTCCCCGGAAATCTTTTGTAGATGAAGAGCAATCACATCCACGAAAAGACACAGATGGAGAATCTGACGATAGTAACTCCCTTTGTAGGGTTAACAAAGACTGTCCCATTCCCTCTCTGAGAAAAGTGAGCAGTCATGGAGAGCTTAAGGAAATTAGTGAAGCACAGAGCACTGCAGCAGCATTAATCAGGAAATGTGAAGGTATGTTTACTTAAACATCTTTAAGAAAGGAAACATCCTGTGAGTATTAACTGTATGCAGTGTTATAAATCATGACATCATTCTAGGTCAATCAGGGTTGCTAATTGCTAAACATTCCAGGTACACTTATAACCATATGAGAGTGTGTCATGCATAAAGTTCTAAAATCCTGAAGTTCCAAGTTCAGTTGGCACAGTCCATACCCCACAAAGGGAATTCTCTAGTTTTCTGAAAATTAAAACATTCTGATTTAAAATTCAAGTTCCATTTTTTTAAGCAGAGGTTTTTCACATGATTTATAGTGCGTTTTTATGTACAGTTCTTGTGTCTCCTATATGAGTTTCTTCTTTTGTGAGCTAGAACCGCTCAGCTTCACGTTCTCAGTTCTCTCACCCAAAGAACTCAAGAATGCAATCTTTTTAACCAAAAGAGACACAGTAACTGTACATATCAACATATACATTAGGAACTTACCTAGCTTGTTTGTTTGTGTACACTGATGTGCAAAATGAGTCTGAGATAGCAGTAACTGCCAGAAATGTGCTGTTCATCATAAAACAATTCACTAGCGTTTATGAATGCTTGGACTGTCTGCGGAAAATTTATTCTAGAATAAGTTAAGACTTTAGTAGCAGGAAGACGTTTCCCCCATGTCAAGCTCCACATCACTGCCACTTATTGGTATTCTACCTAATAAAAATGAAGAAAGAATAAGAAAACGTTTTTTGTATAAAGTCATTTTTTTTTATACAGTAAATTTATTTGACTGCTCAGACTACTGGTTTTAGAGTCAGCTTCTCCACAGAGTCCTACTCTTTGATCTTAGCCCATAGGCACTAGGGCCACATGAGAAGCAGAACTTCTGGGGCCAGTAGCACTAATGCAGGGCAGTAACATACAGCATCATGTGCATGCTACTGTTTTGCATATCGTCACCAGCCACCAGCTGTCTTGGTTTCTTTTTTTGCCGATGTCATATAGCACAGGCTTCCTTGTTGGGGACCAGAACTTTGCTTCTTCAGATATCTGTCCTGTTTAGTCTGTTGTATTTATTTATTTACCTTTCTTTTCTAGTCTTATAACATTGTTTTCCTTTGGGGAAATATCTTTGATATTTTAAGCTGTTTTTCAGTGCTGTTTCTCTCTGTGGTATATTCTGGCCTAGTCTGCTTGTCGTTTCCTCAGTTCCAAATTTCTCCTCTAGGAACCGCACTCCCAAGTGTTTGATTGTTGGGGCCTCGATGTTCAGCATTGCCCTGGTTACCCAACAATGTTAAGAGGCTGCAAAGGGTCTAGGATGGAGCTCTTTGGACCATCCTTCAGAAAAGAGAAGGATGCAACTAAGGTCTTGAGCAAGGCCCGTTGTACACAAAGACACTTCAACATCTGTCACCCATGACCATGCCATGACACTGATGTGCACAATGGCACTGACTCAGTTTCCAAGGTATGTTCCAACAGTGCTCAGTAGTCTCAGTGCCGATATCAGTGCCAGTGATGTAGATGTTGGTAATGAGCGCCAATTTCTGTGAAATCGTGTAATTTTTTTTCACAGAATATTTGTGAGATAGTCATGGAAGTTTTGGCAAATTTTTTTTTTTGAACTTGCATAATTTTTATTAGGAGTTTAAAAGAACTTCCACGAATTCAGTGTACATTCCATTGAAGGATTACTATACATCTAATAGTCATTATTTAAAAAGCACTTCAAACTCTCTGCAAGCGTATGACTTTCAATATTACTCCAAGGAGTATTTCCCTTCTGTCTCTACCCTAACTTAAATACAGTTATCTCAGTAGCACTCAAACAGTACCATGGGGAAATACATTCTCATTACCCCTGCCCTTTCAATCCTTCTTTGTATAAACTGTTTTAAACTATATAACAGTTACATAAGCTCTACTTGATTAACCATATTTATAATGATCCAATCTCAGTTATTTGATTTCTCCATAAGTGCTCTAAACATATTATCACATAAACAATGAAGCAAAAACCAAAATAAAAAGAGCAAAGGAAGAAAAAAGAAAGGGAAAAAAAATATTTTTTTAAACACTTTCTGGTCGACATGGGTGTAAAGTGTCTCAAAGTAGCAGATATTGAGCTAGTATGGGAGTGCCCTTCAGATTCTCGATGTATTCATAAAATGGAAGCCATCTAGCATTGAATTGATCTGTTTGTGTTCTTAACCAGGCCGTTATGGCTTCCATCTCTTTAATTCTGTTAATATTGGCCCTCCACATTGAGAAAGATAACTGGTCCAAACTTAACCAGTGTTGGGTAATCACTTTTAGTGCAGCTGCCACTAATATATAGTATAAATATCTCTGTTTTTTGGTCCTCCCCTCACTAGGTAGAAGACCCAGGATCAGATGGGAGCTAGTTAGCACACAGCTCCATTGAAAAATGCTCTGTAATGCCTGAGCCACCTGTTCCCAGTAATTATTTATCTGAGGGCAATTTGAAAATATGTGGGCATAAGAACCGACTCCTCCGCATTTCCACCAACATTCCTGGGACTTACCCTTTGAATAATGAGCTGAGACCACTGGGGGAATAAAGTACCTGGTAACCACTCTCCACCTAAAATCCCCCCAACTTGGAGAGCTAGAAATGCTAGGGATCCCTGCCCAAACTCTTGCCCATTCCTGTTCTGCAAGATGCAAACCTAGGTCCTTCTCCCATTTTTGTTCAATTTGTTGAGTCAGTACTTTACCCACCTCATCCTGAAGTGACTTGTAAATGAAGGATATGTAGCCCCTTGAGTCTGTCCCCTTACTTTTGAAGAAGGTGGTTCTCACTGGGACTGGCGGGTCTGCCAGAATCTCCCCTACTCCCATATTTGTTAAGGTGTAGTGTCAGCATTGTAGGTATCTATAAAAATCCTGCCTTGGAAGGTTATATTCACCCTGCATTTCCAAAAAGGATTTCAGTATGTCCCTTTGAAAGAATTGGGTAAGGAACAACAATCCTTTTTCCTGCCACCTCCTGAAACAAGGGTCCTCTGAGGAGGCTGGAAATCCCGGCAAAGAACAAAGGGGAATATACCTCCAGACCGGGGTCACCACCCCCCCCCCAGTGTAGCTGTACCTCCAGCCATATTTTAAGGGTATGTTTAGTCCATCTATTATTGATTAGTTTAAGATCCGAGTGTATGGCAACCCAGGGTAGCAACCTCAACAGTATGTTTTGACGTGCTCCTTGCTCCATCAGAGACCAACCCCCTTCTGACCTGGATTTATATGCTTAGGATAGGCACCACTTGAGCAGCTTTATAATAACTATATAAATCGGGGACTCCCATGCCCCCCCCTAGTTTTTGTCTCTGTGAGGAGATCCCACCACTTTCTAGGTTTCCTTCCCACCCAAATGAATCTTGAAATTTTCTGTTTTAAATCTTTCCATTCCCTTCTTGAGAAAGCCAAGGGCAAGTTAGTGAACAAAAAAAGGTATCTAGGGAGCACATTCATCTTCACTGTATCTATCCTATGAGTAAAAGTAAAGAGTAGAAAGTGCCATCTGTTTATGTCTGCAAAAACTGCTTTCTGGAGTACGCCATAGTTAACCTGATATAGTCTTGATAATTTAATCGGAATCTGAATCCCCAAGTACCTTACCTTCTCTCTGACCCAGTTAAACGGGATCAGCTCACGCAAACTTTGTGTACTTCTCCCCTTTATTGGTAGAATCTCAGATTTATCCCCTATTGATTTTAAAGCCTGAGATCTTCCCAAACTGGTCCAAAAGGGCCATCAATGGTGGGATCGACTTCCCAGGGTCCTGCATATATATCACCGTGTCATCTGCATAGAGTGACACTTTATTCTGGGCCTGAGCTATATTAATGCCCTGTAGTTTGCTTTCCTCCCTTATGGCCTGGGCGAGGGTTCCAAGGCTGTGTGCGAAAAGCAAGAGCGACAGGGGGCATCCTTGCCTAGTGCCCCTCCTAATCGGAAATGCCTCTGACAAAGTCCCATTAACCCTGACCCTAACCGAAGGGTTCTGATAGGCCAAAGTGGCCCACTGTAAAAAGGCACCTTCAAACCCCATCCTTGTGAGAACTGCTTTAAGGTATGACCAATTTAGCCTATCAAAGGCCTTTTCCACGTCCAAAAAAATAGCAATCTGGATACTCTGGGAGGCATTCTTGTAATCCAAGATATTTAGCAAATGCCTGATGTTATCAGACATATGTCTGTTTGGTATGAATCCGGTTTGATCCGGATGTATCAGATTTTCAATATGCTTTTGCAGTCGGTTAGCTAGGATTTTTGTGAGGATTTTATAATCTTGGTTTAACAGGGAGATGGGCCTATATGATTCACAAAGCTCCGGGGATTTCCCCTGTTTTGGAATGACCATGACCATAGCCTCACTCCAGGAACCTGGGGGTTCATTATTCTCTAGGATAGCATTCAGCACCATAGCCAACTTGGGTGCTAGTGTTTTTTTAAATTTTTTATAGAACTCGGTCGGGTAGCCATCAGGACCGGGGTACTTACCTGAAGGAAGCTTATCTACAACTGCTGCTATTTCCTTCTCTGTAATGGGGGCGGACAGTTCCTGCTGCATTCCTGGGAACAGCTTGGGCAGCTTCAGGGTCTGCAGAAAGGATTCTGCATTCTTTTGTACCTCTTCTGAATCTCTCCTTTCACTATATAATTCCCTATAATAATTTTTAAAAGCCTTGGCTATTTCTCTAGGTTTCTCTATCCGGGGTGTATTCCCTTTTCTACCTTGGAGAGATGAGACATATCTGCCTGCTTGTTCCTTTCTCAATCTCATGGCAAGGAATTTTAAGGCCCTACCCCCAATAATATTTATGATTTGTGTAACACAGCATCCACTCTGCCTTGTCCGCTTCTAACTTATTGAGTTCTTTCCTGCTTTCCATTAAGTCCCTTCAGATTTTCTCCTTACCTTTTGGATTACTTTTATGTTCCTGTTCTAACCCTCTTATCTTAGTTGGCAGTTCTTCTATCTTTTTGTTCTTCAATTTCTTCCTGGCTGAAGCTAGACTGATTAATTGTCCCCTTACAACAGCCTTCATTGTGTCCCACCACACCATTGGGGTACTGTCCGAGATAGGGAATCTGTCACAAGATTTTTATATCCTCTGTAATTTGTCGTATGATATTTTATCATTAAGTAATGAGATATTCAATCTCCAATTGTTGTCCTGGGTTCCTCTCCAAACAAAATCTACTGAGATTGGGGCATGGTTGGAGATAGTCATTGGGTAGATTACTGAATTGGAAAATAGGTGGACATCTGTGGTATATGTTATAAAAAATCTATACAAGAGTATGATTTCTGGGGACTGGTAGAATGTATAATCCTTTCTTTTTGTGATATAGTCTCCAAATGTCCCAACCCCCGCATTAATGTATTCAAACACTTGTGGCCTGTTTAGAAGTCTCAATTTTCCAGATGATTGGTCTAAAACTGGGCACAATGTGACAATGTGGTATTGAAGTCACCTCCAAGTATTAACTGACCCCTGGGAAGCGAAACCACCCTCTGAAAGACCTCCTGATAGAAGGTAGCTGCCCCACTATTGGGGGTGTAAACATTTACCACGTGGATTAGGTTACCCTGAATTAACCCTGAGACCCTAATGCACCTACCCTGGAGTATAACCTCTACCTCCTGAATACAGAATGGGGAATTTTTTTTAATTAATATCGCCACTCCAGCCTTTTTTGTCTCTTTGCCTACAGTAAATAGCACTCTGCCCACCCACTGCCATCTTAGTTTCATGTGCTCCACCTCAGAGAGGTGGGTTTCCTGGAGGAGCGCTATGTCACAGCCCCTCCTATTAAGTTCCATTAGGATTTTGGCTTTTTTGATGGGTGAATTAAACCCATTAACATTATAAGAAATAATCCTTAGGCGCATAGCCATAACCTATCCCTGTAAGTTATCTTCTTATTCATACTATCCCCCAGGAATGCCCATCTCGACCCTATAGGCTCGCCAGAACCAATCCAGATCCCTCTTTCTCCTTTGAACTCACATTGACTTAATATAACCAGAAACATTTAAAACTGATAAACTAATAACACCAATCAATTAACTGAAAAAATCAGATTCCACCTGGATCCAAAATAAAAAACTCTTTTTGAATCAAAGCAAATGTCTGTTAGATTGACTTCCTAGGAAAAGTAACTCTGGTAGTCAAAAGCTACCCAGAGTTGTCACACATGTGACACAATCAATACCCCTTCAATGTTTAGGGGCGTTGTCGTCTTGGCCAGCTAAGTGACTTCTCGGGCTGACAACGGTTAGTCTAATAGACGTCACTCTGTGTATATGGAAAGAGCCACCCAAAACCCAACCACCCCACCACCCTCACCCTCTTATGCTTTACTGTGTCCTCCAATAAAGATCCCTCTGTGACTCACCAGACATTTCTTCTTACCGCCCCCCAAAAAAAAGGAGGGAGAGGAGCAAGAAAAGGAAGGAAGGGAGTAAAAGAGAGGTCTCCCCCCAAAGTCACCCCCAAAGGGGTAAATCACTGCTCAAATCAGAGCCCCCATCAAACATTTATATTCTGTATAGCCCTTTGCTGCCCTCTAATGGCTCCAGCATATCATTACCTATTCAGTACCAGTACCTAGTAGGGCTAACTATGTTAAAAAAAAAATATAGCGGGACCCCCCCTCCAAGCCCAGTGTCCCCTTGAGAGAAGGATGTATTCATGGACCAAGGACAAATAATCTGTATAAAGTCACTGTCCTTAGATCTCCTCGATCAGTCCATATTGATGATCCACTTATGGAACCACTGGTACATTCGCATAGACGTACACTGATTCCCCTTCAAGCACCAACATTTGCTCCACAAAACATTCTCCGTGTGTTAGTAAACTCAGCCTTTTGAGGTTGGTGAGGTCGGTCTCTCATCATTCTGGGTCATGTTTCTCTTCTCAGCACAAAGGAACAACTTAGCAATGTCCCCCACACTCACCATCGTGATAGATCCTGGCAAGCCTCGTTTCCTCGTCTGGTTGCGAGACACTACGTTCCAGGCTCCCCCTCATAATTTTTTCTCTAAAATCTCCTGTTCTAAATCTGGCATCGCAACTTGAAGCTCTTTTAGGGTGGCGCTCACCTCGACCAGGGATGGGATGGTCTTAATTCCTGATTCCAGGTGAATTCTCAGCTTCGCGGGGAAAAGCAACTGTGCCTTTATTCCTTTCTGCAGCCTAAGCTCCCTTATCACCCCCCTTACTTTTTGCCTTTTGGCCTGCATGGCCGAGGAAAAGTCCTGGTCAAAGAAAATTGTTGCTTCTTGATATTTTAAGTGTTTAAGCCTCCATGCCTCACGAATGAACAATTCTTTAGTTTGAAAGTGTAACATTCGAACTATCAGGGAGCAGGGCCTTGCATTGGGGTCCATTGGTTTCAGGATTAGTGATCTGTGGGCCCGGTCAACCTCTAAACTCAGGTCAGGAGGTGGAGAGAGCACTGCCCGAAGCACTTGCTGCACGAAATCTGCTGTCGGAAAGCCTTCCTCAGCCCCCTCGGGGATACCATGAATTCTGAAGTTGTTCCTACGGGAGCAGTTTTCTAAATCTTCTAGTTTAGCTTGGGTTTCTCGGTCTCTCTGAAGTAAGAATAGCAGCAATCACTCTGTAGTTTCCTGCGCCTCAGACAGGTCTCCAATTCTGGCTTCCGATGATGAAACTTTCCTATCTAGAGCTTTCACATCTTGTCTCAGGTCAGCCAGTGCTGAGTCAATTTTGTTTACTGTAGCTAGGATCTTTTTCAGGGTTTTGACTACTTTCCAATGGTTCAGCATCATCCTGATCCCAGTCTGCCGACGATTCTGAGGGGTACCTTCTCCATTGTGGTAATGCCGTTAGGCTCTCCTGCAGCCTACTCAAGGCTGTTTGCTTCATTTTACTTGTCGAGGACGAAGGTAATCGGTTTCCTTTTGCCTTCTGTGACTTCCCTGCCATGTATAGTATCAGCCTCGCTGTTGAGAAAGTTGTATTGGAGTGTTTTCCATGCTAAATTTTCAGGATTAGGGTGAGGCGGTCTTGGAACCCTTAGAGTTGGCTACCCACCATGTCCGTGACATCACCGGAAGCCCAGTTTTGGCAAATTTTTGTGGGATTTCCCCTGTATTTTCACTATTTGGGTAAGTATGTCAAGCCCCTTCCCCAAGCATTCACTACTATATTGTTAACTTGATCACCCTGTACCATGCTTTTGAGATGGTCACATTGACTGCATCACAGCACCCAGTGGAGGCTAGAGATAGCAGGATAAGGGCAGTCTATGAATCTCATTTAGCTATCTTGTCAAGGAGACTGTCAGTCCTGGATCCACCTCAGGTGCCAGGGTGAATCGATCCTTTTCTAAAACAGGACGTGTTCTGGCAGCAATAAGAACAGCCACCACAGACAAGAGTAGAAATTGCCCAGAATTGGTACTGTGAAGCTACAAGTATGGCTTATAAAATGAATCTGTGGACAATGGTAAATCCCTTGCAAGCCTCAACTGGATATTAGAGTTATATTCCATTTGGATGACCCAAGGAACTTAGTCCAGTTAGCCTGACTGATTGAGAGTATTTGCTGGCATCTATGGCTTTATACCAATCACTTGTACATATGGCCTTACCATTAGACGGGTTCCCTTCTGCAATCTGGACTGATCTTTTCATGGCCAAAATGCCCAGTAAGGCTGTGTCCAGTATAATAGTGCTAGTCCTACATTCTGAATCGGTATCTGAGCCAGCAGGAAGACTGCTGCTTCCAAGGCGAATGGCTTTCAAAAATGACTGAATTAGGATCCCTACTTCCATACCAGAAAAAGCAGGATGATTTCAAGGAAGCTTTTTTTTTTTTTTTGCATGTTTTCATGGAATATTTTCCGGTGTAGGAGAAGTGCTGAACAAGATTTTCAGGTGTGTGTGTGGGGGGGCTTTCAGAAGCCTGGATAGCTTGCCCTCATCACCAATTACTGGCATTCCCCAGCTTTCAGAAAACATTTTGGACCCTAGCACAGAGGTTTCAGTTCATAGGAGTCATACTGGACTCTTGGAAGGCAAATCAGTTTTGTAAGAGGACCAGAAAGAATCCACTTCCACAATCCATTATGTTCTGGCAGTCAGTCAGGGCACATTCCATTTAGTGCATGTTAGGCTCATACGGCACGAGGTCATAATGTCACATGAAAAACAGTGTGGTAAAACAATGGCGAAATCAAAACAGTGAACGTAAAAAACAGAGTCAACAACAGTGCACACCAGACGAAGAAATGGGAAACATTCCCATTTCTTTGTGTTTAGTGGGGGGTCTCCTCTCCACCCCTCCCGATGTGGGGGCTGAGCCCCACCGAGACTAAATTAACTAACCCGGGGGTGTGGACCTAGGGAAAGGGGATACGGAGCAGGGGCGTGGTTTTGTTTTTGTTTTGAAAAAAAAAACATGCTAGGAGATGGGACTCAAACCCTGATCCCTGGGTCTCCACTGCGCAAGGTGCTTGTGCCTTAGCTACTCCACCAAGGGAGCAGCTTGACCAGGTACAGCACCTGTGGCCTCTTCAGCCCTTCCTCCAGTTCCTAGTGAGCGACAGGGGTAGTGGTAGTTTGCTACCACTATTATACCCCTGTCGCTGTAATTCATTCCTCGCTTTAGACTACGTAGTTATCTTTGAGCTGTTATGTCAGCACGATATTAACCCAATATTACCTTATACTGGGTATGATTCCTTTTAGTAAATCTGGCAACTGGCAATCTTAAACAATCCTGACCTGGGCTTACCATGTTATAATACCAGGTGCCTTTATACTGTCACTGCTGTAGTGATCTGGCAAGAGAAATTTTCTTTACAGGCCCCCCGTTTTTCTCACCATGCCTGCAAATAACAATTTCAGTGAGCATTCTATTTGTGCTAGTGCTGGGTGGAAACCACAAGTTCCAAATTTGTGGAAATTTTGAGAAAGTTTCCAAAATTCTGACTTTGGCAAAATCTGAATCCTCTGAATGTGTATGGCTAATTTTCATCCCATTCTGTGAAATGTTCTGGCTGAATTTTGTTTTATTTATCTATTGAAATGTTTCACCAGGAAGGCACACTGAACAACAAGCTGCTCGTCTCCCGGTGCAACTTGGGGGGGGGGGGTACTATTGGAAGAAGAATTAGACATACAGTTTAACATTTAAAATATGTAAGAAATTAAACATTCAATTACAGTTAAAAAAATATAAATAATCATTCAGGCACATTTATAATATAACATACAGTTAAACAGTGTTGGGTAAGTTACTTTTTCTATTACTTTCTGTTATGGTTAGAAACTTGTTCCAGGAAGCTCTGTGCAGTCACTAGCAAGGATGGAGACGTACTAGAAAAAGTAATACACCTTACAATTATAGTTACTTATTTATTTTAATACAAAAACAATAAAAAAATAAATAACTATAACAGATTACATTTTTTGAAAGTAATAGGTTAGTTACTAGTTACTTTCAAGTAAATGTAATCAGTTACAGGGGGGCAGACTGGATGGGCCTTGCGGTCCTTATCTGCCGTCAACTTCTATGTTTCTATGTTTCTATGTTACAGTTACGTATTTCTTTTGTATAAAAAGGCATAAGTAAATGTTACTGTAAGGTGTATTACATCTTCCAGTACTTCTCCATCCTTGCTAATGACTGCACAGAGCTTTCTGGAACAAGTTTTCAAAAGTAATAGAAAGTAATAGAAAAAGTAACTTATCCAACATTGCAATTAAATATATCATATCTGTGAAATATGCATTTAATTACAAGTGGCATATCTGAGGAACATAGTACATAATGTTGAAGGGAGAGGAGAGCGTGCTGAGACACAGGCTGGGGGGGTGAAAGGTTTAATAGGTGATGTGAGTCATGGAGAGGAGCAGAGGCATAGGAGGATAGTTAAGGAGGGTTAAAGCAGGAGCAGTTAGATGAGGAAAAGTTATGTAAGGCAGAGGCAAGGGAGTGGGAGGAGAAGGCATGTCATATTTGTGGGGGGGGGTTCCAGATTTGTGGTAAATGATGAGTAAAGCCTGACTGACCGATGAGAGTGGTACGACGGGGGACCAACAAAGTGTGAGTGATAGAGGATCTGAGGGAATGGGAGGGAGGAGGTGGGGGAGAGAGCAAACATGAGAGGTAGAAGGGAAGTTCTCCTAACCAAAATTTAGAAGTGAGTTTGGCACAATGAGTGAGGTGCCTGTTGGCAAGGGAAGGAAGAGAAATGGTGTGGTAGAGGTCACAGTGATGAGTGCATGATGGAGCATCAAGGGCAAATCGACAGAAGGAGTTAGAGTGTCCAGTCTGGTTAGGGAGGATTTGGGAACTGCACCAGAGACTACATCACAGTAGTCGAAAATGGGGAGGATCATCTTCTGGACCAGTTCACGTCACACTGTAGGAGGGATGCAACTACAGTTCCTGAATAAGGCACCAAGCTAGGGGCACAATTTTTTCAGGATGGCATCAATGTGGCCAGAGAAGTTGAGATGTTGGTCCAGCCAAACCCCAAGGCATCTAAATGAGGAGGTGTCCTCTACTATTGTCCCATCAAGGGTATGGAAAGACAGTAAAGGGTGGAGCCTAGAGAGTCTCTGCCTAGTGCCAAAGGTCATGGAGACAGTCTTTTTGGCATTTAGGAATAGTTGATGTGAGGCAAACCATAACTGAACCTGGTGGAGGTCAAGCTGAAGGGTGGTTGCAACATCAGCAGGGCATTTGCCAGACGAGAACAAGTCAGTGGCATCGGCATACATATGGATAGAGGTGGAGGGGAAGCATACTGAGGGCAAGTCATTTAGGAAGATGGAGAAGAGAATGGACCCAAGCACCAAGCCCTGTGGGACTCCAGTGGAAATAGAGAGGGGGGGGAGAAATTTTGTCCTGGATCTTGACTGATTGTGTTCTGCCTGAGGGATAAGCTCTAAACCAGTTTTGGGCAGAAGTGGGCAACCCAGCAGCCGTAAGTGAGTCAAGAAGTAGGGCATGGGAGACTGTGTCGAATGCCTTGGCGAGGTTGACAAAGATGGCAGAGGTAATGAAGCCATTATCCATCCCAGTGAGGATGGAGTCAGTGAGCCTGAGTAGGGAGGTGGTAGTGGAGTGGTTCTTCTGAAAACCAGACTGGAATGGGGTAAAAAAGAAAGAGTCATTGAGGAAGGAGGTTAGCTGAGAGAGGACCAGGTGTTCTTGGAGTTTAGCAAGGGCAGGGAGTAGTGAGATTGGGTGAATATTTGCAGGGAAGGAGGGGTTGCCACCCTTTGGGAGAGGGAGGACCAGAGCATGTTTCCAGGATGGGGGACAAATGAGGATAAGAAGGAAAGATTTAAGATCTAGGAGGGAGGGTTAGCTATAGCAGAAGCCAAAAGGTAGAGGAGTTTAGGGTCAGGATCATCTGGCGATGAGCCTTTGGAAGAATTAAGAGAGAAAAGGGCCATTAGTGCTTCTTCTGGGGAGACCACAGAAAAAGAGAAGGAAGGATGGGCATGGAGGGGTTGAGTACTGGATGTGGGAAGATGAGGAGGGGGGAGGTTAGAGGGGAGTGACTTTAGAAGTGCTGTGTTGCAGGAAGTATAATAGGAGTTAAACTCTTGAGCCACTGCACATGGTTCGGAGACCAATGAGTTGTTTATTTTAAGCACAGGTGGAGGTGGATATGAAGGGGGGAAGAATAAGGCATAGACCACTTTACAGAATTTAGAGGGGGAATTGATGTTTTTGAGAAAAGATGATTTAAAATATTCAGACTTGGCAAGTCTGATAGCTTTTGTGCAGGCATTTCTTAAGATGCGATACCTGGCATGGTCTAGGGGAAGCTGGGAAGCCTTATGTTTCCTCCAAGCTTTGTAGCTTGGAGAACCCCAAAAACCCCAGCTGTACAATCACTGAGCAGTACTCCGTGAATGCACTTTCTAGGTGATGTAAAGGTTTTTGGGGTTGCTTTACAGCATATAGCTCCAAGACTCTGAGAGCTGGAGTAGCAATCCATAGGAAGGCCAACTGTAGCTTGCAGAATGATATGCAGAAACTGTAGATCGACAGTTCTGCAGAATTCCATTCCACAGTTAAATACGTTAATCCACAATATATGCAGTAATTTCCTCAGTTTCATGATCAGTTCTGCAGAATTTCTTTCCACAATTTAATCCATTAATCCACAATTCATACATTCATTCCACTATTCTAGGTTAGAATTTCATGAAACTTGTCAAAGTGCAATCCAAAAGTTTGGAGAAGCAGAATTTCAACTTCCACAGCAGTACTGGTGGCGAAATTTTATTTTTGCACAGCATTAATCTGGGCTATACATGACCATGACTTTTGTATCCAGTAGTTTATATATTTATTTATTCATTCATTCATTTGTTAATCGGGTTGGTGCACTGATCCAAGGACCATTTTCAGGCACGGCATGGACCAGAGACTGGCACATACAGTGAGAGGTAACAGCAAGGACAACAGAAGTGCACAGAAATGGAAACAGTAACTGAAACAGATGCATTGACCAGTATCTCCACATAACTATATCAGAATTGAGAGCTATGATGTGGGGACACTCAGCCCTAGTGGACAGCATTCAGAAAGCAGTAGTTCACATACATATAGGTAACCACTACATCATTTTTTTACATCCGGGACACTTACCTCTTAGGAGAAAAAAATGTATTAGCCCTTGGCCTAAGCCACACAGTGAGGGCTTCACATGAATTGTCATCAGCAGATATAGTGGTAGAGTCTCCCTTTCAGGAGTGGGCCACTCCAGATGTTTTCCGTTGCTTCACAATGTAGAGCTGTTGCTCTACTATTTGCAAAATCATGAGCATGAAACTTTTTGGCAAGATGATTTCAGGCTACTAGGGATAGCAATTTTTTGGGATCTATCCTAAATCTCTCCCATCACAATCCCGTGTTACAAAATCCCGAAAAAAAATCCTGAATTTACGAAAAAGACAGAGATCTCATAATCCCGAAAATCACAATCCTGAATAGAATTAAATCAAGTATCTACGCACCATTCTCACTTAATGTTGAGTCCGTGGCATTCTCACACCACAGTAACTAAATACAAGTCAGAACACAAGTTTTCCTTCTTTTATGATGAAAACATTCTGGCATTCAAGTCTGCACTGCTTTATTTTACCGGAATGAAAAGAAGCATTGCTGCTATAGAAATCTGTGATATATACCTTGAAATCTTTGTGAAAACTGTGTGCATCATGTATACTTCTTTTGTTGAAACTGTTAAAAGTTAATCAGGGGTACCTTCCTGACTTGGTACTTCCTTGTTAAAACATCTAAGCATTGTGGGATTCTGGAGGTCAGTGGCCAGTCCCTGACACTTCCTGGATACAACCCACTTTCTATACTGCACTTTTAATAGCTGTTTGGCACTTTGTCACTCTAATAACACTGTTGCAGTACTATAGCCTTCTTAAAGGCTAATTTTAATACCTTTTGAGACAGTCTTGGACCAGCGTGAAACCAGAAGTCGCGTTACGACATACTTCCGGTTTCCCTCTATAAAACACTCGCACAAGCAAGCGGGCAGCAGATAAAGCATTGCTGCTATAGAAATCTGTGATATATACCTTTAAATCTTTGTGAAAACTGTGTGCATCGTGTATACTTCTTGTGTTGAAACTGTTAAAAGTTAATCGGGGTACCTTCCTGACTTTGGTACTTCCTTGTTAAAACATCTAAGCATTGTGGGATTCTGGAGGTCAGTGGCCAGTGCCTGACACTTCCTGGATACAACCCACTTTCTATACTGCACTTTTTTTTTAAAAACTTTATTTTTTTATTATCTTGCATATTCATACACAAAAGTCCAAGACCATATCTTGACAAAGCCATGACACGTCATACATCCGAATGGTATTAAACCAATTAATTAAGGGAAAGGTGTATCAAGATATTTTGATACCTCACTGGGGGTAATTGCATATATAAAAGTACACTGCAAAGTAACACAAAAATTATGCTATGTAATTAAAACGCAAGAGCAGTATGAGAATTACTAAAGTAACTAAAGTCCAGAAAGTACAAAAGTCTAGCTTTTGCACACCTATAAAGGCGTGTAGTATCATACTATTTAACTTCAAGTAAAGTAAATAGATTAATTCCAGGCAGCAGATAGACTGACTCAATATTAAAAATTGCAACTCTATAAACGATTTATCTACTTTAAAGGTATCCCTTTAAACCACCTCCACCTTGAAGAAAAACGAGTAGTGAACAACATAACAGTTCCAAAATAGGAGTTAAGAACATTTAGAAAGTTCTCACAACTTGAGTCAATCCCCATCTTCTTCCTCCGACACACTACCCTCTGCGGGGCTCTGGATCCGCTGATGCTCCTGCAAACGCATGGCCCACTTTCCTGCTTCCGATGGGTTTGTAAAAATCCAGACGTTGTCTTTGTATACAATTCATAACCGTGCAGGATAAATCCTAGCATGGGGAATTGAACAGGCTCTCAGTTTTTGGCGTACACTATCAAATTTCTTCCGCCGCATGCGGGTCACATAACTGATATCGGGAAAAAGATAAACTCTGTTTTCATCCTGTGTAAGTGTTCCTGCTCTATGAGCTAGGTGAAGGATCTTGTCCCGAGTTCCCACACCATCTGTGATGAGAAGTAGAGTTCGGGGGGTTTCAGATGCCTCACGGTAGCCTCATGGGGTAATCCTGTATACTTTCTGTAGAGCAAATGAAATTGGTCCATCCAGGCAGAGTTTTTCTTGTGGCCATTCCTGTAGAAACATCAAGGGGAGATCTCCTTCAATATCTTCAGGAAGCCACAAAATACGCACTTGCGATGATCAAGTCTGATTTTCAAGAGACTCGACTCTAGCTCTGAGGTGCGAGTTCTCCTTGATTAGGGTTGCTGTTGCCACGGCAGAAGTTTCTGCCTGTCTCTTAGCTTCTCCCATCTCCATCTGAATCTGTTCCACAGTCGATTCCACTAACGTTAGTCGGGTACGGAAAGAGTCCATCTTGGTATTTAGATCAGTGACTACAGAAATCAAACACTGTAATTTGGACCCGATTGAAGCCATAGTTTCCTCTGACACTTCTGAAGTCGCTGCCTGTCCAGGGCCTTCCATTCTCTTAGGCTGTGAAGTCCCTGCAGATTCCCCCCCCCCCGTTCCACCTCCTTTTTCTTTACGAGGATTACCCATTTTGTGTTTATGGGGATACTCTTTCTGAATCTGTTAAAAGTTCTCCTAAATATTTGGTGGAAAAAGGTAAAATTAAGCGTTTATCAGCAATTAGATGCGGAGCTGGTAAAGTTTGCTGCCTCACGGCTCGGGCTCAACAGCACCCCCCCATTACTGCACTTTTAATAGCTATTTGGCACTTTGTCGCTCTAATAACACTGTTTACAGTACTATAGCCTTCTTAAAGGCTAATTTTAATACCTTTTGAGACAGTCTTGGACCAGCGTGAAACCAGAGTCGCGTTATGACATACTTCGGTTTCCTCTATAAGCACTCACACACTAAGCCCGAGGCAGAGGCGGCCCAGAGCCTGGCGGAGGCATGCCAAAGACACGTGCATCGGCATGTCTACCGTGTCCACTGGAGAAAGCGGGCCTAGGGCCAAAAAGATTAGAACCACTACAAGGTAAACATTGTAAATTATCTGCCATTCTCCTTTACCTCATCTTCTTAAAAACTTGTGTTTGTATTAACAAAATCATGAAGAAGGCAAACAAAATGTGTACATCTTGTCAAATGTATACTTTGGGAAAACAGGCAGCAAACTTTGTATGTGACAGATGCATATTGTTAGAAAACTTACAGGAAGAAGTCAAACGTTTGCAGCCTAAAGACAATCTTCAATCTGACATTAAAGCACTAGAGGATTACATAGATCAGATGTCACTTGTAGTAGAATCTAATGTGTCCAACACCAAACACTTAGATAATTCACTTCTTCTTGATAAATCTCCTAACAAACATTTAGCATGTAACCTAGTAGAACAACCAGTCATATCATCCACTCCTTCAAATTACACCTCAGATGATAACTGGACAAAATTCCCTATAAAAAAACACACCAAAAAAAGTAACTATCTGGACAAAAAACAGGAGTTACCCTTACAAAATTCTTTTGAAACTCTTACCCTAAAAATGGACGGTAATGTAGACATTTCTCCAGGTGAATGTAACATCACCAAATCTAAAGATGACAAATCTGACCACTTATCTAAATCTATTAACACAATAAAAATAAATCACTTAAAAGCAAACAAACTACCTGACAAGTCATATAAGGAAACTGCAGACACACATTTATTTGCTGAACCACAAACCAAACAGAAACAGGTAATTGTACTAGGCAACTCAATTATCAAATATTTAGACAGAGCAATATGCAACCCAGATAAACAAAACAGAACGTGCTCTAGCTTTAGAGGGGCAAAAATTGCAGATATAACAAAAATGGTTAAACCTATACTATCCACTGCAGGGGAAAACCCCTTGGTAATTGTTCACGCAGGAACAAATGATATAGGAAGTTCTCAACTCTTACAACTTAAACAAGATTTTGTAGCATTAAACAACATATTAAGTGAACGTGGTTGCACCGTCTGCTTCTCCGAGGTATTACCCATCCCAAGAGCCACCAGATATATCACTTCAAAAATCAAAGCATTAAATGAATGGCTCTGCAGATGGTGCTATCAACAGGGAATAAAGTGTCTAACTCACTGGGAAGAATTTGAAGACAGACCATCATTATACTGTTGGGATGGATGGCACCTCAGTAGAAGAGGCAGTACCATCCTGGGACAAAAAAATGACCACATACATAAATACATATTTAAACTAATAAATAGATGGGAAACTGGGAAATTATCCTGGCCTCTTATTAACAACACTAGCTCATCACCAAATCTTAAATTAAATATTCTTACCTTTAACGCTTGATCCATGAACATCCCTAAATATGCTGAATTGGAAATACTTTCTCAGACCCTAGGACTGGCAATAATTGCAATAACAGAAACATGGGGTAGTATAGACAAAGATTGGATTGCGGAACTGCATGGATGTAGACACTACTATAAATACAGAGAGAACACAAAGAAAGGAGGAGGGGTCAGCCTTTATATAAGGAACGACATCCATTCGTATGAAAAGGAAACTGACTCGCAACTGGAAAGTTTCTGGGCCTATATCCAACCCACTGGCTCCTACGAACTACTTGTCGGAACTTGCTACAGACCACCATCTTCAGACTTAAATATAACCAGACAGATTACAGAAGAAATACTGCAATTAGCTAACAAGAATACTATATTAATACTGGGGGACTTTAATTTACCAACTATAAATTGGGACACCCTCTCTGGAGCTAATCAAAATGCTGAACAACTTCTTTCTGTAATAATAAATCTAGGTCTTAAACAAATTGTAAGGGAACCCACCAGGGGAAAAAACACTCTTGACCTTGCTATAACTAATTTAGAGACCCCAACATCTGACGTCAAGATCTTACCCCCTATGGGAAATAGTGATCACATGTCCATATTCTTCTCTATGCAATTCTCCCTTCAACCCAAAACTAACAAAATTAAAATAAAACAATATCATAAAGCAAATTTTAATTGCATCAATCAAGCCCTAGAAGAAATTAACTGGGAACAGGCCCTTCTCCCACTAAATACAAATGAAGCTTGGGACCTCTTAAAAAACAAAATAACTCAACTTGATAAACAATACATACCTGAGAAATATAAATATAACAATAAAGGAAAAATTCCACAAAGGTTTAACAAAAGCATCAAATCATTAATTACTCGAAAAAAGAAGCCCTTCTCCAAACTTAAAAAAGCATCACCATCTCAAGTCAATAAAATATTGCCAACTTATAGAGAGACAGTCAAAACGTTAAAAAAACAGATAATTATAGCTAAACGTAGCCTAGAATTTAAGATTGCTCACACAAAAGACTGTCATAAGGCTCTATATTCATACCTAAATGAAAAAAAGGGCTGTAACAAGTTAATAGGGCCATTAACTATCAACACACAAACAATTACCACGGATATTGAAACAGCAACTGAACTAAATAATTACTTTTCATCTGTTTTTGCACAAAAATCAGTTCATCTATCTATTATTGTACCCCTTAAAGGTGAAATAAATATGTTCACAGAACAAGATACTCTGTCAGCATTAAACACCTTAAAAAAAACACACCAGTTCTGGTCCAGATGGGATTACTTCAAGGTATTTAATAGAAACAAAAAACACTATCATTCAACCTCTAAAAATAACTTATAGCAAATCTCTATCTGAATCAATGGTACCAAAAGACTGGCGCTCTGCAATAGTTACACATATCTTTAAAAAAGGTTCTCATTCAAAGACTGAAAACTACTGACCTATCAGTCTAACATCTATACCATGTAAACTAATGGAAAAAATTATCAAACATAAACTCGAAAATGAAATGATAACTTTAAATATTAATGATATGAACCAACATGGGTTTAAACAAGGTTTTTCATGTGTTACAAGCTTGATTTCCTTCTATGAATACATTAACTATAACTTGGTCTGCAATATACAGTGGCGTGAAAAAGTATTTGCCCCCTTCCTGATTTTCTCTATTATTGCATATTTGTCACACTGGATATTTTCAGGTCTTTAGAGAAAATGTAATATTAGATAAAGGGAACCTGAGTGAACAAATAACACTTGTTTTTTAATTTTTTATTTCACCTATTTAATGAAAAAAGTTAACCAACACCAATTGGCACTGTGTGAAAAAGTAATTGCCCCCTTACACTTAATAACTGGTTACGCCACATTTAGCTGCAATGACTGCAACCAAACACTTCCTATAATTCAATATCAGTCTTTCACATCGCTGTGGAGGAATTTTAACTCACTCTTCCTTGCAGAACTGCTTTAATTCAGTAACATTTGGTAGGTTTTCGAGCATGAACTGCTCGTTTCAGGTCCTGCCACAGCATCTCTATTGGGTTTAAGTCTGGACTTTGACTAGGCCACTCCAAAACTTTAATTTTACTCTTTTTAGCCATTCTGATGTGGACTTGCTTTTGTGTTTTGTATCATTGTCTTGCTGCATGACCTAATCACGCTTCAGCTTCAGCTGATGGAAGGATGACGGACATTCTCCTTAGAATTTTCTGGTACAGAGCAGAATTCATGGTTCCTTTAATTTTGGCAAGTCATCCAGGTCCTTAGGCAGCAAAGCATCCCCACACCATCACTACCACCACCATGTTTGACTGTTGGTATGGTGTTCTTACTGTGGAATCTGTATTTGCTTTACGCGAGACATTATGGATCCATGTCGTCCAAAAGTTCCACTTTGGACTCATCTGTCCATAGAACATTTTCCCAAAAGGCTTGTGATCATCCAGGTGCTTCTTGGCAAATGAGAGCGAACATTTATGTTCTTCTTGGTTAGCAGTGGTTTCTGCCTTGCTACTCTCACATGAAGCCCATTTTGCCCAGTCTCTTTCTGATTGTGGAGTCATGAACACTGACCTTAGCTGAGGCAACAGAAGCCTGCAGTTCTTTGGATGTTGTTTTAGGATCCTTTGAGACTTCCTGGATGATTTTCGCTGTGCCCTTGGAGTAATTTGGCAGGCCATACTCTGGGAAGATTCACTACTGTTCCAAGTGTTCTCCATTTGGAGATTATGGCTCTCACTGTGGTTCGATGGAGTCCCAGAGCCTTAGAAATAGCTTTGTAACCCTTTCCAGACTGAAAGAGGGCAACAAATTTTTCTGATCTTTTCAGGAACTTCCTTTGATCATGGCATAATGTGCTGGTTGAATCTTTGTGCTGGCAGCTGACTCTGATGGTAAGGGCCAAAATAAGTGAGGTTTATATTGAGCAGGGCTGGCTGTAATCAAGCCTGGCTGTGTTCAATCAGCTGACTCTAATTATCCTTTTAATTGGGTTGATTTAACTAGGGGCAATTACTTTTCACACAGTGCCAGTTGGTGTTGGTTAACTTTTTTCATTAAATAAATGAAATAAGTAAAAAAAAAAGTGTTATTTGTTCACTTAGGTTCCCTTTATCTAATATTATATTTTGTCTAAAGACCTGAAAACATCCAGTGTGACAAATATGCAATAATAGAGAAAATCAGGAAGGGGGCAAATACTTTTTCACGCCACTGTACCTATGGACATTATCCTGTTGGACTACAGTAAGGCATTTGATAAAGTTTCCCACTCAATACTGATTGACAAACTTAGCAACATGGGGTTCTCTCCTATACTGGTTTCTTGGATAGACCAGTGGTTGGATGAGAGAACACAGAGAGTTAGGGTAAACGATGAAATGTCTGGTGTGAGAGGAGTGACTAGTGGCGTCCCCCAGGGCTCGGTGCTCGGGCCAACCTTGTTCAATCTTTTCATAAGTGAAATGCATATATCTGCTAGCAATATAATAGTTAAATTTGCAGACGACACAAAACTTGGGGGGAAAGGCTATAAAATACAATAATATATCCGGACTACAAGTTGACTTATCACTTGTAGAACAATGGGCATCTACAAATGAGATGTATTTCAACATTTCTAAATGTGCAGTACTACACCTAGGAAAAAATAATCCAGCTCATACATATTACTTGAATAACACTATCATCAGAACAGTTAGAAAAAGACCTAGGAATATCTGTGAATAATAAACTATCCTCAACTACCCACTGCACCAAGATAGCAAACCAAACTAACGCTATACTCCGTAGAATAAGTAAAACATTTGTATCTAGATCAGAACAATGTCTCCTCCCCCTTTACAGATCCCATATTAGGCCACTCTTAAATTATGGCTCTCCTTTCTGGAGCCCTTATTTGATCTCGGATATCAAAAGGATCGAAAATATTCAGCGCAGAGCCACTAAACTCATTCCACACTTATCAAACCTTGACTATAGCACTAGATTAGTTAAGACAGGACTACACACTTTGTCTCAAAGAAGACTCAGAGGAGACTTGCTACAATTATTTAAAATACTAGGAAGTCAGGAACAGATGCAGATCTGTGGTATTAAATTTTTTCACCAGAAAAACCACAGCCAGATTACATAATACACAATTAGAAATTATGAGAGCAAAGACCAACAAACAAATAAACTATTTTACTATAAGGACACCAAGAATCTGGAATAAGCTACCACAGGATTTGGTTGACTCGCCTACCATCTTTACATTTAAGAATAAACTAGATAAATGGATGTCTGGGTAGGGACTCAGTAAATGATCCATGTATATGGAGGACAATCATGATGGGTGTGCTGCCTTCTTTTGTCCTAAACACCCAAAGTACCAAAGTAACTCTTCATTGTTTGTTTTTGCGCTCTTTATATGAAAAAAAGAATACTTTCCCCACAAAAACTTGTCCACGGTTTTATTTTTCATTCCAAATGCATACTTTTACATTCCTGGAATTCAGACCGCATGTTACACTGAGCCATACTACAGAAGCACTGTTCACATCATAGAAAAATCAGCATCTGCTTTTTCCATGAGACAGAATTACGCAGTCAGTAGGGTAACCTACCTGATGAAAAGGACAGCTCGTTTTCATTGTCGTTTACCGCCAAACAAATCAAGCTCACGTGCAGAAAAGTGAAAGTGGAATGCACAATTAGCACTGTTCATGTCTTGTCTGAATGCATCTCTTATTTGTTTTATTAACACAGTAACTGGCAGTCTCTTTTTTTAAATAACATCCTAAGCAACAGGTCTTCACAATTACACACCACTGGCAGAACTGTATTCTGGCAGGTTGTGTGAATGGGACATGGGCAGTGAGTCGGGTGGGTCTTACAGTGCTGTGAGTGCATCTGTAAGTAGACTTATTGCCGCAAAAGCAATGCCATCCTCCTTGAAACAGCTGATCACATCCAGGTCAGTTGTGGTGATGCCACAAACCTACACAAATGGCCATTACTGTGTGCTTAAGGTACTATAAACTGTTTATAGCAGCCATCAAAAAATAAACCTGAAATGATCTTATTAGCATTTCTGCCTGCCATGCCACCTTAACCTATTCAACCATGCAGTCTTTCGATCGTGCTTTAGTATTTCCTGCCAGGGTTTGCGCTCTCTCTCTCTCTCTCTCTCCTCCACAGCAAGCTGGGTATCACAGCATTTACGATACTTGGCCTTAAATGGGGCATACCACCAGACATGGGAATAGTGCATAATACTGCATAATGACACCAGGCGGTATTTCCAGACACGGGAATATTTAATTTCTGCAACATAATGAAATGGGATAATAGTGCGCGGTACAACACTAGGCAGGATATTTCAGCGCGGGATTTGGTACCTAACCCAGTTTTTCTCCATGCATTACAAATAGCTCCTTGATAAGCTTACCCTAATCAGGAACCACATGGGGCAGGTGACTCTGAGAGCCTCTTGCTAGTTGACATGAATATGACGCTGCAGCGGGGGCATTTCAACATCCTATGGACCTATCTTGAAGTAGAACCTCCTGTTCCAATACCATGGGTGTGCCATCAGTCTCTGCACCTCCAGACCTGGCCCCTGAGACAGAAATAGTAAGGTTGGGATGTCCATTTGGGTTCCCTATTTCCAGCTTGTAGTCAAAAAGCCATTATCCATAAAGCTTATAGTTTTAGTGCAAGTGTTTTTTTCCCCCTGTGTGAGATAAGGGCAACTCTCCCTTTACTCATCTGTGTAAACAAGTTTTGCAGTACCTACAGAATAGAGCATTTATGAACTAGGAATTAATTTCCTGTTAGTGTAAGTGCATCTGTGGACTATCCCAGTCGATTATACAATAGACAGTCAGGCTGCAGCTGCTTATGTTTGGGATGTTCTTCATAGGGAGCCAGTTTTTATGAATTCCTGTAAAAAAAATTCAGTTGTGCCCTAGGTTCTGAACGCCAGTGTTGAATGGGCTGTCTTGCCCACCATTCAGAATATCAGTTGCATTCGAGCTAAACTATCTCCAAGTCATAAATTAGTGTCAGAAACTTGATTAGCAATGATTGCAAATTAAAAAAAATTGATTAGCAACTACCTGAATTTGAGGAGCAATTTCTAAAAATTGTTGTTTTCACTGTAGCATAATAATACTGAATGATTTCTTAGTCAGTAAAAAAGCACAGTAAACAATGTAGTTATCATATTTTGCTCAACCTCATTACTGTATTTTCTAAAAGGGTATGAGTTTCAAAATTGAATACTGAGATCCATAACCTTATTTCACAACCCCAAACAACCAGGTAACTTTGTCAGTGTCAGTGGCTCAGTAGGTAGCACACTCGCCTCTAAGGCCGGAAGATCAGAGGGCTGTGGGTTCAGTTCTCACATCTGGCACTTGGGTTAATATCCCAGTACTGACACTGTAGTGCTGCACTTCTGAGGTGCTGTTTTTCGGATAAGTCGTTAAACCGAGGTCCCGTCTACCTGGATTGGTGGTAATTCAGGTGGATGTTAAAGATCCCTGGCACTTATTGAAAAGAGGAGGGGAATTTCCCCAGTGTCCTAGCCAAATTTCTCTTATTCACTAAAAATACCACCAACAGCTGGTTCAATTTCAGTTGCTTATCATCTGTATCCACCCTCCTCCCCGGTCGCCCCTGAAAAAGGGACTTCTAGGCCCAGTGGGCTTACTGGGGAAAAAACAAAACTTAGGAGTATGATAAAAAAAAGCAGCACTTCAGTCAGCCACAAATCAAACCCTGTGAGATCACATAAAAGTTTCTTTTTTATGACCCCAGTGCCTAGCACACGGACATAAGCCCTCAATTCAAATAGAATCTTGTGCACTGCCCTCTCCTCCAAGCCTTTACCTTCAGAGGCCCGACAATTTTCTGTTACAGGTGATTGTGCGTGCAGCACATTGCAGCCGCAGGCTTTCTCTTATCCAGGTTGTGGCAGTCAATAGTTCTGGAGCACCACTGTTTTCTTCATTATGCCAGCTCTGTGTTGTACCCACTCTTCTTATCCCACGTGCCATGAGGGCTCCTCTAATCCCACATTCTCGCATTGGAGTGTTCCTACACAAGTTGGGGGGAGTGATCAAACTAATCAGTAGCTGCACACTGATTATGATCACTGATTATGCCCCATCCAGCTGAGAGAGTGGATGGGGCATAAGACGAGGAAAAGAGATAAATAAACACACAAAAAAACTGATTACTAATTGCTGCTAATCAAACCTTGAATCATTGCACAAATGGCATTTTATGGGTCACTAACTGCAATGCAAACCCGCTTATTTTATCCCTTGTACCTCATGTGAAAGATGGCCTTCCTGTGGACTGCTACTCCACCTCTCTGAGTCTTGGAGCTATATTCTGTAGTCTTACCCCTCCCCCTCCCCACATAAGACCGTAAGAGCATATTTGTGCTCAGTACATTAAATTTATGCCTAAAATTATGCCAGAATTCCATCTAAGCCAGTCGCAAGTGTTGCGGCTGTGGAACCCCAAGTTGCAAAAGGCAGAGAAGGGTCTGCTGTAGTCTCTTGATGTTAGGAGAATTTGCATCTTCTGGATCAACTGGATTGAACAACAGACAATTTTCCAAGTAGCTTGTGTCATTTGACCCTAATTGAAAAGGAAACTGGCCTTCAAACAGTGAAACTCCAGCTGGATTGTTAACTACAGCACTGGTATTCACTAGCAGAAAAATGACTACCCTGTATAAAGCTCTGTCATTTCATTCTGGCAGTAGCATTGCCAGTGGCTTCCCATGGGTGATCCTCATTGTATTAACTATAGGGCAATAATGTAAAATAGTGCTCATACTATACAATGACTGAGCAGTACTCCCTGGATGTACTTTCTAGGTGATGTAAAGGCTTTGGGGGTTGAAAGCCCTTCAGGGATTGCAGTCCTTGTGAGCCCTATCTGAATCCTGCCTGAGCTGAGGGTGATATTGCTGATTACTCAGCTATAGAGTAGGGCCGTATGGAGGAGAGTGACTCCAAAAAGATAAGCCACTCACCAGTAACTCCTCATCTTCTTGAGTATCTCCTCCCTAGAGCAAAGCAACACATAACCTTTCCATGATCACTCCGCTATCTCCCGGGTTCATCAATATATTGTCTGGACACTCTTCTCCATCAGAGCGTGGAGTTGAGCATTTGGATTGTTCCACCTGTTTAGGACTTGGTATACATTTGATGTGTTTACACTGACTGATATATTCCCCCTTCTCCAGTAGAGGGATTGGGTTAGGTAGAATTCTTAGCAGTGCTGTCCCTCCTACTAGGGACTTTTTTGGTAATCTCATATCCTCATTGCAAAATAAAAAAAAGGAGGGTCACACAAAGGGAGAAAGACTTCATCATTATTGTTTTAGTTTTTACTAGTGTTCAAGAGTTTTTTTCAGCCCTGTTTGTTCTTGTGTCTTATACTTTTGTCTCTCGGTAGTTTTTTCTTCTCTCTCTCTCACTCTCCTCCTTGGTAAAAGAAAAAAGGTACTGAAGGCAGTCGGGGCTGGCGATGCAGTAATGTATGCAAGCGTGTGCATAGTACCATTCATACATCAATGCCATGCATCAACACCACCATCCCCAAAAGCTCTGGTTCCCTCGGGGTCCTTGTTTCCTCTGTGTCCTAGTGCCTCCCAGTTAAAATGAAAGAGTGTGTGTGGTTCTAGGGAGAAGATAATCAAGACAATCAGGAGTTACGGGTATGTAATTTTCCTTTGTTTTGCTCTGGCCAGTCAGGAGGCACTGCACTTGTTCATTGTGAATGAAGGGATTCCTGAGTGAGCTCTTCTGCTTTATTGTTTTACAACAGTTTTTTGGGGTAAGATAATGATACAGGTTTGCTGCCAGGATTGGCTTTGCAGCATGGGGGTGTAAATATAACCTGTACCTATATAAACACCAAGGCCACAGGCCAAGGTGTTAATGTGCAGTAGCTCATTTATACTGCCCCTCATGCCAGTGGCCAAATGCCAGGATAGCAATGTTACTAAAAGTTTAAACTGCTTAGAAGTGAAAATGCAATGTTTTGTGCTAAACATAGATGTTTTATATATCTGGATTTCAAAGAACAGTTTCCCATTATGTTTATTTTATGGGGAGTAACAATGAAAATAGGAAGATTTCTTTTATGAGGTTTATTCAATAAAAGATTTAAAATAACACAATTGCTGATGGAATGCCCTGCTTCCAGGTGAGGACTGTCTACTTTCGGGTATCTGAGACTCTCCTCCCTCATAACGCCAGTGGGTTACCTTGGATGGTATGGAGGCTACCATGCCTTGTGGGCTCAACAAGGGTAAAAGGGCCTGGGTCCTTTAAATCTCCTTGTTAGGGAGTCTGTACCAAGGTTAAGAAAATAACGTAGTGCCTCCGCCCAGAGAAAGATTAAAGTGGGCCTGGTTTAAGTATGGTACAGCTCCCTAAGATGCAGTACCTCCCCACTAGATCACCCCATCTGTGAAATGACACAGTGCAGTGACAGCCCTCTACAGCATGTACCTAATACTTTAAACAAATGACACTGAGACAAGAAATTCCAAGCAAAGAACGGGGGGAAGGGGTGTATAGTCAGCACCTGGCCCTAGCTCACAAAAAGAGGTGTGGTTAACAGCAGTGAGGTACTGCAGTATAGTATCCCTCGACTTGTCTTCTGTGATTATCAAGGCCCAGCCTACTTCAGTACCTGCTGCTCTCCAGTGCCTCCTAGGTGCAGCCAAAATGGTGTAGGCCCAGTGATGTTGCACGTAGTTGGCTGGCAGTAGTGCACTTCAAAAGGTTAGCAATCCATTGTGAAATCAAACCCAAATACTTTTAAACCTCAGACCAAGGTATTTTTAACTCCTAGCCAGATGGCCTAGTCCATAAAATGCTTCGGTTGCAGGGCAATCCTTGAGTTTACTCATTACGTCCTAAATCAGGTGATCTACTTTGCTGTGCAGGGGTTGATGGTGCAGTTGCAGCAAACCCTCTCTAGCTGGTGGCACTCTTGTTGTCACTGTGTCTCTCATCAGTGACAGCGCTGCTGTTAAATGACTTTGGCTGTCCCTCTGATGCAGGAGAGGTCTCTCCAGGCTCTATTGATTGGTAGCCGAATCTCTCAATTTACAGAACAGTTCCTCCTGTGGCAATCTTTGTAGAGCCGGAACGACTAACGGCATCAAGTCACACAGGGGTGGTAATAATACTACTGTAATAATCTACTCTAAATAAGCGGTTATGAGGTCATAATAAACAAACAAAAAAAAGGAACAACTTTAGACCTTCTAAAGGGAAATGTTTCTATTCACAGCAAGTGGTGACTATCTGGAATCCCTTGCCAGAAACAGTGATTGACTGTAAAACTAGACTAGGCGCTTGACAAACATACTATGAAACTGATGTTTACTAACACTGAGCAGTGGAAGGGTTGTCTCAATGGGTCTTTAGGCCTGCTTCTACTCTATAGACCTTAGTTTGACCATAGTAGTAATAAACATCATCTGGTAGAGATTCTGATCAGGCGGTCCTGGTCTGGGCTGCGCTTATAGCACAAGGAGAATTCCCTTGGCAAGCTGTAGCATTTAGCTTCATATTCTAGCAGTGCTCAGCACGCTATTACCTCTCTTTCTGCAGGCAGGAATTTGGCTTCTCTCTTGCAGAAGCTGGTGTTGACATCATCCACAGAGAGGGAGGAGCCAGAACCCAAGTCAGAGTCAGCCTACAAGCTGAAATGAATCATTGTAAACAAATTAGAGCATAGGGCACAACTTACAATACCCAAGCATTCCAGCGATCTCTTAATTTCTGGGTACTGCTGTTAAGATGCTCAGTAAGTACACAGTGATCTTCCAAGAATCAGTCTTCATCATGGATTCCCAATTCAGGGTCTGACCAGAGGCACTAGGACCCTGCAGGATCACAGTTTTGGCGAGAGGGCCAGCAATGACTACTGAGCACAGTGCCTGTGCACCCCCTACATGGTGGCACGTGCTAGCCAATAACCATTGCTGACTTCCTCACCAACCTCAGTTCTGTTCTTCCTGCCTTCAAGTGCACACTGTGGGAGCATCGCCTCAGTTCACCTGGTCTCTGCTGACGGGCCTATCTGCATCACTGTGCCTTTTCTTCATTTCACTATGCCGTCTAACATCTATTTGTATTTTCATGCTGCTGAAACCTGAAAAGAAATTGGCAGTGTCAAAAAAGTCTGCAAGCTGCCCATCATGTGTCATCACCCCTGTGGGAAACCTATGAGTACGATAGACCTGCATCAATCCTGTGCGGCCTGTCTTGGACCACAGTATGAATGGACACATGTAATGCCTGCTTCTCTGTGGACCACTGCACCTTAGAGAACTGCACATTAAGGTGGCACCATCTGATCCCTACTTCTGGAGGTAGGCTCTGCATGCATAGATCCAAAGACTAGGTCCTTAGGCCTTTCCCCAGGTCTCTTTCCAGGACCTCTGCTTCCATGGAATTATGGAGTTTTCCTCTAACTCACCATGTTGAAGCATCAGAGACTCCTGTGGATTGGTCTGGTGGAGAGTGGACTTCTTCTGAATGGTCAACTGTGTACCCGCCACTGTCTGCCTGCCTTAAGCAGCAGACATCCCTGCCGGTGAGACTGCAGAAATATGCTCCTTCAACACTGGTGGAAACCTTAACATCATCCTTTGGTACCACCCATCCTGTTGTCACCATTCGTGGTGACGACATGGCAAGTGACACTGAGGGATGACATGGGCTTTCCCAGATGCGGTCTTTCCCCTCGCGATTATTCCAGAAGACCGGCATTAAATAGATACCTGTTCCATTGTCGATTTGGATGCTATCACCATCTATGGTGTCACTAGTGACAGCTAGAAAGGCGGATTGCGGGATCGCAGGACGGTTGCATGAGCAGCAATGGGGCCAATCCTGCACCTAGCTCCAAGTGAGGTGTTGATGATAGTGTTCTTGGAGATTATCCCCTACTCTAGTGTTACAGGGGAGGGTGATGGTACCAAGCACAAAGTCTTATGTCGATACCAAGCGAAGAGTCAAGAACGGTGTAGATTGTGGCGATGGGGAGAAGCCTGTCTCCGAGGATGCTGCTGATCCTGAGCACAGGTGGCACTGACTTGGGATCAGATGATATTTTGTAGATGGAATTCTCTCTGGAGCCCCTTGGACATCATTGTCACTGGTGAGGACCGGGGTCTTCCCTGTGGTACCTGTATGGTTCTGATCTCCTTACCTGGGGGTTACCCCAATGGATATTGATTGGGTCACTCCTCAGATGTAGGAGGGCACTCTTCGGGTGAGTCTGCTAGGCCCTCCCCTCAGGTGAGGCCCCTTAAGCAGTTTGGCAGCCCAGGCCCAGGCCCTCAAGACCAGGAATATTAACCTTCCTTTGATGGGCCGAGCCCTTTCCTGGAAAGGATGCCCATGTTCATAGGCCCTGAAGGGCCATTAACATGGGAGCAACACCAGGCATTTTTCAGTGCCTTAGAGAACTGGCATAGGGAGTCTGAGAGAGCCCAGTTCAGGCCCTTCCTCCCAGCACCAACTATATCTGGAGGAGGTGCCTTGTCTCCATTGACGTCCTTATCCAAGGACAATTATTCATCTATCCACCTTCCTTCTGCTGCTGAGCACATTGTACCAGTGACTCTTGGTGGAGATGCTCCAGGTGCTTGACCTACAAACTTTTACATCGAAACATAGAAATTGATGACAGCTAAGGACCACTAGGCCCACCCAGTCTGCCTGTTTTCTCTACCTGCTGCAAAAACCTCAGACCCTACTTAATCTCCGGCTTTGTTCTCTTTCTTATCACTAGGGTTCCCCTATGCCTATTCCATGCATTTTTTGATTCCTCTACAAAATTTTCCCCCACCACCTCCGCTGGGAGGCTGTTCCAGCATCCACCACCCTTTCTGTGAAGAAATACTTCCTCACATTACCCCTTAGTCTACCCCTTCCATCTTCATGTCATGACCCCTTGTTCTAGAACATCTCTTTTTCTGAAAGATGCTATCTTCCTGTACCTTATTTATGCCCTTGAAATATATGAAGGTCTCTATCATATCCCCGCCTCTCTCTCTCTCCTCTCCTCCAGGGTATACAAATTGAGGTCCTCCAGTCTCTCCACATATGTCTTTTGGTGCAGGCCCTGCACCATTTTTGTTGACATTCTTTGAACTGCCTCTACCCTGTCTATGTCTTTTCAGACATGTGGACTCCAGACTGGACACAGTACTCCAGATGAGGTCTCACTAATGATTTGAACAGAGGCATCACTACCTCCTTTCTTCTGGTGATACCTCTCCCTACAAGACACAATCTAGCAGGCCTGCTGTTGGGACTCCTTTGGGTTCCCAATGTCGACATTGTAGTTGTTTTTCCATTGTCTAGAGCCCTGGAAGAGGCATCCAGGGCAGTGTAGAGGCATTCTGTCTCCAATCCAGTCATCCCTAGAGACCTCTTCACATGGTATCATGCACCCACAGGGTCTGCAGGCAAGGTACTCCCCCCCCCACCTTGGGGCTTCATGTACAGCAGACTCTGTCAGGGCCATGGCATCTCATGTGTGGCAGACCTCCAGAAGCAGATTCTGCTCAGGCGGATGGTCTTGGAAGGAAAGCATTTACCATGGCATGTGCCCTAATGTGCAGCTCTGCACACCAGGCATATATGACGACCTATAACTGTCATTTGCAGTAGTAGCTGAACACTCTTTTGGCTACACTACCACACAGCAAGGCAGACAGGCAGACCATTTACCTTTCTACCCGGGGTCTGGAGGGTAACATGACACTAGTAGGAACTGCAGCTGCATCATGCGGATGGCATGGGTTCGCCTCTCCCGACTGGCACTTTTGGCCCAGCATAAGGTGCTTAACTTGCACTTCCAAGTGACTCACTTCTTCTCCCTAGGGACAAGCGGAACTGTCAGGGAACCTCCTGCTAGTATGCCACAGGAGCCTCTGCTTGGCCCTGACCAGTCGCAGGTCTTGCCAGACCTGTAAGGAGCCCCTGCCCTCAGGTGTTTTCCCCCCAAGCAGAGGGCTGAGAGTATTTCTTTACCCTTATGTGAGCCAGATCTTTCCTTAGGAGCAAGGGAACGCTTGGTACTCTGACCCATACTGTAAGTGTGAATCAGTGGTGAAGACTGAGTCTTGGAATATATGAGAGTTACGTACTTAGCGTAACTGTTGATCTTCCAAATTATCTTCACCATTGATTACCAGACATGCCCGACATTGCCAGCTCTAGCAGAGCCAGGACCTCTGGGCAGTTCACCCTGTTGTTGCTGACTGGCACCCTTTAGTCTCTATTAGAAAATGGGCTTTTTATTTGGAGGCATCTGACTAGCTGGTACCCATTCGACAGGGGTACATTAACTTTCAAAAGATGCCCACCAAATAAAAAGACCCAGCCCAGATCTGCCTCATGCCTACCCAGGTATCTTTGTGCCCAGCCTACTTCACCATTGGCTGAAGCACTGGGCACACATTTTGAAACCGACGCCATTTTTTTTGACCACTTAGCGAGAGACACTCAGTGACCCACCGAGCACACACACACACAGAATCAGGGACTCACATAATGCGTACTGGCAAACCTTGTTCCTTCTTTATTTTTTAGTTACCAGCATTATTTACCTTGGGTAAGCACCTATTAAAGCCACCTGCTCCATCGCAGTGCGGCTCAGCGGCCCTCCTTCAGCTCGGCCCCCTTCCCCACTCCATTTCAGTACCCGCTATTTAAAAGAAACTGCTGACTTGTACAAACAAAAAAATTGAAATGGGGATACCATAACTTTATGTCTCGTGCTCCATTCTGCTGCTGATATCTTGAGTACCCTCCTTTCCCCAGTGCCATTTCTGATATCTGTATGAAGTCCATCTCCTCTTCACACTCCCATCTCCCAGTCTTAGGGGAAGGCAGCAAGGACCAGGAAGTCGTCAAATACGCACACACAAAAAAAGAAAAATCTCTGTCCTGGTAGTCATGGCAGGCAATGAGGACAAAAACCAAAAAAATGCAGCCTGAACAACTGCCTCGAGTTCCGACCATGCTCACTACTAAACTGCTCTTCTCCCGATCACAAGTCCACAACATCTCCTGGTGTTAAAAAAATACAAGCAGCACAACAGAAAACATGTGACTCTCAAATGAAAAATAAAAATGAAACAAAAAGTGAAGAGGGTGTCGTGAACAAAACTGTTGCATGATGACGGTGGGGGGGGGAGTCCAACAAAAAAACAGTCTGCTGTGGCGGTAACTGTATACCAGCCGGATTTCTAACTACAGGGTCTGCAGTAGGACAAAAGGCCATCATTCAGGATCTATTTAATTAAAACACTTAAATAAAATTATTTATTAACAATTTTATCAAACTTTTAATTTTTTACAGTGCTTATTTTCTAAGTGCAGTAATACCCTCCAGGGTGGGCGGTGTTGGAAAATACCAGACCTTCCAGGCAGCATCGGACCTCATTATGCCACTGGGTGGTCCGATACTTCCCAATACCACCCACTCTGTCGGATATTATTGCTTACTTATTCACTTAATGCAGCCTGTGCCCACTGGGTACTGTCCAAATCTAACTCCACTTTATAGCAGACCTGTCTGTGGAGGGGGTGCTGGACACTAGATTTGATCAAGCTATACTAGCCTTTACTCATGGTACATCCCTGTTGTTGCAGGAGAGGCATGTCGCTTTCTTTCTGATGTTTTTTCTTCTGGCAATGTCAGGTTCTTCCTCTTTTGGTTGGTGTACATTTTCTATTCCTATGCCAGCTGGGCTGTTAGCCCACCACCTTCAGGGGTAACTGGGGAGACTGATGCATCTTGACTCCCTTGGACTGTTCAGCCTTGAAACTCCACATGCACCATAATTCCATCCCCTTTTCCCCTAGTTAAAAAGGGGGGCATCATTTAACTGATTTACAACTGGTTCTCCATTTAGTGCCATGTTTCCTTTTAGGAGTCACGTGTGGTTCATTTCCACTTTAGCCACATTCGTACCATCTCACCTGCAAGGTGGTCCCAACTTTTTGGGCATGCTCTTTTTGACTTACTTGCCACAGCACCATGTTTCAGGGCTGCTACCTTAGTATCACTACCCACCTGTTGGGTTAGTTCACCGTATGCAAGACAGCATATGCTAAAACCACACAGCACAGATAGCATGGGTTGGAATAGTGACAGGGTGCAAAACTGCTAAATGGTGTATACGCGTTTGTGCACCCTGTTGCTGTTCCCTAGCAGAGGATAAGTTCTCTGCTGGGAGGAGGGTCCACCGAGCAGCTGCCGTGGCTCAACAGGATGAGCCTCAGACAGCAATGGAGGTGGGGCATCTGTGGCTTGGGTATTGAATCCCGCACCCAGACACATGGAATTTTTCTTTTATTTGCACTTTGTGCAAAGTAAGTGTCCAAACTCCGCCACGCCTTGAGTTGGTTATTTTAGTTGGGGTCTCGGTGTGGGCTTAGCCCCCCACACAAACACAGAGATATGTAGCTGACAATATATTGCTTTGTATTGACAGTGCAGTATATTGCTGTGGCAGAATGTCTTGCGACATTATGACCCCATGCCCACTGCCCATCTGCTGTCTGGCTAGTGGTGTTGAGGCTCTGGCTCCACAGCCAGCTACCTCTTTGTGCCATTTAGTGTGCCCCTTCTCTCTGTCTAGGGTTGGTGGTTTGGTTTTATTTGTTTATTTTTCTGTATCCTTTCCCTATCCCTTTGGTCTAAGGAATTTCTTTAGCCTGCCCTTATTTTTCCCTATTTCTGTTTATCTCTCTCCTGGCAAACAGAACTGAGGTTAGTGAGTGAGCGCCAGTCACATGGTCAAAGCTTCACTCCTGCAGGGCCCTAGTACCTCTGGCCCAGACCTAGAAGTGGTAATCAATGGTGAAGATATTCTGGAAGATCAGCAGTTACAATACGTGCATAACTCCTTTTTGCCCACACAGTTTAAGATGTCCCATAAGTACTAATGAGGTTTTGCCTACACAGTTGAAGAAAAATGTTAAATGAAAAAGAGCTCTGTGGTTGAGTGCGGGGACAAATCCCTGATTATCTGAAAGTCTCACACCAAAGGTTGAAAAAAAGACTTAATTTCTGAGAGGTGCAAAACAAGGGAGTACTGCTGTGTGCGGCATGTGCTTCACCACACTGCTGCCAGTGGTTTTGTGAGTGAATTCTAGACCGGTAGCTAGGTGAGTGAGTGCTGGACTGCATTACCAGTGTAAAGAAGTATTGTACATTACTCTCCCAAAGAAATTCCCTTAACAGATATGACAAAATGATGCTGTGAATGTGGGTATAGGCCAGAGTCCATTGTTTACCAATGGTAGTTTGTCCCAGTCCTGTCTGCCACTTATTTTGTATATGTTGTTTCGTACTGACTACTGAATCCTGTTGAAGGTTGTAAAGTAATGATATGTGGTGTATTACTTTTTCCCCTTCTGTTATATATTGGAGGATTCCAGCACAGGTGTTCTGGAGTCTGTCAAACAGCTTAGGGACATTTGGGCTAATAACAAAGACTGAACCTGTCGATAGCTATAATGATCTGAAGGTGGTAAAGTAAATTTAATGATTTATTTGAAATGTGATGACCAGGAAATGTACACTGGGCCAAAGCTAGTTCAGATATGTCCTGGGGCAATAGGAAAAGGAAGGGTTAACACATAACACACATCGATAATATCAATAACATTAAACAAGGTTCAAATGTACATTATGAGACAGTGTGCAGCATACTACAAGGAAGTCAAGAAGCAGAAGGTATACCCGCCTATTAGTCAGAAACAAACTATTCTGTGTGCTGGTGCCAAGACTGATTTATTTTCATGATGCTGGTGACGGATATAACTACATCAGCAAACCGAACCAGATGAAGCACCTTGGAACAGGTGCAAATCATTAGTGTGCCTATTTGGCATTATAGGTCTTTTTGGTCACACAGTATACCTGCCTTGTTTGCTCGACTGTTTGCCACTGGTCCTGAAAGGAGTGATTTGCTGATTTTCTTACCTCGGACACTGCCAGCCTTCATCCCAATGGCAGCATGGCGCTTACCTGCAATTTCTTCCCTCACCCACCTATGCCGTGAAGGCCATAGCCTCTGGATGGCATTGCATGGAGCAGCACAACATGCACAACTCCTCGGGAGGGAGCAGGCTCCCCTGACCTACTGCGAGGGTCACTGTGCCGGCATGCACTGCATCCCTCCCCAGCCTGGCTTACGCTGCAGGTGGTGCACTTCCCAGTCCTGGCTGCGCCAATCCCGGCTCACCGAGTCAACTCCAAAACTCAAGTTGTTGGTACCACCGAGCCATCAAGCAGCCTGTATTTGTTTTTATTTTTAACAATTTAACACTTCATTTCCATTCTAATTTCACAACAATCAGTGGTGCTACAACAAGTTGACTTGGAGCTGGAATAGTGATTTTGTCTGAAACATTTTGTGGTACCTTTAATAACTGCGTATAGAATACGGTGCACTTGGGCATTGATAAGATGGGTTCACCACAACATAACCCAGATAGACCATCTTAGGGTAGCTGGTTCATCCCACTGGGGTGTCAAACAGATGAGGCATACTGATGAGTCCTGATAGGACGAAACACGTGTCTATGTCTTCTGTTGGCGCCCTTTGCAAACTGTGTGAGAGGTCTTTTGGTACCATGCATTTCTGCTTAAAGTTGAACTAGCATAATATTCTGTGGTGATTTGCATATGCAGCCTGTGATGCTTTGCATTGTGGGGGCATGTGTGATTTTGTATTTCTTTGAAACTTGGCTCCCCAGCCAAATGCCCTTTGGGGTAACCATTGCCTCAGTGCTTGCACACAGAGGTTCTTTGTCTTTTAAACTGTTTTTTGTTTTAATTGGGTGCACCACAACATAACCCAGATCGACCATCTTAGGGCAGCTGGTTCATCCCCCTGGAGTGTCAAACAAATGAGGCACACTGATGAGTCCTGGTAGGACGAAACATGTGTCTATGTCTTCTGTTGGCACCCTTTGCAAACTGTATGAGAGGCCTTTCGGCACCATGCATTTCTGCTTAAAGTTGAACCAGCATAATATTCTGTGGTGATTTTCATATGCAGCCCATGGGGCTTTGCATTGTGGGGGCATGTGTGATTTTGTATTTCATTGATAAGACTGGCTGCATCAGACATGGCTGTGACCTCTTGCAGGTCATTTATAACAAAAACATCAACAGAACAGTGATGCAAAGCACTATATGGTCTTTTTCAGGGATTCAACTGAATGCTTTGATGTGAAATCTTTAAAACTGATGTTCAGACTGTTTTATGATATCATCAAACAATTGACTTGTGGCTTCAAGTGTTGGTCTGCCATATAATTCAGAGCTGGGCTTTTCATTTGTAAGTCGGGGTGAATTCCTTTCCATCGCCAGAGTTCTGCTTATTCACTGAGGCTGACTTATAGCTCAATGGGCGCACACCACTTAGTGAGGAGTTATGCTTGTGCAACTTTGTTGATAGTTTGAAGGTAATTGAGTGAATGCTTCCACCCCTAGAGGTGTTGTGGGAACATAATTCCTTTAAGCTAAAGGTACCTTAGGAAGGAGCCCAAAAGTACTGTACAGCAGGTGGTGAGCACAGAGCCTGAGTGAGGACAGATTGACAGTCACTAGTGACAACTGATAACACAGACTGAACTGAGCGATGACTGACAGTACTTGGTAAATAATAGCAGACAGAGGCATCACTGCCATAAGGAATGAGGGAATGGCAGGACGGAAAGAGGACCACCATCCAACTCCCAACTCATAGCAGAAACCTACTTAGTTAAATGCTATACTAATATAAATGTTCTACCTTATGGACCACCTCCTACAGATACTATCTAAATATGACCTTTGGAATGGAGGAGAGGGAAAAAAACCCTAAGAGGAGGAAACCTCTGGGGATCCAAGGCCTTGGCCACCTTCCCTCCAGGCCTGGGACAAATTTAGTGATGGTACAGCTACAGCAATTTAGAGTCCCAGTTCAAAGGGGAAATTTTACAGGAAGGGCTCTCACTCTAAACCTCTAATGAGAATAAGGTGGGGGATGCCAAGAGCCAATCTCTGTAGCTAAAGGAGGTTCCCCATGAAGGAGGTCCACCCCCAAAGCAGGAGGAGGAGAGCAACAACTGCTGAGAGGCAGTTACTTGGCCTCCACCCAGGGGAGGCCTAGAGAGAAAGCTGAACCCTTAAGTGGCAAGGTATAGGAGTTGGGCTCTTGAGGGTTTGGAACCTGCATAATTCTATGATCTTCACCCTTGAGGGACAGAGGAAGGGAAGCAGGTGGACACCTGGTGAATCTTAGGTAGCTATAGGGGGGAATAGCTTTCAAAGGTGCTGCTGATGTGGTCTACACAGCTAAAAGAGCCCCTTGGACTTAGAGGCCCTAACCTCCAGCAGCTGAAGTCATAAATGCTACATCAAGAGGTGCTGCTGAGTCGATCTGTATGGCTAAAGCTTCCCCCAGAGCATAGGATATTCTCATCCAAAGGTAGAAAAAGGACCACGCCTAAGTCACGGGACCTACCCCCAAAGTGAAGACTTCAAAGGAGCAGAGTGAGACCATTGGCATAAAGGGCAGGGAACCCTAGAAGCCATGCTGTGGTCCTGGCTGGCATGCGTCCGAGTGCAGGTATAGTGGGGGGCTGATGATGAAGCTTGACAGCCATCAGCAGAAGGTAGAAAAAAAATGCAGGCAAAGCTGAATGACAGATTGAGACTTCAGATGACAACTAGGACATTGTATGAGACTGAAGGATATGTGCTTGGACTGAATGGTGAATGCATGCCAACCACGTCCATAAGCGAGGTCACTATTACTTGTTGATACAAGCCAGGTAGGCTGAGGCAGTAGGGAGCAACCCGTGAAACTGCTAGGGAAGAAAAGGAAGTTATGAGAACTGAACACTAGGCTGCAGCGTGCTGCTGAACTTTGCAACTGATTAAACCACCAGAACACAAAAGGGAGCGGCTGCCTTGCTAGGAGTCAGATGTAAACATTTAGGGATTGTAGTTGAAGTGGGAGACAAACACGGGGGCAGAGCCTCCAGCTGCAGCAAGGAAACAGTGCTTCTGAATGAGGCTGGAGGAAACTAGCTTATATAGTTCAGGCAGGGGGCATGGCTGGTTGCTCCTG